>VXAA01006753.1:5904-66373 GCA_013399115.1 Anseranas semipalmata | reverse complement strand
AAAAAAAAAAAAAAAACAGGTAAAAATTGTGGGTTGAGGTAAAGACATTTTAATAGAACAGAAAAGGAAGGGAAAATCATCATAATAATAATGATAAAAGAATATACTAAACAAGTGATGTATATCTCATAATTCACATATTTACACAGTGTTGACTACCCTTAAATGAGCCTTGGAAACTTTTGCTGCTTCAGCTTGGATGTTGCATCCATGCACTAATTCTGCTTACAAAGGTAGAAGTGCCCACTGCACGCTGCTAACACTAATTTTCTGTTCACAATGAATGAAACACCTGGGATGAGACACACAAGACTTCAGGTCATAAGGTTTGTTGCATGACACTTTGATATTAAATTCCAGCATTTAATATCATTTACTACAAGCCCTGGGAGCTTGCTTGCAAAGCAACAAGGTTCACCCCCAAGGCCAAGTTGCCTGCAAACCCTTCTGGTGCTGAGCCATCTGGTCCCAAGGCTCAGTTCATGTTTGCAGTTTCCCACTGTAATTTACACACCCACAATTTAACATCTCTTGACAAAACCTGGGTAGCATTTTTGTAAGGATTTGAGAGTTCATATTTTTACTGCTATTCTTTGTCTTAAGGGTTAAGGGCACCTTCACATCCATCAGAGGTGCTTGGAAATATTCACTGATTCTGGTGAAGTTTATGCTGAAAGATGGAGGTTTTATTAACCTACTAATTTTGAGTCATAGGCCTGGTGTTACTTCTTGTCCTTTAGGAAGAAACAGATATCCCCAGGTAGAAGCAGGAGCTGGAATGAGACCTATGAACCTGAGGGTGAGAAAATGCAGAAAGCATTGACACTCCGAGCAGACAGGTGGAAGATGGGAAGAAGTTAATATTTGGTGGTATTTTGAGATGTCTTATCAGTTAGATCCTCAGCTTAGGGATATTTGGGGCCAAACCTTCAGCAGGTGTTAAGCAGTGCAGCTGCATGGCATAAATCCTGGCTTAGCAACAGAATAATCACAGGAACCAGAAAATGAGTCCTTCCCTGTGGCTGGCTTAATCAGACGTTAGCTATCCCTGAGTGACATTTGCCCTAACCTCTTTCTAGATGTCCGCTGCCCTTCCAGTCAACCTAAGACAAGCTAGGATACCAAATCCATGGTCTAAGCTGGTAAATCCACGCAGTAGCTCTGCTTTACACCCATCAATTGTTTGCTCCTTGAAAACACATTCCAGAAATACCTGCGGGGCTCTCATTTTCCTGGTGGTTCTGGAGGTCTCACCCAAACCCAGAAGGCAACAAGTCTCTGACACCACAAAACTCCCTCCAGTTTTCCCTCCCATCACCACCAGACCAAGCACAGCAAGCAGAAGAATCCAACAAAACAAAGCCAAACAGCTTCCTGATGTTATTTTAAGCCAGGAGAGGGGATGGGGGGAGGAGGGGGGAGAACAAACTGCTCTGCGTAAGCTGGGAAATCATTTAGTTTTGGCCGATGGCCTCTTGTGGCTGTGGTTTCCACAACATCTCTGTATTCTATCTGTGTCAAGATGGAACCAACCTCCTGAAATAGACTGAACAAGCTAGACGGGAGCTATTTTAATACCTGGAGCTTGTTCCCTTTCGACTTTGTTGAGTGAGGGGAGAGGGTGGAAGAGGAGAGACAACAAACCAGGATGATGTTATTTTAACACGTGCAACAGAGCTGTCAAAACGTAGCAGTTTGGCTGCCTTAGCACACACCCCCATCTGCCCCATCGCTACTACGTGCAAGGACACACAGCCTGAGCCAGCACCCGCATAGACCAGAATTAGCCTCATTTGTGTATGCACACGCACGCATCTTGCTGGAAAAGCGTCACGGTTTCCTTCGTGTCACACCAAGGAGGAAGGGTGAGTTAATGTCTCCAGATGTGTGCGTGCAAGGCGTGACAGATGACCCGGCAAAAAGTAAGATGGACCCTTGTGACCCAAGACACATACGAATCACTCCCCCCAATCATGCCACTAAAATAACTTGACCATCACAGTGCTGCTCAGAAGAGGAGGACTGCTTCTTCCCAGCATCAGATGTTGCAAAGCTGTGATGTGTGACAGGACAGTACACAAAGTCACTGGAATACCAGGTGCTTTAATGCACTTGCAACAAGAGTTTTGATACTATCTGGTGCTGTGTGATAATAGGGTAGACTCTCGCAGACTTCATCCACTGAAACAATACAGACCAGTCCTTTCCCCAGGCCTGTCTGGATCCTGGTTTCATAACAACTCAGACCACAACTTCCCCTCAGTTCTTCCCTGGTTTTGCAGAATTAAATAGTCTGTCTCAAAAATGTTCTCCTAAACAGCTTGTCAGTGTCATCTGAGACCCTTTCAAATCTCAGTGCAGGAGGAAGCTTTAACATCTGCTCCTAGAGTGTTTTTCTACATTTCTGTATGGGAGGATTTATCTTGGTGCCTTGCTAATAGTGTAGTATGCTGAGGGATCAGCCCCTCCATCACAATCTGGAACCAAGTTATCCTGATTTATACTGGGCACCTGTGGCCTGATATGATGCCACAAAACAGCAGATCAGCTATACCCCTGGCAGCTTCCCTTTCATTAATCAAAGAGACCAAGGCCGTATAACACCTAATATCACCTCTAGGTTGGTCAGAGAATAACTTGCTTCAAGGAGGATATTCCTCAGGAGCAGACAAAGCCCCTTTGGCAGGCTATTATTGCTAAAGTCACAGGGCAAAAATCTTTAACTACCCCAGTATCTGGATTCCTCTTTGTCTTTGTACACCTTCTGTATTGAAGTAGTGCTGAGTCCCATGTGATACCTCTTCATTATGCAGCAAATCAGATCAAAAACATATGTGTGCCACTGTGCTTCTTCTTTCAAGGTTAACTCTAATTTCTTTGCCCTTGCAACCAGACCTCCCCAACACAGCCAGTGAGGTCATCTTCTCTATCAGATGGAAAGAGCTAAAACGTGACACAGGAGATCTCAGCTCCATTGGCTGCTTATCTCAGTACCTGCGGCCAAAACAGAAAGCTTACTCAGGCTGCCAAATAAAAATACCTCTTGTAGGCACATTCCTTGCAGAGTACGTGAGAGAGAGAGCTGAGGAGACAGCAAGGGAGGGCAGCAGGCAGCGATCAGATTGAAACAGAAGAAAAAATACAGAGGTAGGTGGATAGATAGATAGATAGACAGAAACAGACAAGAGAGTGGATGAGAAAAAAACAAACAAACACAGGTGAAGACCTATGAAGATAGAGACAAGGAGACAAGTGACACAGGGGACATACTTGTTTCACTAGCAGTAAATGTCATGGCAGACAACACAACTGTATGATACAGTGCTTTCTTAGGTATGCTCAGTGAAATCCTAGCCCTACTGAAGACTATGGCCAAAATCCCATTGACTTCAGTAATGCCATGACAAATGGAGCTGCCCTGTGTCTTCCAGCACCAGCTCTGGCCCTTCAACCTGTCAAAATCACTCCTGCAACCTGATGCTGCTTCTCCAGTTTCACCCATCACACTGCCATAACCAGACCCAAAGGGGCAAGCGGGGAATAACTGCATAAATGGCCAATTTGTGTTTTTCCCATTTTCCATGTATGGTGACAATCAAAGCAGGCAGCTAAGAGCAGAATTTAGCACCTGCAGCCCATCATCCTTCAGAAGGGTCTTCAGACCCAGCAGGATTTCCTTCTCAAAGTCACTATATCTTGTTTCTGCCCAGGGAAAAGGAACGACTCCTAATTACTACAAAGGGTGGGTCAACAGCTCCAGCTAGCTGGGAGTTTTATCCAAAATAACTGGAAAGATTTGCACTTGCTTTTGGAGAGCAAGTGTGCAGTGATATCAAACTGATGCTGAGTGGCAGACGCACTGCAGCCAGCAGAGCCAGCTCTCACAACAGGTTGGACCCTGAGAGCTTGCTCTGCCTTATTTCTCACTGTGATTTGATTACACAGTGATCATAGCTATGCAATGTGGCAGGGCATAAAACCTTCAAAACAGAAAGAACTCCTTGCAGTGCAGAGCTCCCACAGGACAGGCTGTCCCCAGGACAGCTGAGTTTTCCGTCTGGCTTCCCTGGCTTCCCACTCTATACCCAGTTAAGTTCAAGGTCGCAGCCATTAACTTCAAGGTGTCCCACTGCAAAGGCCCAGGTAACTGAAGGGCCAACTAGCACTTGCAATGATCGTTGTGACTGACAGCTCGACTTCTCCAGCATTCGGGAAATCTCAGCTGCAAGATGAACCTTCTTCCAGATGGCTGGAACAGACCCAGGCTCACTGATGGAGTGATCTTCTACAAGAAGACACTGCATGTCTTTCTACACCAAATGTGAGGGCATTTCTTCAAATCCTTCTTTTATCCTTCAGAGATAAAAACCAAAAGTGAAAGGAAAAATGAACACCGAAAACTTCAGCACAGCAAGGCATTCCACCCCTGTTCTGACAACAACCATACATGTTCCTCATGCTGCTCAGGTGTTCAGAAAATGGATGATGAAAGGTTTGTAAGGATTTCTGCACAGAATCAGCTCAGAGCTTCTTGTCATGGTAGGGAAAAATGAATTTTGTTTCCCTGGGACACACTGCTGGGTCAAATGGGTGGGAGGAGTCCACCTTGCTGCTGTTTCTGCATCTGGAGTGAGGGGAAAACATGCTCTCCAACTCTTCTCAAAAACAGCACACCCCAGCACCCCTACTCTAACCTCAGCAATAGTAACATCTCGAGGTTTTGTGCTGTGGCATTAGCAAGATAGGCAGTAGTTTATGGTTATTTTGCTGCCTCTGCAAACCAGCTGCACTAGGCATTTTTCTGCTTTGTCTGTGTGTAGTGTGAGTCATATCTTCAATGAAGAGAAGAGAAGAGAAGAGAAGAGAAGAGAAGAGAAGAGAAGAGAAGAGAAGAGAAGAGAAGAGAAGAGAAGAGAAGAGAAGAGAAGAGAAGAGAAGAGAAGAGAAGAGAAGAGAAGAGAAGAGAAGAGAAGAGAAGAGAAGAGGATCTATAACTAGTGCCAGATGAAGCACTGATGTACAACCCTGTGGCTCCGGCACTTTGGTTTCAGCAGGTGCACATACACCAAGTGATCTGTTGACTCAAATGCTGTCATGGGCATAAATGACATAAACATTGCCTAATCACAAACAACTGCCACCTTGTGAGGCACATGTGCTCAGAACCAGGTGCGTGTCACTTCAGTAGCGTTGGAGGATATTACCCTGACATAGCTATAAAAGGAAGGAGGGGAGTGGACGCTGCAGCAGGTACTGGAAATTGTTCTTGGCTCCTAGCAGCATTGTTAGATCTGTTCAGTGGGTCATGTGCCAGCCAGCCGCCTCTCTACGTGTGTTTAGGCAGCTCTTGCATGTCTGAATTCTCCTGGCCAGCTGGCTGTTTTAACTCCTTAGCTGCCTTGACCTCCAGCAGGAAGGCAGTATTAGAAGCAGCAGAATGAAACCCAGCAGGGCTGGAAAGCAGCAAGGGCTTGAGTTAAGCAAAGATGCTTTTTGGATTAGCAAATGAAACAGTGAATTTGCAGGGACCCTCAAATTAGTGGTGCTCAGTGCTGTTGCTGTTGATAAAAACATCCATGATCATCATCCTCCTGAGAGGTGTTTCCTAACATGGCTTTAATGGAAAATTAACCAAGGCACCCTCTACTCTGTCAAGCATTGAAATCCTGCCATGAAAACCTGTAGCACAGGCTGAAGAGTCAGGGATAACAGCAGTATATAGCACAAGCTGGTATCAAGAAAATAACTGGCAGGGAAAGGTTCATATTCCTGTCATGCTGTGCATCTTCAGTTGCATGCAGCCCTCATAAAAGCAAATCCTAAACCTAGAAAGCCTGGAAAAGTGACACTATCCACCGAAGCCTGTGACTAGCCTATCACTCTGAATCACACAGCTGTGAACTGCTCCCTTCCCAGGCCTTACCTTGTTGTTGCCTGACAGCAGGCTCACATGGACACCCAGACAGCACATTGCCCTGGGGAAAGTCTTCTAGACCTCCTGCCTCCCTGTGAGTCCTTTCTTTAGAAATCTTCTAGACAGATCTGAGACAGGTTTTGATGCGATGACCTGTGCTCTGTTGCCCCTGTCACATTTTGAAGCCATTACACCAGCAACCCACCTCTCTGTTTGCCCCTTCTACTACACAGGTCCCAGTTGTCAGCTCTCTGGTAGAGATCCAGAGTCATTCCTCAGGGCTTATTCCAGCCTGTCAACAGCACTGCTGAGAGCTGAACACACCCTGCTGTTTCCCACCTCTTCGTCCAGATGACAAGCTGGTTGCGAGGTGGACCATGACATCTCATGCTTCAGGCAGTGCGCTTGCATTTGCCGTGTTGCTGCCTGAGGAGACTGAGCTGGCATCCTGGGAATTTCAAGCATCAGTGAAGACTTCTCTGTTCCACTCCTTCCTTGCTTCTCCCGTGTGGGAGATCTGTTGCCCTTTCATGCAGCTCAGTAAAAGCAAGGGCAGAATCCTGATCGTGGAAGACGAGTTGGGAAAATCCCACAGAAAATGGGAAATAAAGCAGGGCTGGGGATGTCCTTCCACTCAGCAAAGAGACCTGGGGCTGTTGTGCTCACACAGTGTCTGGAGAACATCTATGAGATGGGGACACCATTCCTGACTGTTTTGCTGGTAAAACTACAATGCTCCCACTGGTGTCTTCACAAGCTAAATGGTTGTTGCCTTGCTGACAAGGAGGCTGTTCTGACCCTGGGTGTCACCGAAGTTAGGAGAGTTACAGTGGTGTACAAATAACAACAGTGAGAGCAGAGTCAGGCTGTAATTTTCCAGCAATGGTGAGGAGAGCAGCCTTCTATCTTTCACCATCTCAACTATGACTCCCAAGGAGGCGGACTGTCCTCCTCACTCCTATTATTAGTCCGTGGACCTGCCTTGCCAGAAGGAGGTCAGTCAGGCTCCCAGACATAATTGGGACCCAGGCTAACAATGGAGGGGTTATGGGCTTGTTTGTGTGATGCTACTTTTTCTTCAAAAGGGAATGTGTTGGCATAGGCAACTGGCCTGGAAAGTAAAGAGAGAAAGAGGAAGGCAATGACATGTCCTCCAGCCTTGCGCTGTGACAACAGCCTTCACTTATCTTGCCTGGTCATGGTAGGTTATGCTGCTAATTCTACCCTTGACACAAGTCTCAACAGGCTTGTCAACACATATTCTTGCCTTGCCTTTGCCCCAAGAAGCTGGACACCTGCCGCGGGGCCTCACTGAAACTGGATCTTGCTTGCTTTCAGTTGAGTTTTTACTATTTTACAACAGCAGTGGCAGATGCCAAGCCACTAGCAGCTCAGTCCCACTTACCGTGATCAGTGAGTGTTGCTGGCTCCACCAGGGTGGAAAATTAGGAGCCAGCCTGCCGACTGAGCGATTCCGGTAGGTAGCAGTGAGGGAACCACCAGGAACCACTGCAACCTGCAGCTTCTCAGGGACAAGCACCAGCAGATTCTTCAGACCTCTGCCACCTCCAGGCCTCCCTCTATCTTTGGTTCTGCCATCAAAGGCAATGCAAAGGTCTTATCCTCCTAGCTCCTTACCCAACCACCTCCTTCCCACACAGCTTGTCTCCAAAAGTAGATCCTAGCTGCTAGCTACACAGCCCTGAGAAGAAGTCCTGGCTGGTTTGAGAAGCAACCTTTTCCCCTATGTCCTCCTGATTGACATCTGCATGGATTCTTCTGCCAGAAGAGAATAGCACTGAACTTCTGGGGAACTGGAAGTGTGTTTGAATTCCCTTGAGGTCTCTGCACCTGTAGAAGGTGCTGCCACTGGTGTTTTTTTGTAGCTAGGGCTTAGGGACTACTGACCTCTACAGGGAAAGGTCCTGGGTATTTCTTTAAAGGTATCTATCCATGTGGAGAAGACAAGCTTCCCAGAAGGTTGCATTACAAGACACAACAAGCCCAGATGAGCTGGGATGCTCAAATCAGCAACAACAATCTCACCTGGAATTCTGGATATTGGAGATCAGAGCAGAGCAGTGGAAAGACCCTTTTGAATCCAGTCCCCTGTTATGGCAGACAACCATGTCACATGAACGTGCTCAAAAACACCATTGTAAATCAGGCTGACAGCTGCAGTCTATCAAAATACCCTACTGGAGTGGGAACTCTGCATGTCACCTAGCTGGCAGCCATGAGCTAGGGGCAGGGCATACCAGCCTGCAGTCAGCTCCAGCAGCCAAGACGGATTTGTGAGATCAAGACATCAGCACTGCTCCTGGTAAGTGTCCTTATGAAATATCAGAAGCATCATGTTGGGACTGATTTTACCGTTGATAAATTATTTTTATAAAATCGTAACCTGAAAAGCATGAGGAACTTTTATCCTTGTGAACCTCTCATGACCTAGCCCTATGTGCTACTTGCAGAAGAGACAAGAACCGCTCCCTTGCTCAAGCTTTCTACTGTCCACACATACCACTTTTTTTTTTTAATAAGATTTTGTTTTTGTTTTTGTTTTTGTTTTTGTTTTGCTGAGGGAGGTGGGAGAGAGCATTTAAACCTCTAGAGCTCAGAATTTATCTACCATATCGAAGTCACTGTAGGCTTGACAAAATTCCCCTTGTTAATTGGGAGCAGCCTGCAAGGAATTACAAGGCAAAATCAAATATTTGAAATGCCTTTTCCTATTGTTACACTGCTCTGCTTAACTGCCCTGGCAAACCTGCTGTCAGTTATAAATTTACTCCTTGTGCCAAGCCATCCCAGCAATAACGAAACGTGCGTGCTCCTGAGTTACCCCAGGTTCCTGGCCTCCTGACAGATTACCCTTTCCTACCTATGCCCGTGGCTGTGCAGTGCCTTGAAATGTGTGTGTGTCCACGGAGGCTGCAGGCCATGAAGAAGACACCTGGCCACACACGGGCTCCTCATCCACACTCCACCAGCACGTGGCATCCTCAGGCTGAGCCTCCCGGGCATCGTCGAGCTTGGTGGCCAGGGCACAACTCCCCTGGTGCCTCCATGGTCTGATCCCTTCCCAGCCTTGCCCCCTCTGCACCTCATGCCCTCCACACCAGCCTGCCCAAATGCTGCAGCCCTGAGTCCCCACACCTTGCCCTGGTCATGCAAGACTTCCTTCTCTTGGCCATTTCAGAGAGAAGACACCTTCGTGAATATTTGGTCTGAGCCAGCAAGGCCACTGCTATGTTTTCTTAAGTGCCACATGTGATTCAGTAAGTCTTTTTTATTCTTCTACGAGAACATAAGTTCACTAGAAACTCAAATACATCTCACTTGTCAAGTGATGACAGATTTCCCAATATGAAATGCCTGATGCACTAATAGCTAGCACAGCCTGGCCCCGGATCGATATTATGTTTGTCAAGATCACATGTGGCACCGTGACTTCATCATCAGGAATATCCCCAAGCATTAGTCAGTTGGGGCAGCCAGTCTCATTCAAGGGGTGACAAAATGTCCACAGCAGTTAAGCTCCGCACCCCACTAGCACCACAGCCCCTGGGGGGCCCTTGCCTCCGCCAGCACGCCCCCAGCAGCCAAGCTCCCAGCAGCATGCCCACAGCACCACGGAAAACATGCAAGGAGCCCCACACCTGCGCTCTATGGACTCCAATGGAAAGCCTGCCCTGGTGGAGGTGGCAGTCGGGAAGCCACACCTGGAAGTAAGGCTCTGCAGCTGTCAGCCAGCCCTCTGCCATATGGACTGCTGGGAAGAATCACACCAGGATGGAAGGACAGACCATCCGCCTCACTGAGTCAGCACTGTGGTGATGTGGGTGCCCTGTATCAGCAAGCAGCAGCTGGTTGCATCATGTGTACGCAGCAGCCAGGAGAGGGGTGTGCACAGACTTTGAGAAACGCACCCAGGTCTCCCGCATCCCTGAAGTGAAGATCCAGCACAGGCATCTCTGCTTCTCACGTCTGCACTCTGCAGGAAGGCAGCTCGGCACGATTTCACCCTCACACCCTAAAAGCTGTAAGACTCACATAAGCTCAAGTCAAATGCTTCTCAGGGAAAAACAATCCCCTGGGTAGGGTTTGGGAAGTATGCGGTTTTTGAGGATTCCCTCTACGTATCGGTATGTTTTGTTCTCAGTGTGTGAATTTACACAAGGGAAGCAGTCCCACCTGCACAATCAGAGAGACTTAGTGAAGCCCTTGTCCTGCAGCCTTCAGGCAACCATGTTGCCCAATGTCCTGTTGGAACGTTCTCAAAAGTTATGATGTTAAGGGTGGGATAAAAATCTCCAGAGAGGAGTCCCAAGCACATCTTATCCCTGACTAGGTACCTCTTTCAGAATAAATCTAATAATTTATCTTTAGGCAAGACCAGGAATGACTCCCATAAAGCTCTGCAATAGGTATTTGTTTCACGTCAGCAAAAAGCAAAGTCTGGCATTTGCATTGAGCCGTGTAGCACCTAAGTGGCTGTATGTCACCACTACTGCAACTGGCTGGTCTGTCAGTGTGCTCAGTGCCATACCTGCATCCGGATTCTGGTTGTGAGCTCTGTCCCTCTGTCTCTGGCCCTGGCAGCACATGGTGCAGCTGGGATGTCCCACTGGCCTTTTTCAGGAAGAGAGCATGCCCAAGACTTGTTAGCAACCCTTTGAGATCAAATGATGACATAATGTCAAGAAGCTACAGAAAAAGACACGCGTAGTCTTCAGAGAGAGTGGGTACAAGCTCAGCAGATGCCCTAGAAATTGTCCACACTTTTAGACATGCTCGCCTGGGGACACAGTACCGTGCAGTTGCAATCTCCAGTGCATGCTGCTAGGCCTACCTGCTCTGCCTGGGTTTTGCTTGGTTGAGTGACTTTGAGCTTCTTTCATGGCTCAGGATGTTTCCTGTGTGTTCCCTCTGCTGGTACTTTGTAAGAAGGGTCAGGCATTAATTTGTGTGGTTTTACAATTGATGTGCCTGCACCTGGAGGTCACAATAGCAATTTGTACCAGGAAGAACGAAGCACTTAAAGGAAAGCCTAGCTCATTTTCTGCACCACAAGGGAAGTCCCTGGACCCGGCACATGACTCAGCCAAGGTCCGCAGCAACTGCAGGATGCAGGCATCAGCCTGGTGGTTTTGCAGGACTGCCTATTGTGCTCTAATCACCTGCTCTCATCGGGCAGCTGCATCAGCGTGACGGGTTTTCCTGCCTCTTCAAAACACAGCACTGGCCAATGGGCATGGGCAGATTTTACTGTTGTCATTTTTCTGTATGGCAGACATGTCCTGTCTGTGTGTGGGAAACCATTACCTGGGAGGAAGTGCTGACTTGTACATCCTGTGTGTTACCTTTTCATTGCATCTTCAATCTAAATGTCAAGGACTGAGATTTTTGATGTGCCCAAAAGGCTTTGAAACTCATGTCTCCAGTATCTCTTCATGCAAGAACTACAAGCTAAAATGCCTCCTTGGTGCTTCAAAGCAAGCTCAGTTGCTTCAAAGCATCCCTCAGAGAATCCTGAGTGGGGTTTACACCTGACAGCAGTGACCAGAAAAGCCAGTGTTTGCAGCGAGGACCCAGGGAACTGCTCCCCTCACCCAACTTGTCAGTATGGTGGGTCCCAAGGAGAAGAGATCCTAAAACCTACGTGCAACCATGGAGACCCAGAAGGTCAAGCAAACCTCAGTGCAAGTGCTCACTAGTCCTGGTCCTTCCCTTGTTTGTCACCAAACCTGGAGTGATGTCCAAGGAAAGGCAGGCAGATTTCGTGGCAACTTCAGCCTCTACTCACCAGAATCAGCAGATGAACCCACTGCAGGGGCAGCACCATGAGCAAAGCGATAAGCTAGCTGGCCTGCTGTCAAGTACATGGAGGTACATGAAATTAGTCCAGTCCAAGAGCCAGACTCACTTGTTTAATGGCTACCATCAGGGTGGCTGTCTGTCAAGCTGATGCCAGAGAGCATGATGCAAGAGGTGAAATGTCCTTCCACAGTCCCCAGGGAAGCCCTATCTCCCTAGCCTGAATCCTGGACTGAACTTCTCTGGGCCTGGATACAATTGTGTAGAATCACAGAAGAGTCACAGAATCATTTAGGTTGCAAAAAAGAACTCCAAGATCATCAAGTCCAACCATTAACCTATCACTGCCAAGTCTACCGATAGACCATGTCCCTAAGCACCACATCTAAACATCTTCTGAAGACCTCCAGGGATGGTGACTCGACCACTTCCCTGGGCAGCCTGTTCCAATGCCTCACAACCCTTTCAGTGAAGAAATTTATCCTAATATCCAACCTAGACCTCCCCTGGCACAACCTGAGGCCATTTCCTCTTGTCCTATCGCTTGTTGCTTGGGAGAAAAGACCTCCACCCTGCTACAGCCTCCTTTAAGGTGCCTGTAGAGAGCGATAAGGTTGCCCCTGAGCCTCCTCTTCTCCAGGCTAAACAACCCCAGGTCCCTCAGCCGCTCCTTGTAGGACTTGTTCTCCAGACCCCTCACCAGCTTCATTGCCCTCTTTGGACACGCTCCAGCACCTCGATGTCCTTCCTGTAGTGAGGGGCCCAAAAATGAACACAGGACTCGAGGTGCGGCCTCATCAGAGCCGAGTACAGGGGGACAATCACTTCCCTAGTCCTGCTGGCCACACTGTTCCTGATACAAGCCAGGATGCTGTTGGCCTTCTTGGCCACCTGAGCACACTGCTGGCTCATATTCAGCCAGCTATCAACCAATACTCCCAGGTCCTTCTCTGCCAGGCAGCTTTCCAGCCACTCATCCCCCAGCCTGTAGCGCTGCTTGGGGTTGTTGTGCCCCAAGTGCAGGACCCGGCGCTTGGCCTTGTTGAACCTCATACAGTTGGCCTCAGCCCATTGGTCCAGCCTATCCAGATCCCCCTGAGGGGATCAGCTTGCACACCTGAAAGGAGAAGCTGCGGAGCATGGTGCTTTTGCAGAAGTAAGGACACAGACACACATGCAAAGGTGATGGGTGTCTTTTTAATGCCCTGGTGTTTTCCTGCACCAGGTGGAATGTGGAGAGGGGATTGGCAGCCCTCTGGGGACTGCACAGCCAGGGAGGCTGTTTCACTAACCTGGCCTTTGCAAGGACACAAAATGATAGGATCAACACAGCCTCTAATTAATGTTTTGTCTGCAGGACAAAACCCCTCGGGAACTGAAAAGAGAGACCTGGGAACTTCAAATGAAGAGGGTGATACAGGGTGACAGCTGGAGAGGGGGAGAGAAAAGTCCAGCATAACACAGACTGTAGTCCTGATTCGTACAAGAATTGTACACATCCCCTACCTGTCTCCAACTGAGGAATGTGAAAGTGCAACGGCTGCCGGGCTCACCCAGTCTGGTCCCTGATTCTCGCAGGCACTGCATTTCAGAAATATATTGAATTCCATCTTCAAAGCGGACGGGTATTTGCCTGGAGAGGAAGGCTGCTGCAGAGCCCAGTTTCTGAACGCAACCCCTCCAGGGTCATGGCATGTTTAACAGAGGTTGTGAGCCCACTGGAAACGTGATCACAGACGTGGAGCTTGGGCTGGATTCGGGGTAACCATCAGAAGCAGCAGGAACTCACAAGCCTGCTTCTAAGTTCCCTCCCAATTCACTGTCCTTGCTCCCACATGTATTGCCTTCATGCCTTTTGAGAAGGGAAAGGTAGCACGCATGCTTTAGTAGCTACCCATTGTTTGTTTATTTTTTATTACCTGTTTGCCTTAAAATGATCCCAGCCTATTCTGTAATTCCAGGGCTCCTTCGCAGAGCAGCCTTAAAGTTACCACATAAATCACAGCTCTCCCTACTCTATACACACAGACAGGGAGCAATAAAGAAGCTATAAAAAGAAATTTGGCACATTTTCAGCTTATCATCTAAGTGTAACGTGGTTGTTCTTTAGACAGGAAAGAACCTGACCTCTTGCCTATATGATTCACCTGGAAGAGGAGAAGAGAGATGGGTTTTTAAGGTGGAAAATTTCTGCAAAATCAAGAGTGAATGGCACAGAGATGTCTATTGGCCCAGCTGCCAGGTCTAGGTTTCACCCTAGCTCACCCCGTCACGGAGAGGAAAAACATGTCCCTTCTCTCTGTGGTACCGGGTGAAGGAAAGAGTTCAGAGCAGCAGGGACACTGATTTACAGCCCGGCTGTGTTCACTCTGGGGACATGATCAAAGCATCCTGAGATCCCCCACCAGAGCGATGGGAAGAAACGGCCGACTGGCTATCTGCTTGGCATGCTCAGCTCTAGCATGAGGCCAAGGCAAGCGCTTTGTTTTCATGGACCAGAGCTTCTCAGAGTGGTGGCTGAGGGGAAGTGACTGCAAACTAATTCTCAATTAAGTTGAGGAACCAGTAGGTGGGAAGTTCCACTCAGGCCGAAGGCCCATAACCTTGTCTGGAGGTGACCTTGTGCTGGAGAAAGAAAAGGGTGTCAGGCATCCTGTCCCCAAAGTTCCTGCTGTGCCCTGGTAGAGATCATGACCCCTGAAAACTTGTGCTCCTATCCCAGCAAGGGCTGATGCACCCTTTTGGAAACCCACCTGCAGGAACATACGCAGATCTCCCACCAGACGTATAAAACACAACAACACAGGATGCAGCCCACGATCCCTCCGTTTTGGGACACGGCACCAGGCCATAGCCCTCGTGCGGTTACGTGATACACATGCACCCTCCAAGGCCGCAAGTCACAAGCCAAGGCGGAGCTCAGAGCAATGACTGTGGTCTCCTCCCTCCTTGGTCCCAGCATGGAGACTGAAGACTTCTCCAGAGACACGGCTCCGCAGGGGCAGGCAGCTTGGCATCCTGGAGGAAAGGCATGAGGCATGCCCTGTGCTGTGCTGTTTCTAGAGCATGGGGCAGAAGGGTTTCTTTGGGATTTGAGGGTAGGGCTCACATTTGTCTGTAACCGAACTGCCAACCTGAGGTATGTGGTGTGATGCACAAACTCCTCACAGACACTGGTGATGGCTGGCTCAGCAAGCCTGGCTCGCCTCTTGACATTTACTTGCAAAAGGAAGGATTTCTACCCTTAATAAGCAAACAGAAAAAATGGCTAAAGTGACATTTGTGAGAGCAATCACTCTCCCTCGCCACAACCCCAGCATCTACTCCACCATAACACGGTGCTGCATGTGTTAGATTGTTTTATCTTTGGAAACATCTTGAGGGGAAAGCAAAGAAGTGTCTTTGTGGAAATGTCACGTAGCTTGCCACCAAAGCAGCAGCTCAGCAGCTTGCTGCCTACCCAGGACCGGCACAGCCCCAGGAGCACGTGGGCTACGTAAGGATACCGGGTCCCCTCCCTGGGGAGGGCTGCCAAGAAAGCTTGATTAACGCTTGGCAAGGTGATTGACCTTCCACGGTGAGCCTGGGCAGGGAGTGGTTAGCGGGGAAAAAGGCTGTTATTTCAGGACATAGATGAAGGCTGTGGGAAATAAGGGTATAAAGGATTTGGGGCAGGGTGAACCATTGCACTCTCTCCTGGAAAGGAGCGGGGATTGATGAGGAATGAGCCCATGGAGGGCAATGTCCCCAGGGAAGAGGCAGATGGAAGAAAAGCTGAAGTTAGAAGTCCCACTGGGGAGTGAGCCCGCCTGGGGCTGAGGGCTTGGGAGTTTGCTGGTGTCAGGCACGGGGGAGCATGCCTGGCCAGAGCATCGTGGGAGCACCCAGGAGGTCGCAGGGAGCTCTGGTGGAACAGCTTGGGGAGCAGAAGGTGCTCCAACAGCCACAGGTGACATCCCAAAGGTGAGGCATCACCCCTCTGCACCCAAAAGGATCCCACTGGGTCACCAAAATGATGTACTTCTTTGGGCATATGTGGGATGACAGTGGCTCTTCTGGACAGGGATAGCTTTCACGTATGGGCCAGTCCTGCAACCCCAGCTGTGATTCCTCTAGCTCAAAATCTGGAAAATACAGCAAACTTGGTAATTCCACCTTCAGTGGGTTTATTCCTTTGGTTCCTCCAGCCACCTCCTCATCTCAGCCTCTTAGCTCTGCTCCTTCACATTTATACCAGACTGCCCACCAAGGCAGCTAGCTCTTAACCTGCTTAGGGTCTTGCTTCCTCAGACATGCTGTCACCACAGGAGGCACAACCTGAGGCCTGAACCACCGGCACGACCACCCTTCCCTCACAGCATTGCCAGGCTGACGGAAGTGGTAGAAACGCTACGCCCATGCATGGTCTTGACCCCTGGCACAGTGTTTTTGCCGTTTCCAGTTTTATTCAGTATGGTTTCCTGGATAAATGGCTCAATTGTCCTCTCCTGACCCTTTGCAAATATTATTTCAAGAGTTCCTTTGAAATTGTATAAGCAATCACCTGTTTTCGACTTTCACACAATATTTTTGTTGCCCTTTCATATGTAGATATATCTTCATGTCCCTGACTAAGTTAACATTCTCCTCCAGTGGTTCCCATTTCTGTGCTGCTTTGTTTACCTCTTAAGCAACAGGTTATTGCCTTTCACTTGCAGCCTTGAATTTCTCATATCCCATATAATTTCATGGGATTCTAATTGTAGCAACGACTAAGGGATTCTCACAGCATTGGAGGCTTGTGCCTACCTTGCACAGATATCAAGGATCCTGTCAACAAGGCCCAGCTCACCAAGGTTTTCCTCTTTGAGGAACTAAAGTGCTAAGTCTTAAAGTCTTACATTACTGTAGGGTGTGAGTGAGTGAGGGGAAACATGCTTTTGGGTGCCTGAAAGTTTGTCTTTTTTCCTAAGTGTGTGATTTGGTCCAAGTAAAAGGCATGTTTTCTCCCCGTTACTTTTTTTAATTTATATTACTTTATCTACTGTAGGTATAACACAAACATAGGAGACTGTAAAAGTGAAGGGCTGGGGTGAGGCAGCAGAAGCAGTCACCCCATGTATATTTCAGAATTTAGTGCAAACATAAAAAACATTTCTGATAAAATACTGGAAGGAAAATCTGCAATTACTGCATCATCATCAAAAAGACACCTAGAAATCACTGAAAAGCAAGAACAAAGGAGAGTCTTGGAGGCCTCCAAATTTTGCCAACATACTGCTGCTGCTATCTTTTCTGTACATATTAGCTGCCAGCCCATCTTGAGCAACCTCCCTGAAGCAAGCAGCAGACAAGTGTAGCAGCCACGGGCTGTTTTTCCTCTGCTCTTGTCTTCTGCTTGAGGAACTTTGCTCCCTCAGCAAATCCTGACAAAGTATATGGCACTTGAATGAACAGCTTTAACTGTAAACACGGAGCAGGACCAAAGGTGAGATAAACAGGAGGCTGTGAAAAGCAAGCAGCATAACCCAGCAGCTCTCAATGATCCGGGAACAAGGGGCAGAGCTGACGTCCAAGAAATGGACTGAGGCTGATGTTTGCTTGCCACGGAGATCACAGGACGCTGTTTTGAGGACCCATTCAATGGAGATCCTGCAGGAAATTTGCTGGCTGTTAACAGCAAGGTGGAAGGGAAGAGCAAAATGAACTCCACAGCTCAGATCGCTGCTTGACCCTTTGACATGCTTGCCCACTGCCTGGTCATTTGTCAGCCCGGCCGCATTAGCAGGGACGGGGGCCTCCTGCAGTCTGGGCTACCTCTGCTAGCATAGCTCCTTGGGGCAGGGGATTCCCTTCACCAGGTTTGCACAACATGCAGACCCGGGGGGAATCAGTGGAAATACCCACCAGCAGATAGACGTTTTTGTAAGAGTAGGCTTGCATTGCTCTCGGCAGTGTTTGACACAACCAGCTTCAGAACACTTACCCTGACCCAGGAGCATGTAAAAGCTTAGCAGGACCGAGCCGAGAGGGCTCCTCATTCTTTGCACCGCAGGCTGGGATCACCAGCTGCCTCCCAACAGCCAGCACTACCTGCAAGACCCCAGCTTGCCTGCCTTCTCCTCAACAACTCCATAAACACATGCGGCCTCATGGGGCAGCGAAGAGAGGTGGCAAGGTCCCGGCAGAAAGTCCAGAATTACGATGGGGGAGGTAACAGGTGACATGTGCTTGGAGAGATGCATCGCACCCCACTGCAAACATGTCAGAAACATGCTGGTGAAGCTGCTTCTGCGTGATGTTGATATTTACCTTCATACCCCACCCAGCGGGGCCATGGTTGAAACCAGTCTGCAGGCAATGCCGGCTGGAATGCTTTTAAACATAGCTTTTCATTCTAAAAGATGTTTTGATTAAATGCATTGTTTTTAATAACAAGATATTGATGTCAATGGAAATTTCCCCTGGCGAAATATGTCAGTATGGGTGTCTTCTCTGTTTTCCATTGAGAAATACATTTTCATGAATTTATAAATTTCAAAATTGTATCCCAATTTTTCTCATACTTTTTTTCCACTTTATAAGAGCTCCTCAGCATGCACATCACCATATAAAAGACTTGAAATATTGGAGTTTTATTTCCTTTCTTAAATCATGATGGACAGCTGCTATTTAGTACTAATTAAAACACCTTATCTTTTTTCACAGATCAAAGTGTCTCCTGTTTGTTTTGTAACGAAACAGTTTGACACTTTTTGTGTTTGACATTTTGTCAGACTGTTTTGTTACAAAACAAACAAAAGTCACTTTGATCTGTAAAAAAAGATAAGATTTTTTAATTAGTACTATATAACAGCTGCCCCTAATTGTGTTTAAAAATAAAAGAATGGAACGCTTCAAATCTCTTGCCATGTTATGCACCACACTTTATTCTAAAACAGCCAGTAATCATGATAAAACACAAAAAAGGCATGAATTAGGATTTTTAACTGGTGCTTTGAAATTCTGGAATGTAAATGAAATAAAAAATATGAAAATCAAAATCCCAAACTGGAAAAGGATGGAAATTTCACTTTGCATGAAAATTCCCCAAATAATTGATTTGGCTTGTGAATACCTTTCGGAATTTCTCTTCCCTTGGAAAAGTGGAGGGTGTCTCCCTGAAAGACAGCAGGCAAGGGCTAAGGAGAGCTCACGTCATTGGCCTCATTTCTCAGCGTGTCAGGACAATCCGCAGCTTTGGTGTTCCCCCTGCTCCTCATCGCTTCTGGACATTCAAATAGCCACATCTGTTAGATTCATATCTTCTACTCTGTATGAACGTTGCCTAGAGCAGTGGAGTCCCATTCTTGGCTGGCACCTAACCGTGCTGCACATGAATAGCAATAACGCATCCTTTGGCAAGGAGACAACGCCTCTTCCCCACTGGGTTCAGATTTTGATGCAGCGTTTCCAGAGACCCCAGGTTTGTTCCCTCTAACTCTGGGTTTGGTGCAGACTTCAAACACCAGACCCTTTGGTTTTCCACACATTCTCTGTACCAAATTTTGGGCCAAATCCAGACTTTCAGTCCTCCTCTCCAAACCAATCCACAGGGCGGGCGCCAGCTGCCTAAGGGAACTGCTCTCTGATCACGGCTTCTCACAGCAGCAGTGATTCACCCAAAAATCTCTGTCTCGAGGGGAATGCCGATGTCTGCAGCAGATGGACATCCTCATACCCCTGGAGTTTGCTGCTGCGGTGGGTCTGATAAAAGACTACCAGCTTCCACATCTCCCAAGGCCAGAGGCACGTCTCATCTCAGCCAGCTCACCAGAATAATGCCAGGCATGCCAAATACAGCCCCTGCTGCCGAGAGAGCCCAGGATGGTGGTCTGTCCCACGTGATGCTCCGCTGCTCCAAAGGTCCCTGGCAGGACAGCTGTAGGACCAGCTCCAGATAAAAGGATGTGCTTGGGCAGGGGAGGGATGGAAAGGGAAAACGGCTGTGTCTCTCCCATCTCTGCCAGCAGCCAGCTTCATGGGAGGTAGAAAAACCCTTGTGGTGGACAGTTATGCAATAGGCTTCCTAGTCTAGCTCACAGCAATTGTTGTCATGAAAGATGAAGATTTATATCCCTTGTAGGTTTTTATCCCAGCTGGTGTAGGGGTGGATGATATTTTTATTGCTCCTGTATGGAAAATATGAGAGTAATATCTTCCAAAGCTCTTGGCCTCAGTTGTATTTTTGAACAATGAATTCTACAGGTTGCATACTGTGTAAAACAGTGTATTTCTTTATTAGTATTTCAGGTGCAGTATTGTAAGTCATGAGGTTTTTCTTTCACATTCTGCTATTTTAATAAAGGATAAAGAGCAGGATCTCATGTGCCTTCTCCCTGTCATTGTTCTTTTCATTCCCATATCACATCCCTCTTACAAAATTAATGCTCTTAATCTTTTCTTTGTGAAATCTTTCTGGGTTTTCTAATAATTTGCATCGTCTATCTTTAAGTACCTTCTATTTCTGAATAGAAAAATGACAAAATCTGAGCACATCATTTCAAATATAGACATAATTCTGGCTTATAGAAGGGTATTATAATACAACTTTTTTAGTACTACCTAGCTAGCTATTGTGATCACTTTTGCTCAAGGAGCCTGAAAAAGACCTTGATGTTTTCCTGACTAACAAATAATTAATTTAGGGCCTGTAGTGTTACATAAGTAGTTTAAATTGATCTTTCATGTTGCATTACCTTCTGCTTACCCATGCTGAAATTAAGCTGCTAGCTGCCTACTCTGGTGTTCCTCATGCTCTCTCCTTTTTGAGTCCTTTAAGCAACAGACCTAGCCCTGGAGCCTGGGGTCAATGTTGAGTCTTACAAAACCAATACCCAGGGCCCAGAGAAGAGCAGCAGGTGCCTTGCAGCCCTCCGGCAACCTTGCACCTAGGTGTGGTGGGTGACAGCTATGTATCCATCCACTGCTGGGGAAACAGCCACTGAGTGTTGCTCCTACACCACGAGCAGGTCTACAGGGAAGGTGATGTGAGCCCTCAATCACTGGTTGCTGTCTGAGTAGCTAGATCCTTACAACTTCATGCCTACAGAGATCCTCAGGCACTTTTAGTCCAGCTTCCTGCTTAATACCTGCTTACTACCAGCCATAACACTTCTGCCAGCCATCTCTTCCTCAAGTCTTTGCGATTGCTGAGCAAGATAAAACATCTGTCTCAGAAAGTCAGCCAAACTCAACTTGACAGTTGAGTTGCAAGGCTTGGTGGTCCCCCACCATTGCTAGTGATTACTCGCTCAAAAACATTTACTTTACCTCTTGCCTGACTTTGTCTACCACAAGTGGCCAGACACTGGGTCTCCCTCCCTTACTTTGAAAACCCATAACAGCTGTCAGCACTCAGCAGCTAGAGCTAGGCAAGGGAAGCATATGGTGCGCATACTTAACAAGGAGAGCAAACAAGCATTATTACCATTTTGAATGTCACTCTACCTCATATTTTCTCCATGGGCCAAAGTAGAATTTGCCACATACACCTTTCTCCATATCTTGTCTCCCACCTGACGTAATTGTTTGTGGGGCTGCTCATCTCCTTATGTTTGCTGTTTGTTTTTAGCAGTGGTCGGTGGCTCAGCACAGGCTGAAAGAGCAGCATCAGCAAGGGTAAGACAGGTGGAAAGTGAGCTGGCTGAACCTGGATCATGAAAGCTCCCCACACTCTTTGCAGTGACGAGAAAGAGCAGAGTTTGGAAGGTAACTGGCAAGGACCTATAGCTCACCTAGATTTATCTCATGGTACTAATTCTTGCTGCCTTTACAGGGGCTTAATCAGAGTTGTTTATAGAGACTTGGCCAAATCCTCAATAGCTATAAATCAGAATAGCTCCAATTAATTCAATGAAACTGTCAATTGACACCAGATAAGCATCTAGTTTGTAGTACATTCTTGAATTCAACCAGATCACCTCCTTTTCATAAATACCTAGTTGGCAGCTTCCCCTCCAGAATTCTTGCAGACCTTTCCTCCTGGAATCCAGCAGACTCCATGTTCTCTCTGTCTCACTGGGCACGAAGTAACATCTGAGTGTTAGACCCATAAATAAAAGAAGCACACTTTTTTTTTTTTTTTTTACTACAGAGACCTACTAGCAAGTCAAAGAAACAGCTTGGAATGGTGGAGGCACAAACCTAAAGAATCTGTGGTATTTGTAAGAAATGCAGATCTTAGAGGATTTGACTTATTTCCAAATACTACAGCAACTGTTCCTTTAATGCATAGTGTTCTGCTCAGCCTATTGCATTGCCTGCAATAGAAGTTTATTTATGGATGGCCTGAGGCAACTACACAAACCTTCTTGTAAGAAGTTCTTGCTCCATAAGGTAAATCATTGTTCCTCTAAACCACCTTTCAGCAGCAGATTTCTGGGCACTTTGCAAACAGCGACTTAGGCATCAGGGAAATCCTCTGTGAGGCAATTAATTGGTGTTGCTGTACTAAGAGAGAGATTCGGTAAGTTGCTGTAGGTCAGCAGGAAAGGCAGGAATTAAACTCTAAACTCCACCAGCCCACTTTTCACTTCCAAACTATAGTCAATTTCCCACATCTGGAACTAGAAGTCGAAACATGAGCACCATTACCAGGTGCAATTGCTAAACTGCATCTCTACTCATTGGCAGAATAATACCTATATCTCTCAAGCCCCTAGTCCACACTGTAAACTCTACATTCTTTGTAGAAAGTCACCCACAAAGACTCCTCTATTTGCTTTAAAAAGATATAAAACCAAGTTTCTCCTTGTTCTGTGGTGAAGAGCAGCTCTCTTTGGTTTCTTTGGAAGTCTCCAGCAGGGACACTTGAGGAGAGGAAAAAGCCTAAGTTCTCAGTGAGAGTCTGCTCAACTATCGTGTTTGGACAAAACTTGGATAAATTATTTGCAGTTCAATCCAAATCTCTGCTGGGTTTCTAATGATGATGTTTCAACTCAGTTCCTTATTTTAAAATGGTGGTTCTCATTCCAGGAGACTTCTCTTTTGCCTGTCTTTTGTTTTCCTATTCTCTACATCACATTGATATTTTTGTGTTTTTTCTTCTCTTATCCATCATATTATATCCCCCATGTACTGACTTTTACCAGGTCTAATCCCTCCTCATCCTACTTTTTTTTTTTCCATTTTATTTCTAATTTTTTTCTTTAAGTTCAGTATGAAGTCAAGGTAAACTCCCTTGTCTGACTTCAGGGTATCTGGATATTTTGTCCTTTTTCCCCTGATTCTATTTACTGCATCTTTTCTTTCCTCACCACTCCTGTGCAAAGATCCAGGTGACATTAGCTGCATCTGTTCTCTAAGGTGTAGGAGTTTGTCGCACTTCACCTGTCTAAGTGCATGTTCTGGTTTTCTGATGGGACAAAATGTGAATGTACTTGATTCTCACTCACTCTATCCCACGTCTTAGTTTCCACCAGAATGAAACCAAGTTACCTGCTCAGGAAGACACATCTCAGCCATATCAATGCTCCGGACACTCAAAGGGAATAGGACTAAAGGCTATATCATAGTGCACATCCATCCATAGTGTTAACAAATTTTTTCTGACTGTACCTGAACCATGTTGTATAGGCTAACCTCCACCTATTCAAGTATCTATACTGTATCTTCTCACAATAACTTCAACCAGACATGACATGTGAGAAATGCTCAGCACCTCTAAACTTAAGATCAGAGAGGTGCTGAGACAAGCAATGAAAGAGAAAAGAGAAGGTCCCCATAAACAAAAATAGGTACAAAGATTGAGCCTATAATCACACAGCAGGTTGGCATTAGATTAGGTACAGAACCAGGTCTCCTGATTGTCTCCACTGGTGCCCTCACCACAGACTATATGACATTTCTCTATCCTCGCTCCCTTCTCATCCCTCTCTCCATCCCCCCCAGCCACTCCTCTCCTTTTATTTTAAGAGCTGACTCTGCCATTTCCCATCTATAAGGTGACATATGAAAACTTTCTTAGAAAACAGTCATAAAAAGAAGAAGAAAATGAAAAAGAAAGACCCAATGGAGAGCAGAAAATTACAGTGTCTGGGCCGTATTTACAATAATTATAATTATTATAAAGCACAATAGGGTGTAGAAACCCATAATTCTCCTGGTGCTTTCTGATTTTTAGATCTATGTTTAGAAAGCACATGCCAGAGAAACAGTCAGAAAAGGAATGTCATGAAGTCACTTTCCTCTCTGTGTTGTAAAAGCATTGGGGGGAATATTTGTGTCTGCAGGAACATGGGGACAAGCAGCCTCAGAAATGAGTCCATCATTGCCTGTCCCAGTGTGACGTGCCACCTGCTAACCTGAAAAATGAAGCCCTCTCCTGACACCACTCCACAAGAAGAGGTCCTCCTTTCCCTAAAAGTCCGCGTGTCGCTTTCTAGGACCACACAGTTCTCCCAGTTCTGACACTTTGGTGACTCCTACCCAAACATCAGACTCCACACCACCAGCAGCGGCCCCCAGCCCACAATAGTGCAACCTCGGAGTTAATCCCTTCCTTACCTGACCATATCGCAGTGGTATCTCAAGACCTCCTAGTAGTGCCCAAGGCAGTCTGACTAACATCTGCCCTCTGGGACTCATTCTTTCCTCATTCCTATTACACATATAATGCAAGTGGTTTATTTATCTCACCAGGTATCATAGCCAGAGAAAGGAGCTTGAAGTGCCCTCACGTGTAAGACAGGAGGTGGGAAGGCTTGCAATGGTTCTTCCCTGCTGCAGAAGGTTATCTAGCCCATCAGAAAGCTCCCCTCCCTGCACAGAGGAGCTTTCCCCATTTGGCAGCACATTCTGTTGCTCATATGCAGCAGGCATCTGCAGCTTCATTCCTAAATCCTATTCAATCTCTTCAACAAACAGGGCTGAGATCTGCAATTTTAATCAGAAGTCTTTCATAAAGATAAAAGCTCGTATTCCTACCTAATCCTGCATGGCTGTCCACCTTGGAGCCAAACCAGTTCATTCTGAGCTTCTCCCAGTCAGAGTGATGAGACCTGTGACTCCTAAACAAAAAAGAAAGGTCTCACTGCACAGTTCAGCATGTCCACAGTAGTCTGTGTTGTCAGAGGCTGTGTGCTTCAGCATCCGGCACAAGCTGGATTATGTTCACCTGTACAAATCTCCCTTCTCCTTCCTGTTCAGGTTTGGACTCTGCCCTCTGTGCCCTGACTCCTGAGCTCTTCTGTTCGATTTTGCTAAGCAACACATGTTCCAGCTGCTGTGATATGAACCAACATCTCCAGCAGGGCCACTTCACAGCCAGTAGCAAAAGTGATGTTTGAAGTGCTATGGGAGTGTGTCCACATCTCTTTCAGAGCTACCCAGTGAGCTTGGGACACCTTCTTAGGCTACTGGACTGGAAGCAACCAGTCCAATTCTCTAACACATTGTGCCAATGGACTCAGGGGACTTTCTAACCAGCAAGGTGGAAGCAGGATTAGAGGAATCTTCTCTGGAAAGAGTTGTTGTTGTTGTTGTTGCTGTTGTTGTTGTTGTTGTTATTGTTATAAAAACAGGCCTTTAGTTGTCTTTATTAATACATGGATGGGTGATAACACCACCTGAATGTGAAAATCCACAATAAATTATGACTGGGAAACATGCATGAGTAACAGAGCAATGCTTAGTGACATCTCGGTAAGCAGGTAGAAAATAACTGGGACCAGCTATGAAGGAACAGACAGTCTGTAGGTTTGGACAGGAGTGAATATACCCTTCCCTCAAGCATCAGTTGTGCTCAGGGCTGGGTACGAGGTTCAGTTTTGTGCATTGAAGATGTATGTATTTATGAGCATACATGTATGTGTGTGTTTTTCTTTAAGCATTATGTATTTTTGCCCAGATAAGGGGGATTGGGACTGCAGCATGAACATTCATAACCAGAACCCTTGTAATATGTATGCCTATCTGAAAAAAAAAAAAAAAAAAATACCTCCCAGCCCTGCAGAACAGGTAAAAAGCCAAAGGACTACTCTTAACCAAAAGTAGAGTGTTTTATATGCCTTCCCTCAGCATCCCCTCTCTGTCACAGGCCCAGCGTAGGCACAGCAGAGGAGGAAGATGGAGAAGCACCGAGGCACTTAGAGGCAGGAAGGAGGGAAGCACTGGGATTCTTCTCAACCCCCGTTGTTTCCTAAGGGGCAGGTGGAGAGTTTTACATGGTACCCTCAGCAGCCAAGATGAGTTCTCTCCCTGAGAGGTAGGAAGGTTGCCAAACCAAAGAGGTTTTCCCCAAGGAGGGCTGAGAGTCACACCTGGCCAGGTGTTCTTGCTCTGTCATGAGACCAACTACCACCCCACCTCAAATTAAACAGCCTGAAGTAGGGAGAAAGGGTGATCAGATAGACGCACATACAGGTATCTCAGATATGCACCTGCCACTCAGCCAGCGCCAGGGAGACGCCAGGGAGAGAAGGAAATGTTTTCTTTCTCTGACATTTTTAGCGTGGATAACAGAGTTCAAGCAGAGCAGAGGAGCCCAGCAATAATGGCTTCTGTTGCCTTGAGCTAAGCTGCTTAATTGCATGGGGCTGGCTTCTCCGATCAGGGAGAAAGGTGAAGCACCTCACTGCTTGCCCCAGCTGACTTTCATCAACAAAGCCTGCGAGCAAAATGCCAAGTGATCCCCAACATCAGAAGTAGCTGAACGGGACAAAAAGAGTCCCCCTAATGTAATTCTGTGGGCAATAACATGTGAGCATGCGTGCACTGAAATGGCTTGCAGACCAGGCTGAACCTGAAGCCCAGTAGCCATGGTCCTCCCAGCTTTGTGGAAGTACACCGTTCCTAATTCACCTCCTCTCCCATTCATGCTTTAGGGCTCTGGGGAGCAGCAAGCAGCTCCCAAATGGTTCTTGGTATCTGGAGGAAGCTCAGTCAGCTGAAAGAGCTGAAATAAGGATCTTTCTTCCACTCTGTCTCACAGTTCAGGGGCATTTTCTTTCACCCTTGTCCTTTCCCTCCTTTGCAAGACCTTGGCTTGCTGTTTAAAGAACTTGCAATCATCATAAGATATGAAATGTTCTGCCAGGATGTATAACTAAAGATCTTGATGTACCCCAAATAATTGTGGGTAGCAAAACAGAGCAGCTCAGCAAGAAGGGCCCTAGCATGGCCCAGTCTCTTCACTTGTCCTATCACTCAAACCCCTTATCTCTGTAGCAAAACTTGATGATACAGGGGTAGAGTTGTGGCCAATGTGAAATCAGGTGAGGACTGAGGGGTCTCGCCGACCTACGGAGATGTGTCCCACAGTGTATGGAGATGTGTTGGCCGTGTGTCTGGTTTAATTTTACTTCAGTCATGCTCAAGGTAATACAGGTATCAGGGGATCATTTTGGTGCCAGTCTGGCCCCTTTGTCCCATGGCAAATTCCACAGCATACAATGGGACTGGTGCCCTGTGCAGAGCCTGGCCTCTGGTCTTCTCTTTCCGCTGACTGATGCAGCACCAGTCACCACAGCCTCAGAGAGGTGTCCCCAGGCTTGCAGTCAATGCTGTGGTCTCTCTCAGCAAGGCAAACCCACTCGCTGGTGCATGGGAATGGCACACTGGGTCATTCTCATGTTTATTACCTGTGTCAACCTCAATGCATGCCTGCTCCTGGCTCCAGAGCCACTGCATCCCACTGGTGAAGGGGAATGGTGGGCTGGATGTTGGTGACGGGCCCCAGGATGGGTCCATCACCACGTTGTGCTGGAGCCCTGCCATGGAGGCGACGTGGACCTGTGGCATAAGCACCGCAAGACCTGGCTTCACGTCCTACTGCTGCAACTCATCTGGCACATGGCCCAGGGCAAGCAAAGCGCCACTTCCTTCTTTCTGCCTCCCTGCCTATCTGTCTTGTCTAATTAGGTAAAAGCTTTCCAGGGTAGAGATTGCCTCTCCCTTGGCAGTGACACAGAGCAGCAGGGAGAGCTTCTAGACACAATTAACGCTCAAGCAGAGCAGGCCCGCTGGATGCGATGGTGTCAGCAGGAGCAGGCGCCCCTGACGCAGGCTTTTATCTTGTCTCAGTTAACGGGCAGCAAACGTGGAGACCTTTTGTGGTTTGGAGGGGAAGCCAAGTCTCTCCCCTGGAGAACTCCCGGCCCGAGCAGCTCCCTGTCTGGAGCGTGCAGAGCAAAGCGTTGCTTTCGCAGGAGCTGCGGGGTGCATCTACACTTCGAACAGCCTTCCAGGCTCACCTCAAGCACAGGGCAGAGGGGTTTTCTTAGGCTTTGGTGCTGTGAAAGGAAAGGCTTTGTCCGCTGGCTGAAGATAGCTGGAAGAACCTTGGAAGCCAGCCTATCTCACAGGTAGAGCACACAGGCAGCGGGGAGAGAGTGACCCTGGCATGGCTGTTACAAGGGCTTAGGGCTGCTCGCCTGCGTCAGGGTGGAGATAACATCAGCCTACTGAAGGCGGCCTCAGGGCAGCCTAATTGCTCCTGCAGGAGAAGGAAAACGCCGAGCCCCAGGAACCAGGCTGGCTCTCGGCTCATTGCCGGGCCCTCGGGCTGCAGTGGGGTTGTGAGGGACGCACAAGAGGAGAAGCTGCTGAGGAGGGACACGGTGGGCGGACAGCAAGGAGACGAGCTCCATTCACACGCCACCATGAGGGGTGGGTGGCTGGAGCAGCACTGAAGGAGGAGACTCAATTCTCCGTCCCCTGCTCCTCCCCGGGGAGGTGGTTGCAGCTGGGGTGCTGCGCCAAGGCCGGCGGTCGCCATCTCAGAAGAAAAGGGCAAGAGCTCTGTTAGGGGGCCTACGGAGAGTAGAGACAAGGGGTGCGACGGCTGCTAGGAGTTTAAACAGGGGTGCTGCAAGGGATCCAAAAGCACACAAGATATCCCTCAGTCCTTTGCTACCCGTCTTCTTATTTCGTTGTTGTTAACCAGTAGACTTGAAGACGTTAAGAAGAGAATGTCATGAGACTGGCACGGCTACAGACATTGCTAACCTCAAATGCAATCACCACAGAAAGTATTGCAGAATGGCAAACCCGAGGTGTGTGGACATACCAAACCCAGACTCCACTCAGTAAAAATCCACATGCTCAGGATGTTTCCGACATGGCTTATAAATAACACATTGGCCTTAAATATTCGGAAACCCACAGTTATGTCCTCTAGGATTCAGGCCAAACAAAATAAGGGAACATTTCGAGACGATATAGGTCTATGCATATAAGAGCGGGATACTAAAAGTAGTGGTGGCAACAAATGTAGTGTTCCTCATCAGCCCAGTGGATGTACAAGAAGTAAAGAGTGTGTCAGGTAGCGTCCCTGCTAAAATTCACACTGGAGGTGGCTCAAGCATGTGGGTTCCGGGTGTCTTCCCTTCCTCTCGTCCTGCATGGAGTCTTCTTACCCTGAACAGCCCAAAAAGTTTGGCTTCCGCTCCTGGCAAGAAGCACAAAAGGGCCCGTCCACACTGACCAGGCCCCCCAGAGTCCTGCCAACTGCAGGATGGGACTCTGCTTTGTCGAGCTTGCTCAGCAGCAAGAGCTCAAACAGTCGCCCCAGCAAGCCTTTGAGCTCATTCACAAAACAGGAGCTCAGATCCCAGCGAACCCACACACTCACCAAAAGGAGCCTGGAAATGATCTGAGGGAGAGCACAGATGGAAATCATTGTCACCAGGGAGGCCAAGAGCTTTGCAGTAAGCACGAAAGGATCAGATGTTTCAATGGATAAAAAAGAACATCCAGAGCTACATGAGATAGAATAAAAATGTAAGATATATAAGCCCTTTTTCTCCAGGATACAAGCCAGCCCTGACTGATGGGGATTAAGACAAAAGTACACATCTGAACAGGTTATTTCATGATTACCTACAGCCACATTTCCTGTCCCTCTTCCCTGCAGTGTCTGGCACTGGCCCCATCCCAGACGCAACTGAGTGAGACCACTGGGACACTCCTCTGAGGCAGGGTCTCTGCAGGGATGGCAGGATTGGAAGGAGGCTCTGCAGAGGGGAGATGAGGAGACAAAGTGAGAAACCTCAACTCTGGTAGAGTGTGCTCATCCTCTCCTTGCTCTCCCCCACATTCCCACCTTCTCCCCCCCATTTCTGCCAACAGAAGATCTCACTGAAGCAAAGCTCCAGTGAAAGAACAGCCTGCTTTGGATATCTACTTAGGCAAGGAAAAAAAAATAATAATAATTTGCAGACCATCTGTCCTGTCCAAAGGAGAGCAAACTTTCCCAAAATGAGCTAACTCCATGCAACAGCAACAGTAAGCAACATGATATTAAACAATAATAAATCAACTCTGACATCATTTGAAGCGCGTCCGGTCCCTCTCCTGTGGGGGTATCACTCTTCTGTGTGTCAACACAAAGAAGAGAAAAGCAAAAAGAAACCTAATCTGAATCAGATAAAAGACAGTGGGCTTAGGATGGTGTTTCTGAGAGAGAAGACCCCTCCTAAAGACTTGCTGTAGGCACCAAGAGGGAGGGAGAGGGGGCCCAGGGAGGAAGGATGGGGCAGGATGACCCGTCTCTTCTGCAGCAGCCAATTTTCTAGAACAGCAGAGCCATCCTGACCCTTGGTGCAGGGGGCTGGGACCATCCAACCCCACCACAGCACACACATGCCTCCCGGAGCCCCTGCCTTCACAGAGCCACCCCTTTTCCAAGGTGATAAAGGGCTTCACACCTTGGTCCAAACCAGGAAGCCCAAGAGTTCAGACATGCATGGGGAGCAGCAGGGCAGAAGGGGAGCTCTCACAGTGGCTCCTAGCTGGAGGACGTGGTGGGAGTTTGGCAGTGACAGAGCATGCCAAAACAGCAGTCCAAGGGCATGAGATGGCTTGGCCAGGCATCCTTGAGCCAGCTTTAAACTAGCTGGGGACTAATGGCAGAGTATGGGCAGCAGCAGAGAGCTGAGCTTGGCCTAAGAGCAGTCTGCAGTCCAGACACCCTGGTGGCACACCGTTACCGGTACCCACGCTAACAGGTAGAAAACTAAGTTAAAATTCAGACTAACACCCGATCTCATTAGAGTGTGTTTACCGAGCTATGATCCCACCTCTGGAATGCAATGCACACATACCCAAGGGATGACTGGATTTAGCTATCTCCTTGTAAAGTACTAACGGAGATGTGACTGAGGAGAGTTTTAATCCAAGGCCAGTCTTAGATCTGTATACTAAGCATTTCAAGGTAAACCCACTTTTTACTTCTTCGGTGGAAGCAGGAAAATGAGGCTGTTTTCCCAGTGATATACCAGCAAGGGACACTGCTGGGACAATGCTTTCTGCTCACTCTGCGTACCCAGGTCAGGGCAGTTACACCTTGACACACAGAAGCCCCCTCTCTCTCTAGTTTGGTGCTTTCTTCAAGGGCATGTCCAAGAAACCAGCCAGCAGACAAGGGGAAATTGGCAGGCGGATAGTGTCCAGAGAGCACAGCTTCACCCCAGAAGCTGAGGGTATCTCCCAGATGCAGATCTACAGCTGTGCTACAGACACTGTCAGCCAGTGCAGGACTGTACACAGCACACAGGAGCAATGCAGTCCTTCTGCTACTCCAGCCTTTGTAAGAGGCTGCAGTCATCAGAGTGGACGGCTCTGAAGAAAGTTGAGTCCCAGGCAGTGGAAGAAAGGTGACAGCTGAGCTTTGGACCACATCACTGACAAGCACAGCAGGCTGGGCTGGTGGGGACCACAGGGCAGGGTCAGAGCTGGGGCACCAAGGGCTAAGCTAGCAAGGAATTTAAAGGGGTTAAGGTGATGGGGTAAGAAATTATCTCTGGTACTTTGTTCTCCCACCTCCCTTTCCTCTGGCCATTTGCACTCCATTATAATGACTTGCTTCCAGTGATGTTGGAAGCTCTTCAGGACAGGGACTAAGTCTCCAAAAATGCTGTGCAGCTCCAAGAACCAGAGAATTATGGTCCACAACAATTCTCTCTGCTGACATCATGGCATTCACCCAACAGTTCAGACACTGAGATGTGGCTGTGGTAAAATAGATGGTCTACAGCAGAGAGAAGAAATTAGGTGCTTGATCTTCTTTCAGTTTTAATGGGCTTCTTGTAGGTGTGCCACTGCTAATGAGCATTGAGTCATGCTGGCCAGAGCTTTCTCTTGCACAACCTCTCCCTGCCTCCCTAGGCTGCTCTGGATCTGCCCTCTGATAGCGCTGTACCCAATGACTAGGGTAAGCACCACTGCCAGCAGCAGGTTTTACGCAGTATTTGCTGAGCTTTACCAGAACCGGGACCCGATTGTTTGGCCGTGGCGGCTGTTTGCTCGGCCAACTCACTATTTGCTCGGCCGTTCCCCCCGCCCACCGTCCAAAACCCTCCACAGCCGCCCTCTCCACCGTCACGGCAGCCCAGGGCGAAGCCCCCTGCGTGCAGCCCCGTCCCGTCCCACAGCCCCGCGCGGAGCCACGCTGCTCCCCTCTGACAGCACCCGCACCCCACCCCAGCTCGCCAGCACCCGCAGCCCCGCTCCCTGCCCCTGAGCACGGGAGGAGCCACCCACCCGCCGCCCCATCCACGCTTCCAGGGCCGAACGCTGCGGCTGAAGGTGAAACCGGCTCTTTCCCGCTGCCGCGGGCCCTTTGCCACGCAGACCCCCTCTTGGCATCACACCAGCCCCCTTCAGCGTACACTGACCCCAGCAAGGATCATGCCAGCTCGAGGCAGCGAGATGCAAGCAGCCAGGAGCTTCAGTACAATGTGACCAGCTCCCATACATGCATCCATTTCCTTTTGCTTCCCATTTCTCCTCTGGGCTTTTGCAGGAGTCACACCCCGAGGCACCGTTCCCATCAGGACTTTCTTGATGACCTCTGTGCGCAGGGGAGTATGTCTCAAGCTGGTACTTGAAACCTCCTATACCAGGACTGTGAGTCCAAAGACACTGTGTAAGTAGGCAGCGTTCCCTTGCTGATTCAGCTAAACCTACTGGCACATCGTGAAGAAAATCTGAAGTATTTTCACTGACTCACACGGGCCCAGAGCTCCTCTTTGCTTCATCCCCGGCTATGAGAGCGGGCAGAGCCTGCCTCTGAGTCTCAGTGCCTTGGGATTGCAATGGATGGGAGAGGAAATCCCATGTGGGGGGGGACTTGGATCCTGCCTAACATACTAAGGAGAACAGAGACCTTCCACCTCGCAACATGTGCAGGCTGCAGGGGTGCACGACGCAGCGCCTTACGCCAGTTTAGACTCATCTCTGAATCCGGCCTTCAGTCTCTGAGTGGCTCCACATGCCAGGGCACTGTGTCCCAGCATTAAAAATACCAAGGCTGACAGATAGTGTTTATTAATAGCACGAGTGGTGTTTATTGCTGAGCAACAGTCAGCAGCTCGGAGGTTACTGCTGTTACGAGCCAAGGTCTGAGCGCGTTGCCACATTGCTCTGCTCTCGGGGGAAGAGGCTCCCTCTTTGGAGGCAGAAGCCATGGGATTGGGGGCGAGGTGGGCACTCAGTGCCCTGGGGACCTGCTGCTTGAGGGGCGGGCAGAGCATCCTGACTTGATGCAGCCCACATGGCCTAGGGGACACAGCTCCCCGGGGGTGACCTGTGTAATGTACAGCACAGCCAGTGCAAATGGGTGGAGAAGAGATGGTCATCCACTTTCTTCCCCTCCTTGCCTGTACTCAACCGCACTGGAGGCACCGTCTTTTCTCCATGGTCCTCTGGGGTCTCACTCAGAACTTCATGTGGCCCCCCCAGCTCTGGCTCCGCATCATGATCCGTGCCAGCCTTGGGGCCCCCAGCTCTCTTTAGGAGGATGTTGGTGCTAATGCCCCTGTTTCACACAGGGAAAGTGGGTTGCAGGGAGGTGAAATGATTTGTCTGAGGGTGGTCTTCTGCTTCTGCTCCAGGCATCCCCATGGACCTGGTGACTAAGTCTTAGTGATCCAAAAGAAGTGACAAAATAGTGCACTTTGTTGGTGTTTCTCTGAAGAGCCCTGGAACAGGCCTGGACGAGGGGAAGGGGTTCAGAGGTTGAAAAAAGTCGAAATCTAACAAGCAGTTGTCACACCCCAGCCACAGGGCTCATGGTATGGCACTTGCATCTGGAGGTGAAAGCCAAATCCAGCTGTCAGCAGACATTTCTCTCCAACCCTTGATCTTGCCCAGCAGACTTTGTGTGATGCTTTGCACTCCCCAGGTTCTCTCCTCCAGAGCTGTGCTCCCTAGCTTTTACTTGTCTGTGGGAAAAACACTTCAGCACTAGCGTGCTACAAGCAACATGCCCCTTTGCTCTGTTTCTCCTAGTTTTTTCCCTTTACGTCATCACACACAACATGTGGGATGGGATGAGAGATGGGATTCCAAGAGAATGCTACCCTTGTTACTCTTTATGTATTGCTTCAGGGAAGACAGTTGCAGCTGGGACGCTACTCCATCCTGCCCACACAGACTGCTGCACACCTGGAAATCACATTACGTGACTGATGAGCGCTTGTCTTAAGGAAGGCGTGACTTTCTTCTGGAGCCACACAGAGTGGAGCAAAGACTCAGTGACAGGCTGCATTGTAAGCAAAAGCTGTGTTTTGCATAGCACGCAAAACTTCGGCTTGCTGCCCACTGCCTGCTATCTTGGAATCTCTGAGCACCTGACAGAAGCTACCAATTAATGTATCCTTAACTACTTGCCATTAATTCACTTACAGATCATCCCCCGGCGTGGTTCAGTACTGTTATCACCGCTAACAGATGAGGAAACTGAGGCACAGGCCAGAGCAGTGATTGACACCAGTCCTCATTAGCAAATGAGGCTCAGGGCTGGGAAGAAGACCCAGGAGTCCTGATTCTGGCACATCACCAAGGCACAAGATCTCCTGCAGTGCAACTGGCCATAGCTTTCAGCCAGTTTAGTTTACGCTGAGCCAAAACACAGGGTTTGGCAAAAGCACATCTTCCATAGAGGCCCTCTTTTGGTTCATTTTGGTTAAAAGATCCTATTCAAAGCTCACTTCACTCTCTTCATTAACATCCATGTAGATTTCATCCTCTGGGTGCACTGGAGTCTGTGCACGCAGGCAGGTCTGCGTGGGAAAGGCGTACAAGCGCTCAGACCGGCTGTTCTCGCAGCCTAGCAAAAGCGAGGTACCTCCTCTCCTCCCTCAAGGCCCCAGTCCGGGTCAGGGAGCCGGGCCGTCGATGTTTAGTCTGGAATGGTCTGCGGGACACGATTTGGTGGTGTTCCCGTGATACTTCACACAATAAGCTTAGAGAGGACAATGCAGTTGCTTTGTGAGACATGGTGATGCTGTGTCTTGTGACACAGCCTATTAGCAGATTGGCTAATGCTGGGTGTGCAGCTGCTTTCTGTCACGGGAAAGGCTGAAAGCAGCCAGAATATACCTGTGAATCCTGCTTTTAATTACTTGGAGCAAAAAGCAGTGTGCTCCTGGTTTTCCTGTATCTGAGCACCTTGCAGGCACATGAAAAATAACAGTCAATAACAAGAACAAAAATCCCCTTTTATACCTTACTAAAATCCTGCTTAGTAAACAGGATTACACTTGAAATAGGCTGTGTTAGAGAGATACAAGGGAAGACAGACACTTCTTTTCATGAAGACAACTTATTAAACAGCTGAGTGGATTTTGCTACCTCTGCTTAACCCCAGCTGTCTCTACACCCCCTATTTAAGATGTTTTGCCTCTTTACAGGGCCTGTCTGGCAGCCCTCCATCAGTGCTGAATTTTTCCGGGGGTCGGGAGGGGGAATGTGAAACAGCCCAATGAGGGAACATAACATTTTTCCTTTAATTTCACTAAGGCCAAGATTTGTCCTTCTTGCTGAGGGTGGTAATAAGGATCCCGGCAGTGAACTTCCTGTGAACTGATGGGAAAAGCCCTTCTCCCGGAGTGAGGAGACAATATCCAAGGGCTGTGTATGGAAAAGGGAGGTAGTCAGCTAATAAAGAAAATTAACCCGGTGGACATGATTTGCCCGCATTCTCCAAAGCTGGAGTTCTTTTATAAGGCTTGCCGCAGAAAGCTCTTAAGGATAACAACTAATCCCTGGATAAGGGTCAAAGTTCTTATTGGGCATTAAAACCTGGTGATGTGATTAAAGAAAAAGTGAAAATTTGCTGCTCAGAGCAGAGCCTCTGATGAGGAAGCCACAGGGTGCCATGTTCTGGTTGCTGCTGAATGATCCCAGGACACCGGGGATGAGGAGCTAACGGCTTTGGCTGATGGTGCTCAGATGTCTGAGGAGCCCAAAAGGGATGGAAAGATATTTGGAGCGAAGCAGCTCAACAGCCCTCTGAAATGGCCACTGGGACAGGTGCAAGGTGACGTACCCTGGCACAGGATGGCCAAAACTTCACCTCTCCACCAGTGGGCCTTGAAGGTCCCCTCTGGAAAAAATATTTAGCAGTTGCTGTGGATACCTCCGATTAGATGCCTGGGTTTTGTGTGTATCTACAACCCAAAAGGCAAACAGGGCTCAAGTGACTTAGAACAAGGAGAGAAACTGTAAAAAATATCCACGGTGAAACAAGGATGTATAAACAATCTTTTTCCAGGCTTAGGAAAGGTTTGAGACTGACAACACCAGAAGACGGGGAGTGGATTAAAAATAGGGTGGAACCTGGTTGTAAAGGGATATGTCAAGACACTGGAGAGCAGGGTCTGAAGCATGCTGGAGGGGACTGGGTGATGGGATTTAAGGCTAGGAAGGAAAGTAATTGCTGGTGAATCACCCGCCCAGCTGAACCCCACAGCAGTTTGAAAATGAATGCAATCCAGGGACATTTACCTTCTGAGCTTTTGGAGTATACTTGGGTCATGCTGGATTTTATCTTTTCGCAAGCATGAAGGCTTGAAAGTTTTTTGGTTTGTCTAAAAGCTGATAGTCTTGCACATCACACAGCTCTTGTGCTGATGCAAATAGCACAAGGTTCTCAGTAAAACTGTCAGTGTCAGTGACCTGGGCTCTAATAGCTGCCTCTTTGCCTGTATGGCCAGGCTGAGGGGTTGCCCAGTGCTGGTAAAGTTGGAGCTCAGGCGTTCCTGCAAGTCCTAGCTGCGAGTTTTCCAGCTAGGAGCAATTTACTCCACTGAGGGCTGCATCCATGAGAGTGCAGGAGGTTTTGTAACTGGGAGGGTTCCCTGCGCCCAGGGCTGACAGATAATTTCTGGCCTGCCCCACCCCACTCCTGAGACACACTCAGCCTATTCCTCCTCATCCTCCCACCTCGCAGGGCAACCCCTACCTTCCTTCCTCGTTGGCCGTGTGCTGGGCCCCACCTTTCCTGGCCAGCAAAGCCCCTCCTGAGCTGTGCCTTGCTGTTTTCCCTCCCCATCACTCCCTGTGCCCCATATGCAGAACCTCAATTCTAGCGGAGCACAGGTCTAAACTTCCAGATTGCAATGACCACAGCTGTAGGATTCCCTGTAGGGAATCACAACCCTCCTAATTCTCCTGAAGTAGGGTTAGGAGCTCTTTTCTGCCCTCCCACAGCACAAATATATGCCAGAACATCACCATCCTGCAAAATGGTGAACAACAGGCACCTCCCATCCCAAAATCTCACAAATGGCCCTATCTGCAGTGGCAAGGCCATGGCCCACACAAGCTTTTTCCAATGAGAGCGGAAAGCAGCTCCTTTCAAAGGAGCCACCACGCAGGAGAAGGAATGAGAGCAAGGCTTGGATGTGTATCTACAGCCAAAGAGCAGGGGATGGCCAAGTGGGAACAACACATACCAGCAAAGTAAATAAAACCTGCTTGTTACTGTTGTCACAGCTCCTACCCCCTTCCCAAAGAGCAAATTGGTGGGAGATGTGATTGGTACAAAAATTACCTATTGAGGTTGTGTCTCAAGTGATAGGAGCAGGGAGACATGACTTCATTTGGAACTGGGTGGTGAACACAATCCTGTGTTCAGTTTTGGGCCCCTCACTAGAAGAAGGATATAGAGCTGCTGGAACATGTGCAGAGAAGAGCAGCAAAGCTTGTGAAGGGACTAGAAAACAGGACATATGAGGAGCGGCTGAAGGAACTGGAGCTGATTAGTCTGGAGAAAAGGAGGCTGAGGGCAGACCTCATCGCTCTCTACAACTGCCTGAAAGGAGGTTGCAGCGAGGAGTGTGTCGGTCTCTTTTCTCAGGTGACAAGTAACAAGATGCCAGGAAACGGCCTCAAGTTGTGCCAGGAGAGGTTTAGATTGGATATCAGGAAGAATGTCTCCACAGAAAGTGTGGTTAGCCATTGAAACAGGCTGCCCAGGGAAGTCATGGAGTCAGCATCCATGGAGGTATTTAAGAGGTGTGTGGCTGTGGCTCTTAGAGGCATGGTTTAGAGGTGGAGTTGGTAGGGTTAGGTGGTGGTTGGACTTGATGATCTCAGAGGTCTTTTCCAACCTAAATGATTCTATGATTCTATGTCTTATCTGCTTTGGGGGAAAACACAGAGATTTCTAACAATTTCAGCAAGCCAGGAAACCTTCTACTAACAGACAATAAAATAACAAGAAGTGAACAGCACTTGATCATCTGTCAAAGATACCAAAAGGAAGTATGTGTTTTGAGACTGAAGGACCACATTTATTTTATGCAGGGGGAAATCAAGGCAGGGAGCTAAAGCAGATCATCATCTGCCCAGCTGGGAACTGAACCCTGCTCCCTCACTTCCCACACCTCTGCTCTGCTCTACAGACTAGGACCTGCTGACTCCCACACCTCTTCCAGCCCTTCAGGTGTGCTAGGCAATTCCTATCTGATGATGAGGGAGAAATACAGCTCACCAGATGACTGAACACAGCTATGTGCAAGGCTGCACCTGCACCCACACCGTGGGGCATCACCACCACCACTCTGGCACTGGGAGCCACAGCACCATCCTGACTCAGCAGCAACAAGGAGAAGGTCCCCCGTGAGCTCCCTGAGCTAGCACCTCCAGCAGAAGTGATTGCAAATTCCAGAGCAAACTGAGAAAGCCCCCAAAAGGATTTAGAGAGATTAGGAATGAGCAGGAAACAAAATGAGATTTAACTTGGGAAAAGATAAGCTAATGTATCTAGGGCAAAGCTGCTTTGCAGTGGAAGGGGACACCCTGGAAAGCAGAACTGCCAGAAGAGGCTGAGAAAGAGCAACCATGGAGAGATGAATTTAGAGAGTGACACAAGAAGGGTAGGTTTAGATTCACTTCTGTGGTTCTGGAGTGATCCACCTTTGAGTGTGTTCAGCAGCAGACAACTTTTGATGGAAAAGGATTATTTTTGTTATAAATGAAAGGAGTCAGGAGATGAGGGACAGTAATGATTGAGGGTAGAGCTTGACGAGTTGATGCAGGGCACTTTGAAGAACTTCTGTTTTATATCACTGGCCAAGAAAGGCCCACAGAGGAGACGTGATGAGACTCCACAAGGATCTGAGGGGTCCATGTCAGAGAGAAAGGGAACACATCTAAACACATTTGCAAACCTAGAGCAACAGGGTGAAATTAAGGCAGAGAAAACAGAGGCTAAAGAGAAGGACAAAGTCCAGGCAGTGCAACATGCCAGGCTGCAGGGTATGACCTGCACAAAGATAGACATGTTCAAAACAGCAGCACCTTTGCAACTGGTGGACCAGACAACCTAAAATCAGAAATTGTTCTTCTTGAGATGTCTCTGAGTCTGTGGCTGGTCCCATCAATTCAGCAGGGGTGTGGATCACACTCAGTCCCACAAAGTGAGTCACAAAAGTCACAGTCTCTTGTACTGTACATCCAACCACCCCAGTGGGGTACGGGTGCAGAGGGCAGTGCCACTCCCTGACTCATCAGCACCACCTCTGGCTGTTCAGCCAGTTCTCCTGGCTGCCATGTGTTGGCTAGCTGTACACTGTACATTCACAACACACAGCTCTGGCAAGCCAATACCACAAGCAAGAAATTGGCCCTAAGCCTCAAGAACAGCCTCATATTAGTCACCGAATAACTCAGGATGATCCCATGACTCATAATTTATGGTTCCTATGGAGACTGAAAACAATCAGATTTGGTGCTGTTGACCCCAATTCATCGCACTTTCAATAGTGAGATAAATCAAAATAAGTAGGAGTTGGCTTCTTATTCCCCAGGAGCAACAACACCTTAGAAGAAACATGAGCTGACCAGGAGTTTCCAGGCTGCTTCTCCCAGATATGAGGTCCTTGCAATGCAAAAGAAAAAGGCTTGAACATTCCAGCAAGCTGCCCAAAATAAAGAACGGGTCTTGAGGAGGAAAGGGGCCAATTCAAGCTGAAAAAAAAAAAAAAAAAAAAGAAAAAGAAAACAGTGGAGGCAATTTGCTTCTCCAGAAGTTAGTACTTGCACTGGCCTCCGAGCAGCTATGTGAGGGGTTTCCTTGAAAAGAATGAGTCCATCATAAAGCTCTGTTGGGGCTTTTGGTTCTGCACTCATGGAGTTACAGCTGAGCACAGGCAGGAAGGGTAGGGAGGGGTGCCCGTGGGAGCCTAGCTACTGGAGAAGAGGCCAACGACACGAACATGACACAGGGTTAATGGTATGCTCACAGCATGGGCTGCCTCCAGTGCCAGGGTTCTTTGGAGTGGGAAGGACATGAAGGCTGGGCAGACAGACAGCAGCTTGGATGCCTTTCCAAAGTGTACACTACAGCTCAGGCAGGAGTTATGGATAAACTGAAGGTGAAGGACTCTGGTCAGTTCATGCAGACCACACTTCTAGCCATAAATCTCTGAAGGGGTGATGGAAGTGGGTTATTTGCTTAAGCTGATCATTGCACTCATCTTGTGCCATCTCTCCTGAGCTGTCTATGGGGCTTGCAGCTAAGGGGTTCAGTCTCTCCCCCTTCTGCTTAGGTAATGTTCCCGTTGAATGGGGTTGGACCTGGAAGGCCCAAGGGCTTGCTTGAGAAACACCCTTCCTGCACCACAGACCCATTCAACCAAGATTCACAGGTCTTGCCACCCACAGCTAAAGCTTCTCAGCTGCAAGACACCATTCAGGCTGGGAACAAGGCATCACCACCTGCATCCCAGGTTATTTTGGCATGACATCAGCCGTGCGGGCAGGGCACCCAGCAGAGCCAGACACCTTTCCCAGCCTGGGTCCCACCATGCGACATAGTCTGGGCACGGAGCGCAGAAGCAGCTCCTGAAATAGCTGGCAAAGGCCATATTGAAGTAACCCCCTAGCTGAACCCTTGCCATGCGGGCAGAGGGTTGTAGCTCAACACCTTCCCCACCGCATCCAAGTGCCAGGCTTGGACAGGAGATGTGGTGGGCAGTGGAGGTACCCCTGTGCTGAAGGCACGCAGGAACATATGGCAGCAGATTGCAGCAGGCAGCACCAATGCCAGAGGAGATGCTTGGGCATTCTCCATTTGGGGAGGGTTTGGGCATTTTTTTTTTACCCCCAAAGAAGTGTCAGGGGTATCCAAAAGTGTGAGGTAAAAGTAAAAAGCATGAACCAGCAAGATTAGCCCCGTATCACAATGTAAAGATATAGCCCAGAAGCACAGATATTTCCTAATATGTCCCTCAGCTGTGAATGCACAGCGACGTCTTCCTGAATTTACATTGAGGCATCTCAGGTGGCACTTCAGCAAAGACCTGTAACTGGAAGACTTTTTGGTGGCGGGAGGCCAGCCTTGGGCAGGTAAACAGGTCACACGTGTGGAAGAAGCCTGTCTGCCAAGTTTGCATGTCACCTCCGGACAAGCACGGAGAGCTGCACCTCTGGGAGATGCCCACCATCCCCTCCTCATCGTGTGCATCCAGCAAACCACAGCCACCAGGCCCTGATGTTTGAGGGAGGACTTGAGCCTCGTCCCTGCTGTGGTGCAGAGCTCCCAGCTGCCTCCCTGCTTCCCAAATGGAGGGGAATCCCTCCCCAAAGCTGAATGCTGCTCAAATTCCTCACAGGCTCCCCCTGGGCCCTGGTGTGGGGGTACCGCAACTCGCCACCTCTCATGAAACATGGGTGGCCGTGGCTGGGGCCGGCCTGGGTCCCGTCTCTGGCAGTATTCCTACAGCACCTTGCCCGAAGGAGGCCCGCTCTCAGGTGAGGTGGCTAGGAGCCATCTCGAGACACCTGAAGAGAAGCGGGGTTTGCTACCACAGCCTGTACTGAGGGGCTGCGCCAGCCTGCCCGCTCCCCAAGCCTGAAAGCAAGGTGGAACCAGGGCACTGCCAACGTGTGGGCTGCTCTCGCCTCACTAACAGGGGATGGATTTCCTCTGGGTCTCCCGGGTCCTTCGCAGGACCATGTTGAACAGGATAGAAGCTGTATGTGAATTTATAACATACGCACTGGAGGTGGCTGAGGAGCCCGAGCAGAGCCTTCCTCTGCGGTGCTATTCTCCCTGCTTCCTTCCTGGATGGATGACAGACTCGATCTGCAGTCTAAGTTGTTACCAACGAGGGGTCAAAGCAGCTAACAGGTGTCAAATCAGAAAGACAGAAGGCATTTCTAACCAAAAGTACCCTTTTCCCATTGCCAGTGGGGTTTTCTGTCCTCTCTGTCTGGGGCTTTTCAGGTGCCTCCGCTCAAATCAGAAAACTGCCTGGAGATAAGTGTTTTAATCAGACACCCACCCAAACGTGGACGTGACCAGAAGTCTCAAGGGAAAAATCCCTTTGTGCAGGGCGCGCAGCAGCAAAGTTGGCTGGGCTCCACACGTCCTTGCCTCACCCCAGAACGGGGCACACGTGAGCCAGGTGCGACAGGCAGGCTCAGGACAGGCAGGATGAGGGAAAGCCACGCTCCCAGGGCCAGACACCTCCCAAAGTGTGGTCCTCAACCGCGTACAGCCACTCCAGCAAGGCCGAGGCTCCCCTCCAACAAGCTGCAACCACTCTCCTCACGGGAGGGTGCAGCCCAGCCATATCCACTCTGGAGGGTAAATTTGAAGAGCTGGACTGCTTCCAGTGCCCCAGGTGCCTCCTTCAGAGCTGGCTTGGACAACCTCTGGCTGCGCTGCCATCCTGTTGTGGCTGCAGCGTGTATACAATGTAGTGCGAGGCAGCTGCCTCAGCTCTGCTGCAGCCACACACAAGTAAATCCCTTCAGCAGGTGGAGTTGTCCCAGCTGAAAGGTGCCACCCCACCAGGCACAGCCGCTGTCTCATGGATGGCTCTGCACATCTCCTCCTCCTCCTGAGCCCTCAGAAACAGGAGGAGAGAGGGGTGCAGGTGCTGTTCTCCTTCACGCACAGGGAGCAGCCAGCCCAGCTCGCCATCGACAGGCAGGGTTTGACATGTTGTGGCCAACAGTAGGGACCCTCTGCCTCATCCATCCAGGAGACCTGGGTTCCCTCATGCTGAGATTTCGCATCCAGAAAGGTTTCTTCAGCTCACCCCAGGGTAGCACCACTGACCTGCCAGTTTCAGTCTTTTCAATTTGCTGACTTGTAAACACTTCCAGGCTTATGTAGAGCCAATGCGGGTCTACTGATGATAGACTTGCTGCCTTCGTTACCTCACACAGCCATCTGTGAAACAGCCAATAGATCCTCACAAGCCAAATGTTGGTGGTGAATATGCAAGGCAAGAAACTCCTTGGGTTCTTCACACAGCAGCATCCACAAAAGGCCCCGCTCACCTCCACACCTCTCACTGCTGCACTCTACAAGATGTTACTGAACAAGATGAACCAGAGCCTCCTCACGTGCTTTTCCTCTTTCCTCCACTCTGCCCTCTGCAGAGGCCGAAACTGCAGATCCACCTGTTAAGCTGCCTACGTTGGCGTTAAATAAAAGCCAGATCCTTTACCTTGACAAGAGCAGGACTGAGGCAGCCATGAACTCAGTGGTCTTTATTAACCCAGGTGAGTCACCTCCCAGGTATCCAGGATGATCCTGTATGCTCCTCTCCAGCATGGCCAGATGACTGACAGCATGTGATACACTCACCTCCATGGCTGATCAGGGAAAGACACCACTTCCAAAGAGCTTTTCCTCCCAAAGACCCCAAAGCACATCAAAAAAAGATGCAATGGTTTTAAGATCCCTCGCAAAGGGGTGAGCATGGTCCGGGCTGAACGGTTCTTTGTTCAGTGTCATCCAGGATGGTGAGGTCTCGCTGAGCCATGACTGGTAGCAGGTTACACACAGCTCCAACAGCAAACACCAAGTCCATTACCAGTGAAAGGCAGGCTCAGAGCATTACTTTTCATCTTGGATTGTAAGTTCCACCGAGATCATATCCACTCGTGCCTGTACAGCACCCACCATGATGGGGCTTGGCTCTGATAAGACAAGAGGCAAGACTGCGACCATCACCGCACTCCTTGGTGTCAGAGGCTGGAAAGGAACCCAGGAGTCCTGCCCCCTCGTTCCTGCCCATCAGACCACCCTCTTCTCACTGAGCTGGGAACTCAGGCTGAGCTTCGCAAAAGTATTTTGGTGCCTACCTCCCACTGATTTCAAGGGGCTTTAGGTACCTAGATGCTTTTGGAGGCTCTGAGCCCGAATCCAGGAGTCCAACTGGCAGGTTGCTGGTGCCCCGTAGCCTCCAGAGGCAGTGCTGGAGGGTCTGCTACACAATGGAAGAAAATCAGGATGCAAGGCAGAAGGAGAAGGCAAAGGAAATCAAGGTCAGAATTAAATTCTTTAATACAAAAAAAGTTTGTTTGTCGTCGTCGTCGTCGTCGTTTTTTTAAGATATATCTGTAATTTCTTTGTTTAAAAATAAATATGTACTAAGGAATATCTTGAAAAAATTCACTAGACACAATATGTAGTGTTAATATCTTTTTTCCCCGCAATTATTACAGATAAACAGTAGCACCAATAAATAAAATGATAACAAATATTAAAATTAAAAAGGAGAGAGATTCAAGATGTAGAATTTTCTATTTTTCCTGTCTCTTCTTTTTACATATATAAAAAAATCGTAGCGTCTATTTAATCCGAATCACACATATACATAAACATATATATATATATATACAAACACATAGCCAAATATATATATAGTATGTAGATGTATATCTAACCCTTGTCTCAATAGGAATGTGTAGGGGTAGGTGTTAGAGAAATTAATTAAATAACTGCCCATTACATGCTACTGACTCTGCCAACAATTGGGGAGAGATGGGATGGGACAACAAGAAGGTTAAATTTATACACAACCAGTACAAATAAAAAAAAAAAAAAAAAAAAAAGAGGTACGGCTTATAAATAGTTGAAATTAAATATTAACAAAGAATACTGAAAAATCCCTACTCTTTAATTAAATTATCTGTTTAATTTCTAATTTAAAAAGGGATATTAAATAAGTATATAAAACACTTTCTCTTCCCTCCCCCCCCATCGGAAGCCTCTGTCTTGCGCACGATGCAGCATGAGTATTATACGTTGCAGATGCAAGCACCCACCCGTGTGTTTTTTCTCCTTCTGAAAGCCATCGGTCGGATGGGGAGTTCCTAGTGGTTAGTAGTCACTTGCTGTGAGTCTGTTTTTAGACTGTCTTGTCTTTTTTGGAAGCTTTCCGTGTTGTACATTATCAGGCGTTGAAAATTCAATTGCAGATGATGTTTGGCAGATTTCTGACACAGACCGAGTACCTTTTTGATTATTATTATTATTAATAATAATTTTAATCACAGAACTAGATTATATATATCCACATAGATGTACAAACACGCTTTCAGGGGTGTGTGTGTGCGCGCATGTGTAAGGTGGGTTTCACATACACCACAGCATATATTGCAGATACACACATAGCCAAGATTTTCAGGCACGGCTTAGGGATTCCGGCTGCCTTCACGTTTGATTACCCAGCCCAAGAGCTAGAAAAGGGGCCTGATATTTACAGTACGTCGTTAAAAAAATTTTGACTTTCCAAAGGGTCATTCACACTGGGCACGCAAACGGAAGGCAGCAAAAATTGCTTTCTTTTTCCCCCCTTCCATCTTGGCATACATATATATTATTTTTTTATATATATATATGTATAAAAATAAATATATATATATAAAAAAGAGAGAAAAACACAAACATACATGCACACAGACACAAATGCACACATTCACATACACACACACACACCCCTACTGTGTATATACTTTTGATTAATATCCCTTTCCAGAAATGTTCCGTAAGCATCTTGGATGCTCTTGAGTGGCAGCTCTGTGCATGAAGAAAGCAGACAGTGCTGAACAATTGTGTGGCTATGCACCGGTCCCCATTCTTGCTTCAGCACACTGTAGGCCTTGTGTCCTTTTGCAGCCACCAAGGGCGGGGAATCTAGACTCCTGTGATACTTCCTTGAATGGAAAGTTAGTGCGCATCAGCTGCCCACCATCCTTAATTGAAGCCAGCATGCCTCTCTGGCAAAGTTTCTATAGCGAATAAAGTCAACGCAAAATGTACACTGACATCCCATGTCCCAGCAAGGCAGGCAGGTTATGAGACGAGTAAGGGCGAAGGTTGGGGGAAGAGAGGGGAGGAGGAATCCTTGATCACGCAGATGGCCATTTCCTTGGCCTTTGACCCATCGCACCCTAGGATGCCGCTCTTTGGAACTCCCTGCCCATCCTCTCCGTCACCTCTCCTCCCTGTCCCAGGCAAGGAGAAGGTGGTTTGTGGTACAGCACACTCTACAGAGAAACAGCGGAGGCCGCACAAGTCAGTTAGAGTTAAGAAGTTTACACCCAGCGCTTCTACTCAAGTCCAGTCTTAGCTTGTTTCTTATGCCCCAAGTAGCCCGCTTGTGTCCACAGCAGTCGAGTATTATCCAGTGAAGACACCAATAACATTAGCAATGTTAAAAAAAATAATCAGTATATATATATATATATTATATATATATGTGTGTGTGTGTGTGGTTAATATATACATATATGTATATATAGATGTGGTTAAAATATATATACATATATATATATGTATATGCATGTATACACACATATATATGTATGCATGGGAAAACCCATCAAATACACCCCTATAGTCTTCCTGGCTCTGTTATTTAGCAGCATGAAAAGAAAAATAAAATAAAACAGTTCAAAACCCAAAGGTGAATTCTGTGCGGCGGGTGCCTTGGGGAATGTTCCTTCCGGAGTCCATCGTCCGTACTGAAAGTGCTGTGCTCTACCGATCCTTCATTTTTAGGGTTCATTTGGATTAGTGTTTTGTTTTGTATTTTTCTGTCCAGGCGAGAAATCAGGCTCCAGAAACAGGGCTGTTCCCCCTTCTTTTCCGCTGCTCACCGTCTCGGTTTTTCACATCTGTCAGAGAGGAGAGGGAAGGAAAGAAAGAGAGAAGAGATTAATGTTTGTGATGGGGGTGCAAGTAGGACAGGGAAGGGGAGGAAGGGAGGTGGCTGATGTGTTTAAGAGCATATGGCGTTAAGATATGGCATGATGTCACTGGTGGGGTGAAGTGCTGTGCAGTCAGGACAGAACAGCAGAAAACCTCGACCCATGAATGGGTCAGTGAATTCTATTCCCCCAGGCTCACCTAGACGTGGGGGGACACTGGTACAGGGGTAAATTTAGGAGCAGAATCAGAGGTCTCCTCATTCACAAGCTGAGCTGAGTGTCTTGTTTGCACCCTCTCACACCATGCACACACAGACACAGACACAAAAACAAGGCTAAGCAATGCATGCAGAAAGACACACTCCCTCAGCTCCCCACCTAGCCTGTCGTTTGGGTTGGAAGCAGTGCAGACAACAAAGCCTCATGCAGGCAAGAGGGTGAAAAGAAAGTGCCTCTCATTGCACTGGCTGCCACGAGCAGGGGTTAGCGCCAGAGAAGAGCAGCAGCAGCAGCCTGAAAAAGCAGCAGGAGAAACAAAAATGTGCCCTCCCCTCTAGGGCCCAATTCTAACTCTACAAGGAGATGGAGCAGGAAGAACTTCATCTTAACCAGCTTTTTATCTGGAAACAGATAAGCTACCCACTCTTATGACTCCTTCCTATCTTTCTGTCTGACACACCAGCTCCGGAAACCTCCCTTAGTGCCAACTATCCCACCACAGGGAGGGACTAGTAAAAGAAACAAGTAAACCCCTTCTGCCATCATGACTTCTTTGGGGTATTGTTTGTTTTTCTTTGTACTTTGTACTATTTCTCAGTCTTTAAACTCTGTAGGGTAATTTCCAGTTACTCTGGGGATAGGGAGGAGGACCAGGGGAAAAAACAAGGTTAGGTCTGGCCTCATTCTCTGGGGGCTATGCTCACTGGGAGAAGTGTAACTCTGGAAGCTGCTGTACTCTGGCCCCTCCATCAATTACTTTCCCACTCGGATTACAGCACCCCATAAAATTCCTCTGTATGCAGAGCAATTTCCACCACTCTGGCAGTGCAAGATGCCTCGCTGGTGTTGGCACAAAGCACTTTCACACCTAATGGAAGCGCATGCTACTTGTAGCAGCCCTAGTCACCTAGCCAATTCCAGGCAGGCAAATGGATCTCTCTTCTATCAGGATGCAGCCACAGAGGACCCTGCATCTCTCTCCCTTATTCTTTCTCATCCAGCCACTGCTACTGCAATGTTCTCCTGATAGCAGGAAGCTCCTAGATCTCTATGAACTGAGTTTGGAGGCACAGCCAAGGGCTCATTAGCAACCCCATCTCTACAGCTCTCTCTACGGATAGGCAGAATGATCACACACCAGAGATGCACACGCAGCTGGTGCGAGTCAAGAGACCCCACTGAGTTCACCAAAGTGCTCAGGTGAGAACCAGGAATCAGTTTCTGCACATGTCCGTGCCACAGATGGTGCATGACAGGTAGCACTCAGACAACACATGCACAGTGTGGATTTCTGAACAGGCACTAACCACACAGTGTCTTTGCCTCTCCCACCTGGCACCTGAAATACAGACCTCTGCATGCCTTCACCTAGAGACAGGCTTAATCCTGCTGTGTCCCACGTCACAGCCCTGAGTGCAGTCCCTCAAACCACAACTCTGGCCAAGACACGGACAGGGAACTGTGAGCACAGTGCAAGAGGACAGGGTCCTCTCCCTGGCTTTTAAGAACAAAGAGGCAAATGAGGGTGTGGGGAGCCTTGAGGGAGGCTCCTGGTCTGGCCTTCCTCACTCTGCACACTGCAGAGTGTCCACAAGCCGCACAGAAAGGGCTTGGAAGACAGGGGTGGTGAAATCCTAGTCAGCTAAGAAGGATTTGGCTTTGTAGAACAGTACCCTCAGAGTTACATACAGATGATGTACAGAGGGCTACAAACCCTCCCCCTGGCTACTGCACAGCAGCATGAACGCCGTTATCTTGTTCTAGGGGAATGGATGCCCTGTCTCTGGGAGCCATCCCCATCCAAGTCCTGACAGCACATCAGAAACGCACAGCCGCCCTTTGACACAGGGAATCTCTGTCCTCATCTCAGTTAGCCCTCTGCCCTCTGGCCCACGTAGGATAGAGAAACGAAGTAATCATATAGCACTGGTGCCAGAAGTCAGCAGGAAGCAAGCTCCCCCCTCTTTCTCTTTCTCTCTCTTTCTCTTTGTGTGTTTCTCTTTCATCCTTCAGGACACAAACCTGCAAGTGCGCTCGTTTAACTCAAGCTGCCTCGACTTGCAACGTGAGTCTGTGAATTTGCAGGAACATTTACAGGTCTGGGGATCTTGTACAAACAAGTGCTTTCTCCTCTCTGAGCAAGGCTCACAGTGACTGCAAAAAGGCAAAAGGAAAGATGTCTAAGCTACAGCGCTTCAGCAGAAAGAAAATACACATGCAACACCCTAAACATCAAAGCAATCCCCTTGCCCCCTCCCACAGCCCCCATGCTGCCCACTGGAGCGTCGCGGGCTGATGGTTTTCCAGCAGCACCCCGGCAGCCCCAGGACCTGGTCAGGACAGCACCCCTTTGCATTAGCGTAAAGAGGAAGAAAACAGGCTCTGCACAGTATTCACAAATGCTGCATTGGATCCATCGGCATAGGCCACAGGGAGGAGGAAGGGGGAAGCAAGGATGGGAAGGTGAGAGGTCCCAACTAGCTACTGACGTATCAATGAAAGGCGTTCTCTGAAGCGGGCTATTCGAGTAGAAAGAGGCCAGCAGCTAAATGAGTTAAATACCCAGGGTCTCTCCCCCCTGGAAAGCAGCTGGGCTCCAGCATCACATGCTCACCCCTTCAGTAGGCACTGGCCTTCTTTCCGTAAGCCCCATCCCAACCTTGCCACCTAGGAGTCTCCCATGGAAGGGCCGTGAGTTTACAATGCAGAATTTTGTGAACCACCGTGAGAGACAGAGCGAAAGAGACAGGGAGAGAGACAGGGAGAGAGAAGCCACCGAAACCAGCAGAGAGAGAGAGGAAGAGAGAGAGAGCCCCCCAGTTCCCCAGCACCCCCTCTCCAGCTTCCCACCGTCCCACCTCTCCTCTCCGCTTGTGACTCCACCAGACACGCACGCACACGCGCGCACGCACGCACACACACACATGCACGGCAGGTGCCAGCCTGTCTGTCGCCAGTCGTCGTAGCACAAGACAAGCGAGGGACACAGCCACGACCGAAGGCGTGGAAAAGTGGTGCAGAGCGCTCGCCCACCCACCCGCGCTCCTGTGCCTTGGGAAAATGGCCGCCAGTGATGATTAGAGAGAGCCAAGCAAGCGAAAGCCACCTTCCCTGAGATACCCTTCGTGCCAGAGCGGTGCCACCGCCAGCGCTGCCCCTGCGGGATCTGCAGCCCACCAGTGACCGGGAGGGGAGGGTGAGATTTTGAGTGAGCAGCAAGCAGGCGGACTGGTTTGGGGAAAGGGAGGGAAGAGAGTCTACAAGCAGAGGACACAAACGTACAAGCTGGGTGGTTTGTACCGGCCTTTCTTGCGCTTTCTCTTTTGACCCTTCCCCTTTCCTCGCTTTGATTTTCTGGAAGAAAAACAACAAAAACAGAGAAAGAGAGAGAGAGAGAGAAGGAAAGAAAGGGAGAGAGAGAGAAAAAACGGAAGAAAACGCAAGGAAGAAGAGAAAAAAAATACAGCCATGTGCCTTGCTGGGAGGGGGAAGCACATGAGGCAGGACTGGAGGGCAAGTCCCGGGGCCGAAGCACAGATCTCCACCTCGCACACACACTCACTGGCCCTCCTGCGCTCCTGCCACACCGCACCCAGCCTGCCCACAGCCAAGCCAGCGCCAGGGGACACAGCGTGCACAGAGGCCACCTCCACACGGGGCTGTCCCAAAGGGCACCCGCACCCCCCGGAGAGGGGCAGCGGGACAGGGGCGAGGGGAAGGGACCAGAAAGCCTGGTGAAAGCATTGCACAACCGCAGCGAGCACAGACAACCATCCCGGGTGACAAGCTCAGGCGCATGCTGGCTGACGGGGGGCAACCTGCGCGGATGGGCTCCCACTGGGGAAAGGGAAACCGCCCTGACCCGGTGGCGAGGAGGGGACAGCCCTGCTCCCAGCTGCAGGGATGGCGATAATCCTGCCATGGGATGGGAGTGAAGGGGCCCTGGGCTCAGCACCCTGGGGACAAGGGGAGAGACCTGGTCTACACAGCCCTGCTGCATGGCAAGGGGCCACCTAGCCCGAAGGCTCTGCTCGCCCACCCCACCGCCTGCCTGTGGCTCAGTGGGCTCCAGGAGACCTCGCTGTCTGCTAATATCCCCTCCAGCAGCCTCCCTCCTGAGCACCGGAGGAGGAAGAGGGAGGCCTGACCTAGTTATGACACCCAGGAGATGATAACCAGCAAGCAGCTTTCGGATCTTCCTTCCCTTCCTTCCCCACCCACCCCTTCCCTCCCTTCGCTTTCCACATGGATCCGACAGACAGATGAGCGGACGGAGCCAAGGCACTGAGTCTCTTAAAAATTCACCCATTGCTCCTGATTTTGGGGCAGGAGCTGGGACAGGGCTAGGACGTGCAGGCCTGGACACTAACCATGGACCTCTACAGCCCAGCAAGAGCACAGAGAGGGAGGGAGGCTGGAGCCTGCGCTGCTCCTTGAGCCACCTCAGCGCAGCGCCAAGGGAGAGGCATGCGAGGAGAAGGCCCTCGGCAAAGCACCAGGGCCTGTCAGACACGTGGGCACCACGGCAGCTCAGCAGAGACTCCCTCCTTCCCTGGCGCAGCCCACCTCGGGAGGGAGCTGTTGAGGGGACATGGGGGGGCCGAAGGGAAAGCACCACGGGTGTTTCTTAGGCCCTGTTCAAGTCTTCTCGCTGGAACGAGTGTCAGAGCATCAGCTCACTCCCAGCCTCTGCCCTACGTGTCAGGAGTCACAGGGAGGCGGTGAGGGGAGGAAAATCGACCTGAAGGGAGGAGAGGGGCACCAATATAACAGGACTTTCGATCCAGAACAAATCAAAGCACACCGATCTCTCCCATCCCTTCCATTCCTTCCCCGGGGAGTGCAGAACCAGCAAAGAGCAGGCAAGGTGCTGTTAGAAGAGGAAAGGGAATGCAACACAGTCTGGGCCGGCTGCTTCACCCACACCCCATCCTCACTGGAGCTCACACAGACCCAACTCTCACACACCTTCAAACCACAGAGCCACGCAGACCGACCGTCCCCGACACGGCCCTGCACAGAGAGGAGCGCTGGCCGCACGCGGCCCGATGCAGCCACGAGCGGATTTCCAGGGGGAGGAGGAGAGGCTGGAAGGCAGCTAGAAATGACACAACCACCAGGAGAGGGGCGAAAGAAGTTCTCTCTCACTCTCCCGCTTGCTCTCTCTCTCTCTCTGTTTCAGCCTCATCTCCCAGTATTCACCCCTTTCCTCTCCAACTCCGCACCTCTAAATGGCAGAGTCGCTATCCCAGCCATGCGCAGTCCATCTGACCCTCTCGCCCAGAGAGGTCACTCTATTTTTCCACGTTGTTCCATGCTTTGTGATCGTCCCTGCAACTACTGCAGGGTGAGAGCTTATTTATCTACTTTCCACAACCTTTTCACTTTGGGGAGGAAGGAAAGGGAAGGTTGTGCCTTAACCTTCTTCAGGTCACCAGAGCAAATCCATCAGCTTGAAAAAACTCTCTTGAAAGCCTCAACCAGGACCCAGCTAGGAGATCCACCTCCTTTTATACCCTCCCAGGCCCCCACCCAACCAAAAACAGCATCACATCGTGCATGGCATCAGTCCTGCCTCCACCAGGCCTCCACTGCCACCTCTCCCTGTAGCCAGCAGAGTTCCTACCCAAGCTGCTGTGAAAGAAGCCAGCAAGTTCTCACTCAAGCAGCAAGAAAAAAAATAATAATAAAGAAAGGCAGCGATTTGCAGTAACCAGAAACACCCCAGGAAGAGGGAAGGGAGAATGGTGGCTGCACCTTGAATCCATTCTGGTAGGACACACACGACGGGAGTTCCCTGACTCAGGGTAAAGCATTAGGAATGACTGCCATGGTCGTGGGTCATGCAAGCTCCAGGTCTGGGGTATGAAGGAAGGACCGTCAGATCTGGGTTTCTGTGCCCACCTGGAACGGATTCAGAGTGTCGCCCCATGCACTACCATATGCCATTTCCAAAAACACCTCCTCAAAGTGAGTATCTCCAACCAAACAAGGAAAAGGGCAAGGGGCAGTGGGGAGAGGAAATGCCAACCAACCACCAAAAGAGAAAGGAGGAAAGGCTTGTCACTTACTTTTCTTGTTTATTTTTGACATCTTTCTTTGGTCTGTGGGGGAAGAAAGAACAAAGGCCTCATTAGAAGGGAGCTTACCACATACGCTTCCAGTATTATTCCCAGTTCCCGCAAGTCCAGGGAAGAGGACATGCACAGCTGCCATTGCAGGATGCCCATGGCACAGGTTAAGTAGTCCTTCTCAAAGTGTTTGCTCTCCTGCTGCACCTCACCAGTGCCAAAAGACCCCAGGCTGCAGGCCAGCATTGTCCACCTGCGATACCTAGAGATGGAGGAGCCTCGCCAGCAAAGGAGTTCTTTTCCCAGGCTCAGCCATCCCACTGCAAACCAACTGAGGAGACTGCGGAAGCCTCTGGACAACAGTCCCAACCCAATGGCAGAAAACACGAAAGGCTCAGTATAAGTTTATTGCAAGAGGAACCAGTGCTGCTCCATTCTCACCTGCAGTCACATTTACTGTGCTGTAAGAAGCTCATGTGCGCTATGTGCTGACTCTGATGGGGTTTAATTCTCATGATCTGGAATGAAAGAAACAGAGAGGGTCACTGCCCATTCACTATTTATATTCACAGCTCCAAACCAGCCCGCTGCGCGGCAAAGCATTTGCACCCCAGGTGCTCCTGGGAAGAGCATGGCAGAGTTTGAGCTGGCTCTGAGGCCCCGTTCTCCCAGTCAGGGAAGGCCTTTGATCACAAGCAAGCGGCAACACCAGGCTCGTGCCAAAGCTCTGTTTGCTCATGCATGCAAGGTGCCAGCACTGGTGGACTGCCTTGGAGACAGGCATGGGAGAGGGCGTAACACCACAGTAAGATTCTCACTGAGCCGTCCCTGGTCAATACTAGTAAGACAGTAACGGAGCATCCAGCCTGATCCCAGATAGAGGCATGCTTCAGTCTAAAGCAAAGGCCCAAAACAAAAGCTCCATATCCAACTACTTTTCCCTAAGCCACCACTCCTTCCTGGCTGACACACAGAATAAATCTGGTGCTCTGTGCTTAAAACACCCCTGCAGAGCCAGACATCGCCCAGCCCCCAGCTCCGTGGGCCTCCAGGGAAGTTATATTGGAAGCTATGCATGTACCGTCACAGTCTCTCAACCCAGAACCTGGCTGGACCACTAGCTCTAGCATTTGCACCACAGATCTACTGAAGTGCCTCTGACCCTTTACAAGCATGCAGGCGTGCCAGCCGAAACCTGTAATTCAGCAAGGAATGGTAAGAAGAAAACCGTCCTTAGCTACACCGTGCTAGTAGGCTCTGGCCCAGGCTGAAGCATGCAAGTGGAAAAGCAATACAGGGAACCATGGAAGGACACAGAGAGGTTCTCTGCCAGAGTTCAAACAGAGCTGAGGTCACAAGTGAAAAGCGCTGGCTGGTAATCACGCAGTCCTGCACGTCTCTCATCCATATCAAAAACTGATGGCAATATTCACAGTGCCCATTCAAGAGGCTGAGGGACAAAAGTAGGTGAGGGAGCTACAGCTTAAGGGAAATGGGCAATAGCACCATGGTGGATACAAGCTGGCTGGCAGACAAGGGCAGTGACAAAGCTCTCTAAGCAGAGTCTGTATCTTCCCCATGTGCCCAGCCTTTGCTATCACAGCCAGTCTCTGTCTCTTCCAAGAAATGAATTCAGCAGCCTCCAAACAAAGCAGGAGGACGCCCAGAGGCAGAAAGGCTTTTCCACTTGACACTGAAGCAGTGTGTTTCTTAGAGACCCTTTCCACCCCTGCTGTGCCAATGTAGCTAATGACCCAAATCCCCTGCTCTGTTGGTAAAGACTGACCTCACGTGCCCTCCAGGAGAGAGTACTGACAGGCTTTTCCCTATTGCACTGCTCAGCTGCCTTCAGAGCAACAGCTGTGTGGACCAAACACAGAGTTAAGGTAGAGCAAGGGCCTGGGGAGTATCTTCTTCGGGGCCTCAGAGATAACAGCATCAGAAATGCTCCTTTGCATTCTCTAAGCGTGAAGTGCTCCTTTGCAGAAATGCTCCTCTGCATGCTCCTAGCTTCCGTATTTGGGCACTAGCGAGGCCAGAGCCACTGAAAAATAGATTCTGCTCAGCCTTGAATAGAGATGGGCAGCTCACTTTTCAACCCTGTGTGGTGTAATGCTGGGCGCAAGGATCAGGAGAGAGGTGAGCCCTCCTGATCCAACACCTTCCAGTTCCCTGGGGTAGGCTGCTCTTCCTCTGGGTTAGCTGGGAGCTGGGACTTGGGGTGGCTGTGATGGGTGACTTGCTTTCTGCACCCACGCATGCCAGCTTGCAAGTTGGGCCCTCACCTCCATCGTGACGTTGTACACATCCACAGGGACACATTCTAGGCCCTCATCGCCGCAGCAACCCGCACATCTCATCAGAGGCACACAGGATGGCTTGAATATGTACTCCACCTCATCAGGGTACTCCTGGAAAATGTCCACCAGGGTCTCAATTGTCCTGCAGAAACTGCGCTCGTAGACTTCCAGGAATTTGATAACTACAGGGAGGAATGGAGGGAATAAGTTAATGCAAACTTAGCTCAAGAACGTCTAATGCTTTGCCCCTTAAAATGAGCCAGACAGTTGCAACACATCTACCCTATGCTCTTCACTAACAGTTTTGNGGGGAAGAGAAGGAGACAGCTTCTTCTTACTGCTGCTTCAGGGCAGAGACAAGAAGGACCAGAGAGCTTCACTATTTGGACTGGCCCTCCCTGTCACTGTGATGCATCCCACAGATGCCTCCTCCCCTGCCATTCCCCATACTCTCAGACGTGCTGTCACGAAGCATATTAGCTCAGCCGAAAGGCACCTGAGGTTCCTGCAGATGATCTGCACTCTGGATTAAGGCCCTTCACTCGTTCGTCTTTTACCCCCTTTCAAAACGGCCAGTCGATGCCTCAGTGGGTTTCAGAAGGCAGGGGTATAAGCCAGAGGCAGAAGCATCCTTTCTACAGACCTCGGCGCAGGGATGCTCCCGAGAACGCCGAGACGGTTCTGAACAGTGCACCCACGTGGCTTCGCTCTTCCCACCAGCTACCGCTGTTGCCCATGCATAGCATCCAGCTCAGCAGGCCGCCTTCAGAACACCGACGGCACCTGCTACAAGTCACAGCCTCCGTGTCTCTACACTCACCGCTTTCCCAGGCCAAGGAATCAAGCCACCCACTGGAAGACTTGAAGCAAGCCCACGGCACCCCCAGGATTAACTAGACCACATACTTGGCTACCGAACCACAATAAGGCAGTGTGGGAGGGGGAACGGGGTGGATCTGCCATTATCCCCTCTGCCTTCCCTCTGAATGGAGCAAACACTAACTGCTTGCGATCTGCACTGATTTCACAAGCGTTTCTCAATGTTTCCCAGTCTCTTGCCAAAGCTTCGTCTTGCTGCTTGGTCAAGGGTTGGAGAGATTTAAAGAGATGAGAGATAGGATAGATAAGTACACACGCACAAAACCCAGCTGCTAGCACACTTCTGCAAACAGCAAGTACCTGCAGCCCTCCAGGCCTCCTAGCTCTACCAGCATGCAGGCAAAGGAAGTTGTCTCAAATGGAGCAGAGGAGAAGAGTATGCACAAAGAGATAGTACCTGCCCCATGTTGTTATGCACTGTAATGATCCACCTGTACCGTATGCAGAGACCTACAGCACCAAGGTTGATAACTCTGAGTGATAAGCGCAAACTGCTTGCATCATGGAAAAAAATGGTCTCCGGTAAGCGTTTCTAAAGCGCCCTGAACTTGTGACAAACTGGCATAAAGGTTACTTTGCCACAAAAATGCAAAAGCTGCAGGGCTTGGAGCTCACAGCCCGCAGTTAATTGTTGAAAGTTAATTCTAGGTCATGCAGAGCTGACAGTGCCACAGTGCTGAGAGCTGGTATAAGAGGGGAGGAGCTCCCATCCAGGGAGTCTGAAGTGTCAGAGAGCGTGAGCAGCTATTAAAAGAGAAAGTGGCTTATGAAAAGGAAATGTAGCCTGGCAGGCATGGACTGCTTGTTGGTATTCCTAGCCTAAAAGACAGCGTGCCTCTGTTCCCTGTCCCTTCCCTTCCTCTTCCCTCCTCCCCTAACTGCAGCGTGCCTCCTGCCTGTCCTCCAGTCTTGTCTGTGCTACCTCCTTCTTCCTGCTCCCCTTCAGAGTGACCTTAGTCACTGCCTATGTTCCAACAAGTTGAACAATTTAATATGTGGGAAATTCTGCAGGCACAATGACAGCCACTGAACTGCACTGTTGATTATTCACGCCGTGCCAGCAGAAAGGATCTGGGAACCCTGGCAATAAAAGCACGGTTCTGGATAAGAATGCTCCCAGACCCACTGCAAGGGGAAGGAAGGAAGAAAAGAGGGAGGGAAAGCGATAGTTACCTGTGCAGACCAAATGCTGCTCACCGAATTCGTTTGGGGCATAAAGAGGCAGAAACCGAAACCAAGCAGAAAACTGAAGTGAAACCAATTCAGGTCTATTATGCTTTCTAAATGTTTGCACTGCACAAGCAGCTGGATTATACCCGAGAATATGGACTACAGATTGGCCACAGAACAGCACATTTGATATCTTTTGCAGAGTCTTTACTTTTATGGCTGCACCCTGATTAACTATACTTGAGATCTGGGAAATCTGACAGGACCAAACACCTCCCACAAACAACGCTGGAGTTTTTGCCTCTACTTTAATGTACAATGATCTTCCAAAGTCTGAATCAGCCTCTGAGGAGGAAATGGGGACTCTTTCTCCAGCTGCCAGTCAGAATATCCTGCCCTGAAAGGCGCGCTGCCTTGATTTCATGGGACATGGAGCATTCACACGGACACTGTGCGACACTCCATAGTCCATTTGCACAGCTAGTACCCAAACCAGAGCACACGACTGAGGCACAGTCATCCTCACAACAAAGCCCTGCCCCTGCTACTGTATCTACACTTACTCCTATGTACCAGGAGTCATATTCCACACTTTGCCGGGCTGATTCAGTCCGTGCTTCCTTTCCATTGGTTGTGTCAGGGACGGAAGGACGTCTGTCTTTCATGGGGAAACGTAGGAAGGTCACTGAAGGACTAACACCGCTTGGCCTGCTCCCTTCCTGCAATTTGGGCCTCAGCCCATGTTAAAAGTTAATCCCACATTTAACCCACACCCCTACCCTGTAAAACACCTCCAGATTTGAGTCAGAGGTTCTTCTTTGTGAATGGAGAGGGAAGTAAGGTGAAAACGCAGCCGGGGCCCACATTAACTCTTCAGGGCAGACATGGCCGCAGCAGGCAGAACTAAGTCCAAATTTGGAGCACTCGAGTGGGAACAAGCTAGGCTAGAAAAGGAGCAGGTCTGTGATCATTTTGCCTCCCTCCCCGTCAATGGCTTAGCAGCAATACAGACACACTGTTCTGTTAAAAATAAAAGTGCAGCCACAAGTGCTGGTGGTTTCCTTTATTTATACCAGAAAATCTTTTCTCGTGGAACAAACAAAGAGTGTTTGTCTAACTCCTCTACAACTTCCCGTGCCACAAAACATGTGGAAGGCTCTCTTGAGCACAAAAGGGTAGGGGCTGAACTTAAAATTACAGGCTCCAACCAGAGTAAGTCCATCCCAAATAAAAACCTGTCGCAGCTTGACAGCTCAGAGCAAGCACAAAATGGCCAAGGACACAAAATCACCTTTTGCACCCACCCCAAAGACCCCAGGAGCGTCAGTGGAAGGTGCTGCAGGATTGTCCTTGTGCAACAGAGGCAAATCATCGACTGACTTCAATTCACAGAGGGGAAACTGAGGTACAGAGAGAGGACCGCCAAGGTCATACAGCAGGACAGAAGCAGAGCCAGGAAGGTAATGCCAAGAGTCCTGATTTCTAGCTCACAGATGTACTTGCATCGCAGAGCCAGGAATAGCATCAAGGCAATAGCACTGAAGTCCCACTGCTCACGTTGCTAGACCAACTTCTCCCCTGCTCCCATCAGCCTTCCTGTGGCAGGGAATTAAATTCTGTTCAACTCTTCCCTCCCCGGGAAGGTAGTCAGCCACAACGAATGGCACAGATCAGGATACTAGCTCTTTTCTACCAACAGCAGAGGGACTGGTTACCAAATAAGCCTCACAGCAGGCTCCATCTTGATCCCTCTGGAGTCACTGAACCTTCTTCTGTTGACTTCAGCAGGAGCAAGGGTCAAACGCAACGTGCGGCAGCCCGCCAGCAAATCAGAAATTTCGGCCACACAAAATGGACACCTATCCCAAATGCAGCCTGCCACAAATCTCTGGCAACACGCTTGCAGTCAGTCATACCAATAAAGTTACAGAAATTGAAATAGAGAGCAACAAAAAGAGCCAATCTGGGCCCACACTGCTAGAGCCCTCTGCTGACCTCCAGCTGGAATAACGCTGGAGGTCACAGCCCCTGGGGGCACCCTGCGAGACCTCCGCCAGAGCCAGCCACACCAGCGAGGGGTCTGCTCTGCTGCGAAGGTAATGGGGAAAACACGGTCAAGATGGTCTTACAGCAGTGGGGTCCACAGCCCCCACTTCTGAACGGAGGACTGCAGAGAGAAAGCCAACCTGCTGCAGCGCACAGGGCTCTGCCAGGCAGGGGACTTGCAGGAGGCACCTCTGACTAACCTGGTGGCTCTGACTGCTCTTCTGGCCTACACACACATTTACTCGCGCAAAACAGCGGGGCAGAGGACATGGCCACGGCCTGGCCTTTGGGCAGCTGGAGCAGCACAAAATCACTACGGCTGCAGAGGCACCACCTCGTTTCCTCAGCAGGCAATGTTCCCACCTCTACTGCGCTGCCAGCAACAGATTAAGCAGAACCTACCAGATCCATCCCCTGAACCCTCTGTGCCCGTTTACGCCAAAGTAAAATGGTGCGTTTTTTACGCCTGGCTCTGTGCATAGCAATAACCCAAGCGGGGGGCAGCCGGGCCCGTGGGGAGGACGATGCTGGGAAGTCACCCCACGCTGCCGCCCCTATTCTCCCTCTGCCCCCGGAGCCACCGCGGCCGGTGCCGGGGCAGTCGGGGCACTGCTCCAGCCTTTGTTCGGGGATCAGCCCCGGCTGCCCGGGCACCACCGGCGCCTCCGGGGAAGAGGCATGCGGCAGAGATGACAAATCCCTTCCTACGGCAGTGTGGCGAATTCCTAGGAGGCTGTTCGCAGCCACTCAGCTCTTTGTGTGCGCACATAAATACATATATATATATATATATATAAATGAGCGTGTGTGTGTGCACGGGCGCACGCACGCAGTTCTCCTCGGAGTTATGG
>VXAA01006750.1:77095-124950 GCA_013399115.1 Anseranas semipalmata | reverse complement strand
CCTCCAGGTCATTGATAAAGATGTCAAACAGGACAGGTTTCAGGATAGAGCCCTGTGGTACCCCAGTTGTCACAGGCATTTACTCTTGGTAAAACCATTCTGACTGCTCCCAGTGATCTTCTCCTTAATGTGCCCAGAAATGTGCTCCAAAAGGACTCACTCCATGATTTTCCAGGCTGACAGGCCTGCAGTTCTGTGGGACAACCTTTTGACATTTTTTTTTTTTTTTTTTGAAGATGGGGGCAACACTTGCTTTTCTTCAGTCATCAGAGACCTCCCTGGTCTCCACAACCTTTTGAAGATGATAGAGATAGATTGCCCAGGTCTCAGCACCCTTGAGTAAAGTTCTTTGGGTCTCTCCTTTAGCCCTTCCCTGGTCCCTCACCTACTGCTGGTTTTTCCTTTCCTCCTTGTACCCTTTTGCTTTGACAAGCTGGTCTCCTGATATGTCTGCTTGTTTCCCTGAGTACCACAATGGCTCATTGTTCTGCTTAGAAAATGTCGTCTTAAATGACCTGCCAGCTTTTCTGAGCTCCTTTTCTGAATAAGCTAAAATATGTTGCCCTTTACCAGGAGAAAACAGGAAACAAATAAGGAGTTTGTTTAGCACCTGTTTAAACAGACTGTAATATCATCTCCTGAGCGTCTTGGTACTGTCTTTGTTATACTTTCCTATTCACTTCCCTATAGAGAGCCAATGAATGTTTCATATCTCATGGCTATGTTATGATGGATTACAGTCAACCTATGCTTCACTCTGGCAATTTTGCACAAGAGGAAAGATATCATCAAAGGCTGTATAAACTAGTGCAGTCTAGTACAACCCCATCACTCTTCTAGCATGTGACTGTGAGTATTTCAACTCTGGCCACTACTGTGTACTGAAAGAAATACAAAGTTGGTTTGCACGTGTGTCCAGCATGAACTCAGTCTCAATAAGAAATTGGCCCTGTTGTTGTAATCTGCTGGAAAAAGCTTCCCAGGTGAGTCTTTGACCTAAAGGCAATCATTAACTTTGTCAAAGGCAGTAGGTGTACCAAGAACTGTTTGCATCTAGCTAGTGTATAAGTTGGACAGTGTGGGGGATAGCTCCTGCCCATGCTGGTAGCTGGAAGACTCCCCAGCACTGGAAAGTGTCCAGGAACAACCATTCCAAGCACTGACTTGGCCAGGACTTGCAAGCAATGTCCTGAACAAATCCTGGGCATAGTCCAGGGGTTATCTCAGATCAGGGCTAATTTCTAATGGCAGTTTTCATGTATCCACCTTACTTAAGGATTTAATAAAATGTATCTAGCAAAATTACATGGCAATTGGCCTCAGTGTGAGAAAGTAGTTCTGGGAATATATAGTCTGATAATCAAATATATAGTATCATAAAAAAAATAGTCTAATCAAATAGCTATATTCAGATGCCTAGTATAGAGGTCTGAGCCTTTCAGTCTCAAAATGAAAAGCAGTTTTACACCAAAGCATGAACTTGATCTGCCTGTGGTTCCTCACCCAATTATGAAAAACATTGTGAGATCCCCAAAATGGGGGGAAAAAAAAAGTGTGTGTGTGGGGGGGTGTTAGAACCAGATGATCTTTAAGGTCCCTTCCAACCCAAGCCATTCTATATGAAAATCTGAATCTCCAAGACCAAAAGGAGCAGCGAGATATATGAGCTATCAAAATCAATGGGGCCACTCAGAGGATAAAGTTCTTTTTGTTGTGAATGAAAGTACTCAAAGGCTAATTCTGTTCCCGGGTGAAATTCCTGCACATTTTCTCTTTGAATCTTAAGACCACCTTAGAAGTCATGGTGAGTTTCCAGCATTACATCCTGAGGTAGGATCAGGTGGATGGCTCACTGGCCAGCCATCCAAACCGAGGAGTCAGATGGCATTTTGGTATATTTTGGATATTATTTTGGTATGACTCCAAGATCCAGAGTGAGCCTTGTATGGAACTAGACTTTAACTGAAGTAGAAAGCCTTGTCTGTGCTGTGCTGTTACCTGACCAAGTTCTGGTTTCCTTGCTGGAATATGCTTCCCTCCCAAAGAAAGGAGCCCAGAAATTGAATTATACCAGTAAAATAATTTGTTGCTATGCTCCTGAACTCTGCCAAGAGATCAAAAGATGCCATAGGAGGTGAGGATATTTGCCTCTTTTCTTCTCTGCTGTGTCTCTACTGACTACTTAGCTGTTACAAGGGATTACATTTGCCTGTTACTACACTTTGTAGTGGATGTAGAAAATAGTATTTTGCCAAGCACTGATGGTACTTTTATTCTGTACAAACGTTACATGATAATCTTTGCTTCTAGAAAAGCAGTGATATGGACCCTGAGCACCATATGTGGAGCCACTGTTGCAGTGTGTGATAAAGATACAGCTATGATCACTCTGGTATCTTCCCACACAGCTAAATCAAACATTGAAATGTGTTCTTTGGGCCCCATTGATAATACAAATAGATCAAAGAGTTGGGTTCTTTTTGCCTCTTTAGAAACAAAAGGCTCCCTGATCCTGGCTTAACAAAGTAACAGGGTGGGGGAAGCTTTAGAAAATATGAAGGCATCTGTCAAGAAGTTGGAGTTATCCACAGAAGAAAAATAGGAAAGCAAGGGAATCCTGACAGGATAAATATAAGAGCACAGCAAGTCAGGCCAAAAGATTTATTTTTTTTAATGGAAAAACCTGTAAAAGGAATAAAAGAAATCTAATAATAAATCCTTTCCCCCAAAAAAGGATGCTTGCCGGAAACTATTGAGCAAATAGATTATCAAGGTATATTTAAAGATTTACTAAAGGAGGTAAAGTAGCAGCAGAAAGTCTCAGTGAGTATTTGGTACTACAGAGGCCCTCAAGGATGTTGTCATGCTGGGACTTTTCTTCAAGAGGCATGTGAGGGAAGATCACACTGAAAATGAAGTGCCAGTCAAAGGGCTTAGAGAAAAATATCAGCACTGCATCAGTAGACCGTGAGAAAAGTCTAAGCTGCCCTGAGATTAGAGGAAGATCCTCACATGGATAAATAATTATAAGTAGTTTGGAGTAATAGAAAAGAAAGATGACTTTGAAGAAGTGCAATAACATGATAACTGTGAGTGACTGGATAATAAACTGGCAGATGAAATACTATGTATGTAAATGTAAAGTTGCATACATGGTTAAGAAAAATCTTAACATGCTGAAGTGCTTGATTGGCTGATTGGACATTTTGCTCTGGTATAGTATGGCCTTTATGCCCCTGTATATTGCTGTTGCTATAGGATAAATTTCCAAAGATTTTTCTGTTCAGTCTTAAAATGCTTGACCTGGGAGGCTTAAAATACTTTCCAAATATTTTCGTGTGCATTATCTGGGTATGACAGACTCAATATGTCGTCTGTAACAGGGGAGACACCACCAGCCAGACAGAATCTCTTCTGAAACCATTTACTCTTATAAATCACATGAGCGGTTCAGTGTAGGGATCCAGCAAAGCAAGACTCCAGCAAAGAAACACAGCAATTTAGCATCAGAAAGAGTAACCACCTGTAAGTTAATAAAAATGTTACCAGAACCTGTCCTTATGTCATTCAGAAGGGAGGAGAAAATTAAGGGCTGAAATGATAGCAGTTTTCTAAGGCTTACTTAGGCTGGCTGCAATGGTCAGCTAAATCCAACATTTAGTGGGAAAACCTCTCAAGGCTTTTACAGTACCCTACCCAGCAACACTAAAGCAGGGCCTTTTCTGCAGAACATAATCTCAAATTTGATTTTTTTTTTTGACATTATTACATTTTCCTGCCTCAGAAGGACATTTAAAATGTATGCGTTACCTGAGACCCTCATCTTTCCCAGTCCTGAGCTTTCCTATGCTGCTATGCTTCCCCACACCCCAACCCTAACTAGTCTACTTGTTTGTTGGAGAATGCCTCAGGAAATGAAAAAGAAAAGAAGTGCTGACTTAAACGGACATTAAGTCTCTTACTAACTCCAGGCTTCCTCCAACATAAAACAGTAACCCTATTCCCCAAAACAATGTTTTCTCAAAGGTGTGTTCTAATGCTGATTCTTAGGTTCAATTTAGACATGCAAAGGGGCTCCAATCTCCATCTCAGTAGTCAAAAGAAACAAGATCCTTCTGAGTCAAGCCCTGCTCCCAAGTGGAAAAGGCATGTGTTAAGCAATAGTTCTCTAGGCAACTTTACCTAGTACTATTCCATCTCTCCCAGTTGCTTAAAATGTATGAATGGGTCCTATTGTTTCACAGCAGAGACTTACAAAGGCTGGCCAGTTTTAACAAGAGGCTTTTTTCCTAATTTAAAGGATCAGAGAAATATTTAGGCTAAAAGATACCTCTCAAGGTCATTGAGACCAGCCTCCCACTTAAAGCAGAGCTAACTTCAGCAGTATATCCGGTTGCTTGGGGCCTTGTCCAGCTGACTTTTGAACATATCCAAGGATGGAGATTTCACACCTGTTCCAGAGAGCACCCAACCACTCCCACATGTAAATCATGTGGTTCTTTATGTCAGATTGGAATTTCTCTTGCTACAGCTTGCGACTGTTCCCACTCACCCTCATACTGTGCAACTCCCAGCCAAGTCTGCTCTGTCTTCTCTGCATTTAGTGGAGGGCAGCAATAGATCCCCTTAGCTTCTATTCACCAGACTGAAAAAAAACAGTTCCTTCAGCCTCCCCTGAAACATTGCTTCAGCTGTCCCCCCTGTCATCTTGGTGCCTCTCTGCTGACCTTCTCTAGTTTGCCAATGTCCTTCTTGTAGCAGGTGGCTGAAATCTGGACGCAGAACTGCATGTGCAGGCTCATAAGTGCTGAGCAGAGGCAATCACTTCCCTTGACCTGCTGGGTTCACTCCTCCCGGTATAGCCTACTGTATGGATAGCTTTTATTACCATAAGGATGCACTGCTGGTCTGTGGTCACCTAGTTGTCCGCCAGGACCTCAGAGACTTTTCTGCAAGCCTGTCAGTCAGCCATTCTCTAGGATACATGGGTTTTGTTTGTGCCAGGCACAGGAATTTGCATTTGCTTTTGCTGACCTTCATGAAGTGGTTCCCATCAACCCATTTCTTCAGCCTGTCAAGGACTCTCTGAATAGCAGGACTGTCCTCCAGTATTTCAGGCAGTGTCCCCAGTTTGCTGACATACAATCTTGCTAAGGCTGTATTTCATCCCATTGTCCAAGCTGCTGTTAGTACTAAACGGTGTGAGTCTTAGCATTGATCCTGTAGAAGCATTGATCATAACCAGCCACTGCATTCAACAACAGCCTGGGCTATTTTCCCAGTACCTTGTCCTAACCCCACGGCTCTGAAAAAATGCCGAGTAGTAAAGGACTCTGTTCAAGCAAAAGGACACAGAGATTAACTGAGTCACACAGCCCATATTTTAAAATATGAAGAAGATAAAGACAAATGAAAGTAGTGAGAAGGCAAGTGAGCAGTAAGCACACAGAGAGCTAGATACCTATAGAGTAGATTCTGGGCTGATATCAAATTAATGGTAGCTTATCTATTAACCCGTAAGTCACATATTTAAGCTGGACTAGTCAAGGTTTTAGACATGCTCCTGTTCTCTGACATTTCTGCTGATTACAGGCCACCACTCAATACGTCAGCCAGTTTTCAATCCCATTCTTAATTTTCAAGTTGCCTACATGTATTTTAAGAGATCTGAGGAAACTTCAAGTATGAATAGACATATTCTTGTCTAGAACAATGGAATTCAGGCACCAGAAATCTCAAAAAAAAAAAAAAAATATTCATCTCAATAACTCACTCTTATTGTTTTTAATATGAGAAAAAAAAACATTATTTTTCCTTAAATTGTAATGTAACTGAAACTTCTTGACTGAAATATTTAAACCATATTCACAAAATGGAAGATACCCAATAAGGGCAGTAACCCAAACAGTTAAAGTCAGCCAAAATTAAAAGAAAATACAATGGCATTTCAAAAAATTACATGTGAAGTAATCTCTTCTCTTGGCTGCACTCTTTTTGCCAAGAAAAGGAAGAAAGTGAGGAAAGCCTATGCATTATTATTCCTGAATTTCCACAGGGACACACAGTTGCCTGAGCTGAGAAATACACTTTCAGGTTCCTCATTTTTAATTTGCTATTTTACTAATTCAGCAACTGATATTATCTGTTCAGTTTCAGATGGTATTGACTGCATTTTGCACTCCATCAGCTGAAAGGAAAATAAAAACTTCCATTAGTTTTGTACATACGGTTAATTTAAACTCTACTTACCTATGTGTAATTCCGAGAGCATTTCAACTTTTGTTGCATATTTTATAGAAATATTTCACTTTGTTTCTTAGCTGATAAGCTTTCCTTAGAAAGTCAAAATATTGAAATTTCATCTCTGTAATACTGACACATGATTTTTGGCTGGCCTGGAAGTAGATAGGGAGAATGTGTGCTTTTCCTCCAACACACAATGAAGATTACCACAAATCATTTCTAAATAATTAGAACAAAAGGATTAACTTTGTTAAGGTATGCAAATACATGAGTACACATTGGCCTGAAACTTAGCTAATTGAACAGGTCATGAGAAACTACTGGACTTGACATGAGAACCTGCTGGACAAGAAAATAGATGGATGGGTGCAAGCGAGCTGCTGGGCTATATGCTTGTCTGGTCAAACACTGTGTCTGCCCTATCATCTTACAAAATCCTATTTTGAACTGTTTTCTGTGTCACCTTGTGTGTAACTTGCTAACAAACTTTATTAAAGCTGAGCTAGTGGGTCAGCAGAAGACGTGTGTGCCTTGTATCGGGAAAATGCACAGCCCTTGCTGCTGGCTGAACCTACCAACAGGAGCATCGGTCTCTGTATCTGCTAGACTGGAACAGGATAAACCCTCTCATTCTGGTAGACCACTGCATTTGACTTCCCTTAACAAATTCCCTGTTAATTTTCTCTTGAAATTCCTCCAAATATGGCAAAGAAAATTTATTCTTTGTGTTAAGTTCCTTATCTTTTAAACAATACCTTTCAACCTTTAGTAGAATGTAGTATGCATTTCATGCATTTAATATCAAGAAAGCCTACCTCTGGATTTATATCAGGCTGTCCATGAAATGGATTTTTTGGCTTTGGGATTTGTGGAAATGCTGCTTTCCAATAATGAGTCCTGGAGATCAAAACGGATGGAGTAAAGAAGAAAAAATAAGTATCCAGCATGTGTCAAAACCATTGCACCCTTGAACCAGCTCTTACATTACTCTTCCAGGATAGAAGAGAAATGAAAACTATACATCATCACAGAACAGAATGAACATATATTAGGATAACACTAAGAATTTGGATGCTAATAATTTCATTTTTGGTTAGAGATTCATTGTTATTTTCTTCTCTGAAAGAAAAAGGAACTCCCTATTGTCCTCCTCTTTAAGTCACTGCAACCAGTGTAAAGTGGATGTAAAAAATTTAAAGAAGTTGGAAGAACAGTATCTTCTCTGAATTACTGTATATTTCTATATGAAATGCATGATAAAGCAGATTATCCTCTTTCTATCTGTTTCACTTGCATAGTTTATTTAAAGAAACAAGATGCTTAGTTTATGTGGGCTTAGATCCATTTAGCTTGCTAGGCCAATTTTAGTGAATGTTGAAAAATCTTTACTGTTAAGTACAATCAGCCTGTGTGTGTGCAATAAATACATTTCAAGAAATCAGGTTTTGCAGACAGTCTACATGTTGGTAGACAGTCTACACGTGGTGTGGCCTCACCTTGAATATTGCATACAGTTCTGGGCTCCACACTATAAGAAGGATATTGAGATATTTGACTAGGTCCAGGAGAGGGCAACAAATCTGATAAAAGGACTGGAGGACATTTCCTATGAGGAGAGGCTGAGGACACTTGGTGTGTCTAGTTTGGAGAAAAGGAGTCTGAGGGGTGACCTCATTGCTCTCTGCAACTTCCCAAAGAGGGGAAATGGAGAGGGAAGTGCTGATCTCCCTCGTGTGCCAGAAATAGCTCCACCAGGGAAGGTTCAGACTGTATATTAGGAAAAAATTCTTTACTGTGAGGGTAGTCAAACATGCTTCCTAGCGAGCTGGTTGATGCCCCATGCCTGTCAATGTTCAACAGACATCTGTATAAAGCCCTTAATAAAATGCTTTAACTTTTGATTAGCTCTGAAGCGGTCAGGCAGTTGGACTCGATGATCTTGGAAGGTCCCTTCCAACTCAACTATTCTATTCTATTCTGGTTTAGTCTAGTCTAGTTTAGTCTACATTGCAGATAATCAATAGGTGTACTGCTCACATAAGTGATTGCACTTAATTGCTCTCTTTGCCATATTGACAGAAGAGACCCTGGAAATAGTTGTGTGGATCATCCAAGGAGGGACTCTGGGCATCACAGTTATAGTACCTGCCTCATTTTGGTTTGGCTTCTACTACAGTGTGAGTGAAAATGTTTCATCTATACTTCACAGGCACCTCTACATTATTTGTTTGTTTAAGAACTGCAGATGCATCACACCCCCCCACAAAATTTAAAAAATACATAAATTAAGTTTACCTTTTGCAGAACAAAATTGTCAAAAAAGCCACTAAGAGTGTTGCCACTGCCACCACAGATAAAACCCATACTGAAGAAGATAAAATGTCTTCGTTTCCTGAAAGAACAACACTCATGAAGTATTATTGTTAATGAGAAGCAGTAGATGCACAGCTATGTCAAACACGTACTCTGATGAGTGACAAGTGAACGTCAGTCTGAGAGATTTCTCCTGGAATAAAAATTAATTAATAAATCTTAAATTTAACACCTTAGCAGTACAGTCTTCTGGGACTGATTAACATTGAGCCTGTTTGTTAATCCCTAGCAGTAAGTAGGTAGGCACTCCAGTAGCAAACGTATTACTTTTTATATTGATTCCCAATATTAGAGTGTTAAGAGATGAACTAACTCTCTCTCTCCTCTTCTTCTCAATAATGTAGAATGAAAGATAATGTTTACCAGTCCTTTATATTTTTGTGTGCCTGCAGTAATGTGTGAGGTAGATAGGTCACAGCTGGGGGACGTAAACCAAGGCAAGGATTTTTATTCTTACCAAACTCAACAGCTGCACTCCACTCCCCCCAGGCTTTGTTCACAAGACAGACATGGCCAGCTGCTCTGATTTTCACAAGGTACTTCTTTCTCATATTGTATCTTTGAAATACGTGGCTTGTTTCTCTTTCCTTAAAACAACAACAACAACAACAACAAAACAACAACAAGCAAAGCAATTTAACTGAGTTTTTCTTTGTTGCGTGTCTAGATGTTGACAATATGCAAGTTCCATTTACCAGAGAAATTTCACAAGGTTATGAGAGAATTGCTTGTTAGAGCACACTGCTGTTACAGAGCAAAAAAAAAAATGTATGCATGTTTTTTAAGTGCATAATATGTCTGTATCTCCTTTCAAAAATAGCCTGTCAGTCTGTACATTTTTCTGTTTAGAAGCTTTTCATCTTTGACATTGTAGGCTATAATTTCTTATGATATGATCTGAGTTATTGATAATTTCCCTTGGCACATTGACAGAAGCAAAAAAAATATCTTGAATTGTCTCATATTAATACTGCTAGAATTCTGTGATGGGACTAATAAACTGTCTCCATGCGCCTCAAGTTCCTCAGTCTTTGCATTATGACTCTTCAGGACAAGCATAAATTCCCATTCAAACCTGTAAAATAAGTAGAAGGCTGCAATACTTAGTGTTACTAGAACTTCCTGAAACATGCTTACTCTCAGGTACTTTCAGGATAGGGGTGGGATGTGCAAGCTGCACTGACTAGAAGAAAGTGCAGCATACCTGGAGAACAGCCCCCATTCCACAGGGCTTTGGTGTTCTTTGTGTTTCAGGAATAAAATTAAATTCCTAGGAGGTATTTTCTCTGTGTCTCTTTCCTCTGCTGTTCCTAATATGTAACTTCAAGTTCTAATCAAAACATCTGAGGAACTGAGGGGACAATATAATGTAAAATAGAAGTGGTTTTTTTTTTTTTTTTCCAAAATAGTTACAGAATAGTGATAAAATTCTGTCTTTGAATGTGTGATAAATGACATAATTATCATAATTATTTAGCAGTTTAACACATTTAAGAAACTTATAAATAAGGATCCCATAAAGCATAGAACACTGATACTAAAGGCATTTACATACTATTTACTTTTCACAAATGACTATGAAACTAACACATATTGCTGATAAATAGAAAAAGCAGACTTACTTTTGTAAAAGTATATTTGATCTTTCCTGCAGGATTATCCTGTAAATTGAGAGAAAACCTTTATTTTTATGATTGCTTATTTTTTGTTTAGATAAGTCATTTTAATCTACTGTCTCCTTTCTCTCCATTACTTTCTTATCTACTTTACAGTTTGTTCAGAAGAACTAGTAATTTACCTAATATTTAGTTTCTATGTAATTCATCTGCAATGCCAATTTTGTACAGTATCTAATTCTTCTACAAAAAAATTATTTGTTTTCCTTACCACTAGAGTTGAGAAATAAATTTTATTTCAGATTGGTGATTGAACTGAAACACAAACAAAACAGAACTGATCTGAATGAAAACTGTAACTTTATTCTTACACACACCAGAAAAAAATCTTTACGATAAAATTTTTGTTTTAAATCTAGTATTTATATTTTAAAATAAAACTCACTACATTTAATTGCAAATGCTATGCAAATATTGTTTCCTTTTGCCTCAGATGAAATCATTCAGGGCTGATGGGGATTCACAGATATTTTAGGCTTCCCTCCAACTACATTTTTAATAGAAAAAAAATCACTCTTCTCTTCTGAATGGTTATAATGATTACCATGTAACGTAACGGCCCCTCACTACAGGAAGGACTTCGAGGTGCTGGAGCATGTCCAGAGAAGGGCGACGAAGCTGGTGAGGGGTCTGGAGAACAAGTCCTACAAGGAATGGCTGAGAGAGCTGGGGTTGTNGTGAGCCATTGGAACAGGCTGCCCAGGGAAGTGGTTGAGTCACCATCCCTGGATGTATTTAAAAGACGTTTAGATGTAGAGCTTAGTGACATGGTTTAGTGGAGGACTTGGTAGTGTTAGGTCATAGGTTGGACTAGGTGATCTTGGAGGTCTCTTCCAACCTAAATGATTCTGTGATTCTGTGATTCTGTAATGACCACACAACTAGTGACTGGCAGACCATATCATCATCTCCACTAGTCTGTGTTTTTTTTTTAATTACTTTGAGTTCTGTTTTCCTCCATTTTAAAACAAAATGAAATTAATCTGAACTTTTTTATCAAATAACTGCATGCATGCTCATATGGTACCTGAACATGTGCTGCAAGTCATGGTGCTGTACAGGACAGCAGCTTCTAGAATCTCTAAACCAGCTAGCTTGTGCACAGGCATCAGTCTAGGAGAAAGTGGAACAATATAGTCTCCCTTTTGTGTACATACTAATGTAATATATGAGAAAGAAACAATTAATTCATGGAAAACTTCAGAAAGTAGTATTTTAGAAGGACTGCTGGCCTTTTGAAAATTTTGGAAGAAGACCTATATTAAGGAGCACTGCATGGGCAGTGTGTTTGTATACCTTGACTTTGGTGAGGCCTCTGACACAGCCTCCCATTGTGACCTTTTCACCTAACTGATGAGAAACAGGCTGGATAAATGGATGCGGAGATGGCTTGAAAATTGGATAGAGTTTCTAGGTCAGAGACTTGTGAGCAGTGGTGCAAAGTCAATTGCCATTGGTGGCCAGTAGGTAGTGCAGTCCCTCAGGGACTGTTACTGGGACCAACATAGTCTAATGTTTCCATAAATGACCTCTATGTCAAGATGGAGTACACTACAAGCAAACTTGCAGGCTACAGCAAATAAGAAGGGAATGGTCAAAAAGCTGGGGGTGGGGTGGGTTCAGAGCAGCTATTCTGAGGGACCTGGACAAGCTGGAGAAAGACTGTCAGGAACCTCATGAAATTCAGCAAGAAAAAGTGCAAGAAGTTGCATTCAGAGTGGAACAACTCCACATAACGGGATGCGCGGGGGCATAAGTATTTGCAGGAAAGGGTGCAAGGATTCTGGTGGACAAGTTGAATGTAAGCCAGCAATGTGCCCTTGGACCAGTGAAGGCCAGCCACATCAGTGCTATATTATATGTAAGCAAACTGGACATATATAAATCCATGGGCCCTGATTGGAGGCACATATGAGCGCCGAGGGAGCTGACTGATGTGATTGTGAGGCCACTCTCTATAATCTTTACTTAATTAAGGTGATTGAGAGATGTGCCCAGAGACTGGAGGAAAGCAAATGTGACTCCCATCTTCAAGAGGGACAAGAAGGAGGACCCAGGGAACTACAGGCTGGTCAGCTTTATCTCAATCCCTGGGATGATGATGAAGCAGCTAGTCATGGAAACCTTTTCCAGGCACAGGAAGGAGAAGAAAATCATCAGAGTAGTCAGGATGGATTCACAAAGGGGAAGTCATGCTTGACCAACCCAATAAGCTTCTATGGTGAAATAACTGGGCTGGTTGATGAGGTGAGAGCAATAGATATTGTCTACCTGTAAATCCTTTGACACTGTCCTCCATAAGATCCTCATAGAGAAGCTGTTGATGTATAGGCTGGATGTCAGATGGTGAGGCTGACTGAAAAATGGCTGAATGGTCTGACCCAGAGGATAATGGCCAGTGGTGCAAAGTCTAGTTGGAGGCCAGTAACTAGCAGTGTACCCCAGGTGTCAAGAGTGGGTTCAGTCCTGTTTAACATCATCATTAACAACCTAGATAATAGTGCAAAGTATAGACTCAGCAAGTTTGTTGATGACACAAACATGGGAGGCTAATATGCTGGAGGGTTGTGCTGCCACCCAGAGGGACCTCAACAAGCTGGAGAAATGGGCTGATAGGAACCTCATGAAGTTCAACAAGGAGAATTGCAAAGTCCTGCCCCTGGAGGGGAACAACTCCAGGCACCAGTACATGTTGGAGGACACCCAGCTGGAAAACAGCTTGGCAGAAAAGGACCTGGGGGTCCTGTTGGACACCAAGCTGAACATGACCCAGCAATGTGCCCTTTTGGCAAAGATAGTTGCACTTCATAGAAGTTCTCATTTAGACAAAGTATTAAGCCTTCAAAATATCATCTGCTTCATAGCACTAAAAAGTTCAGGTTCAAATTCTTAACAATGACAACAAAGACAGGGTAGAAAAAAGGCAGTTTTCATCAGCCAACAATCTGGCCTCTGAGTAAAAAGAGTTAAAGTAGTGACTACAATGTTGTTATAGGATTTATTGTAAAATAAATAAGTAAATAAATCGTTAAAAAGAGAACAAGGAAACAAACAAAAAAACCCCACACTTTTACCCTTTGCTTGGTTTAACACCACAAAATGAGTTTGTGACGGTGTATTAAATGTCAGTGTTTAAATGATATAAATGGGTCTGCAGATAGGAACAAAGCAGCTAAGAATCAAGGCAATAGTATCCTGGGCTGCATTAGACAAAACATTACCAGCAGGTCAAGGGAAGTGATCCTTCCCCTCTATTCAACACTGCTGAGTCCACACCTGGAGCACTAGCTCCAGTTCTGAGCTGCCCTGTACAAAAGAGACATGGGGCTACTGAAGAGAGATCAGCAAAGGTCTTGAAAATGATGAAGAGAGTTTCATGAATGTATATAAGTACCTGAAGAGAGTGTGCAAAGAGGATGGAACCAGCCTCTTTTCAGTGGTGCCCCGTGACAGGACAAGAGGCAATAGGCACAAACTGGAACACAGGAGGTTTCCTCTGAACATCAGGAAACACTTTCTTACTGTGCAGGTGATGGAGCACTAGCACATGTTTCCCAGAGAGGTGGTGGAGTCTCCCTCCCTGGAGGTATTCACAAGCCATCTCGACATGATCCTGGGCAAATGGATTTGGGTGGCCCTGCCTGAGCAGGGAGTTTAGACCAGATGACCTCCAGAGGTCCCTTCCAACATCAATCATTCTATGATTCTGTGATCTTAGTAGAAGTGTAGCCAGCAGGTGCAGTTCCATTTGGCAGCTGGGATTACGTCTGAAGTGCTGTGTCCAGTTTTGGTCTCCCTAGTACAAGCATGATATTGACAGGTGCAAGTCCAATAGAGGACATCAAGACTGTCAAGGGACACACAACATATGAGGAGAGGCTGAGAGAATGCAGTCTTTTCAGCCTGGAGAAGACCCAGGGGAGACCTTACTGCAGTCCACAACTACCTTATTGGAGAACACAAATAAAATGGACTCAGAGTCTTCTTGGAGGCACACAGTGATAGAACAAGAGGCAACAGACACAAGTTATAACATGGGAAACACCAATTAGATGTTAGGAAAAAAATACCATTAGGACTGTAAAATACTAGAACACGTTGCCTAAAGAAGTGCCCATAACTTGACTGGATGCAGCTCTGAGCGACCTGATCTATTCAGACCTGTTTGGAGCAGTGGGTAGAACTAGGTAACCTCTGGATGTCCCTTCTGACTTAAACTGCAGTTGCATGAAAATTTCCTGAAAACACATGCCCTTCATTACACAAAGTCAATTTATTTCAAGAATTTCCCAGGCCATTTGATGTTTGACTCATCTATGGGAGTATGGGACATAACAGGGCAGAGTCATTTCACCTGTACCTACACTGAATTAGTTGGCTAAATGCTCTTAACTATCAGAGAAAGACATTTTTATACCTTCACTTATCTCATGCTAAGATAAACATCTAAAGTAGGCCAGTTAAATTATGCAGATATTCTCCTTCTGTTGACTTAAAAGTGAGTCTAGAAAGATATCTTAACTGTAGACAGCTGGAGTTAGAAGGACCAAATGCTATACACTACAATTAAGAACAGATTAGAAAAGCATATATGCATTTTAAAGAGTGCATCATAGAATTTTTTCTTTTCCAGATGTTCTACATAATATTATTAACGAAACTGAAACATTCAATATTATAGTGATGCTTAAATTTAGTGACATGATCGGTCCAGATGCATTTTTTTTTTTCCATCTGGAATCTGGAAACCAACTCAGTGAGTGACTAGCAAAAACAAAACAAAACAAAACAAACAAACAAAAAGACAGCACTTCTTAAGAGACAAGACTGTCACTGTTATTTTGCAGTAGAAATCATAAGAAGGTGCAATATACTCTATAACTGCTGTTAAGACACATAAAAATGTCCTGCAGCCTGGCTAATACCCTTTAATGGTCATTAAAATACAGCAAATGGCATATTTATTTATAGGGTATATCCTGTTCTTAACTTAAAACATCACCGAAGAAGAAACCAAGATTCTCAGCAAATTCAGTTTATCAGTGTCTGACATGAAAAAATAAGATTGAAGTTACATTAGTCATGGTGTTATCCTTTTTGTTTGCTCCTAATGCAGCTAATTTCCAGTTGTAAAAATAAAGTTTAAGGGATGGCTGTGATGTAATATATGTTGGTCATAGTATACTAGCAACACGATATTTCACTATAAAACAATTTAAGCAAAATCTTGCTCTTGGTTTATACCTAGCAATGGTAAAGCAATATGTTTTGCAATGCAATAATTGCTGGACTTTTGATGAAATTAGTAACATAAAAATTGCTGATAATTATTGACAGAAACACTAGGCAATTCAGAGAATATATGAATTGAATGTTCTTTATAAATTGAATATTAAGCAAGTTAAAAAAAAAAAAAGCATAAAGAATTATGTATTGTTTTACTGTGATTTTTATGCCAAAGTCACACAGACTTTGGTATAAGCTTTCTTTGCTATAAAGACAAAGGGATTTGGAGAAGTAATGAAGTTTTGTAGCAGCTAGCTGGGCTTGTGAGAAACTCATCTCTGAAGTAGCAAGCCCCATCCAGACTAAGTTCCGAATAACAGAAATCCAGAGAATGCTTTCTATCACCCATTGTCTGGTTATAGTACAGGCAGGTTTTTCCTTCATGGTCGCTATCTGCCATCTTGTGGTCACTTGCCGCAATTCTGCCACAGTTACAGTATAGGTGTACTCTTGCAGTGGGACACAGCAATCTCTCACTCTTTCCTCACTCTTTTTTTTTTTTTTCCTGAAAAAAAACTTGTAAAGTGAAGATCTGAACTTGACTTTCAGTAGCTTAAATGATTACCTCCGTTCTACACAATACTCTGTGCTTAGTCACCCTGCCTTTCTGCTCTCATTCATCTTCCTTTTACAAATAACTATAAACACTATACAGCTTCAACTGTTAGATCAAAATGTGTGTTTCTTGTTTATAATATCTAGTAAGCTATTTACATTTTGAATATATAGAAATTTCCATCTCCTCCATTCATTCACATTCCGTAACTCGATGTCCATTTCTCCATCCAGTATTTACAGCCCAGCTCTGCCCTTTCACAGAGATGCAGTCACCACCGGAAAAACTCGATTCCAGGACAGCTCTAGCAGGTCTCAGTGAAAGAAGCGACTTTTCTGAGTTTTGTCACAGACAAAGATGTAGTATGTTCAAGTCTTGATTAACCATCCTTCCCCTCTTAGTCCCACATAGTCGTAGTCACCGAGTGTATGTTCAGCAATATGTCACTCAGGAGAAGAGGGATAGAAAAATGGGGCAGTATACCATGAGAGGGTGCAAGAAAGGCACAACCACAAAGAAATATGGTGCTACATCTGAGGAAGGCTACACTGCATAAGAGAGAGAGATTTTCTTTTTACCCATGTGTATTAGAAAATACAGTCATATGTATTAATGTTAAATGTAGGTCAAGAAATACCTCTTACCTTATATGTTATTTCGACTTCATATTTAAAACACTTGTCTTTGTTAGAATGACTTATTTGGGGTTGCTGCCATTGAATTATGCAATCATTCTGAATTTTGTCACAATTGACAGCGACATTTGATGGAGGCATGAGCTTTTCTGAAATGATAAAACCAAGAATTCAAATAGTTAAAATCACTTAATCTCTTTTTGCTTTGATAAAAGACAGTGCGATAGCAGGTAACACCTCTGTGAAGAAAGATACTTATTTATATCTATTTTTCTTGGGAACTCTGTTAGAAACAATTGAAAGACCAGAGTTCTCTAGATCCTGTCCCCAGGACCAGAAAAAAACAAGGACAAAGCCAGGGAACATGACCAGGGAAGAACAATCTGATACTAACCCTAACGCAAGAAATTTGAAGATCATTTCTTTCTTTAAGCCTCCTCACATGATACTTCTGTGACATGAACTTATGGCTTGCTTGGTGTTGTGAACTATGCAGCTTATTCCCCCTCCAAAAATAGCCGTACATATTTAAGAATTCAGTTCTAAGAATCTAGAACTTCACCTATCTCCCCTAATTTCACAGGTGTGGGCAAAAGTATTGGAGACCTTTGTATTTTGATCATCCCCAAGGACTTGATGGTTATTGTAACAGCAAAAGACAAACAGTCACTGATGACTAAAATGGTGATAAAAGGATAAAAGAAGAAATAGTTTCAGTTAGGCTACCTTGCATCAGCCTTTACAGACAGGACTGGCTTATTTGTGATGGGCTATTTGGTCAAAAAACACTCTTGTTTCATCTCCCATGAGTAATATTACAGCTTGATAACTTCTTTTTATAGAATGAAGCTTTGTCCATTTTTTGGAGGACAAAATAACAAAAACAGTGGGGCTTTGCCAAAAAGGCTTTGCCAGTAGTAAAAGTAATTGCACAGGATGCTTCCAAGGAGATTACCGTATGTGAAAGTGCATATGTAAACCTGTGGTGTTTTGTACACATATTAGTTTCTTCAGTCAAGGGTATGTTGTCCATGTATGCTATCCCTACTGGCAATGAGAAAGAGGAGCAACTGCTCAAAGAAGCTTATTCTGAAAAGTCTCTTCAGCTGAAATGTCTTTGGCTGTCACTGAAAAGACAGCAATGTGAAGTGCAATCTCCTAAGTAGACAGCAGAGTGAAGTGCAATCTCCTAAATCCTGTGGACACTGCTAGAGAAAGAATTAAATACAATTGGGGTAGATTGCTAAAGAAGCTGAGGCAGGCTGTAGCTGTGAAGCTTTTGCTTATTTTCCCTCATGGCTCTTTTGCTTGGGGAATAGATTTTCTTGAAGAAGCCACAGTCTCTCACTTTCGATTCTAGGTCTAATGGTGTGACAGGGTACTTTCATAGGTGATAAAGGAAGTGACCTCACACAGAAGAACAGCTGTTGCAAACCACATACTTTTCACAGCTCAATGTTAATGTACAATACAAGTCAAGCAATGGAGTCATTCCGCATAAGAAAGGATGGATTGGTGGCTACAAAGAAAACCTTGGTCCAAACAATTTAATTTTGAGAAATTAAACAAGCAAAGTGGAAATTTGAAGTTCATTAAAAGAAATGCTGAAGAAATGAAAGTCATGATACGATGTGTTTCAAAAGACAGTGGAGCTAGAAACACTGACCAGGATAAGTGATTCAGAGCAATTGGAAAAGGAGGGCATACACTGCCCCTTTTGTCATTACAAGGATAATGTGTGAAAAGAGACTTCAGGGCTTGCCTCTACAGATACCATTCTTAAGTAAAAAACATTCTGTCCAACAATGCTGGTAAATGGGTAACTGAAGTCTTAACCGGCATGTAGAAAGTCCATCAAAGGAAAATGATTACACAGGGGAGTAAACCGGGGTGAAATTCTGCAGCCAGACACAGATCCCAGAAATAAGACTATTTTCAGCAGTTTTAAGTATAATAGAAAATAGTATGGAGGTTTGTAGTGAATGCAGTGATAAAATCAATATTCATTGTCCTTTAGGTTAATAATCATCTAGATCAGTTGACAGGCTATGCAACAAAATATCACTATAGCTGCATGAGTGAAGACAGAAGTAGAGATTTCAGCTGGAATTTTGGAACTCTGATACCAACATCAAATAGACTTGCATGCTGGCATGGTTTTTAGGTAAATGATACCCAAACCAGAAAATCCTGACTCTCAACAATGAGAATTCTGTTAGGGTGGCCAGACTTCTCTGAACAGTTATTTCAGAATGTTTTTACCTCCTCTTGAGGTTCACTTTGGAACTATATTTTTTGCAGAAATTAAGGACAAGATCAAAGCTTTTCCAAGAAAAGGAAAGACTGTCTTGTGGGGAGACAATTCTGAAATGAGTGCAGGCTCCATCTCAGGGACGGATGCTCTACCACCCTCACACAGTAACGGAAATAAACCAGAGATAAATTATTTACTCACCAATTCTATACAGTTCAATGTACGTATCATAGAACCGGATCTGGGAGTCTTTACTAGTCCCATTCACCAGGAAATAAGTAGTTTTGTCTTTAATCGTCACATTTTGGAATCTACATCCCGTGTGTCTGCCATTTTCATCCTTAATGTAAAGTTCACACTCTGTCTCGTCATCATCTCTGTATATAACAAGGTGTTTTAGTTAAAGGTGGGCAGTGTAATGTGTTGAGTGAGAATTCAGACTTCCCAAGACTCAAGCAGGCTTACGTACCTTGAGTTCATCCAATAGAGAAAATACTGGGTATCTCCCGGAGCATCCCTGCCTGCCTGCCAAGTGCAGTTCATGAGAGAAATGTCATAAATCACACAGGAGAAGTTTTCAATGGCTGATCCATTCATGCCTGCAAACACAGCAATGTCTGTTATAAGGAAAAACTGTGTGACTGCTCCAAGATGGAAGATCTTGGCACATGCTTAGATATGCTAAACACCTGCAACTCCAGCTGATTATTGCTTGGGTTAGGAATGATGGGATTCATTTTAGGTAGCAGCATTGGAAGATATTTGGACTGACAGATATGAAGAATTTGATGTGGCTATATCCTCCAAAGATATGATTATAGTTGTATTTGGTAGAATAAGGTTCAGGGAAGCCTACACTGTTGCAGTACAGGCTGACATTTAAAGTGGCCACCCCTGTGCTTTGAACAGTTCTGATTCAAAAGGACACACTGGTGCCACAATGCTACAAACTGAAACATCTGCCTGTCATCCTTCAGGATCCTGATATAGCATTTTTGTTTGAGGGTTGTTCTTCAGCATTCGGTCAGACGAATGAAGAGCATGAGGAGCTTCATTGAGGACTCCAGAGAGGGAGAGAAAGTCAAGTGCAGAGCTGTGAAGATTTTCAAGACTTCAGGCAGGTAAACATCTGAGGGATGTTTACCCCCTCTGCAGGGATACCTTCTTCCACCTGGGATAAACAGCAGGAACCTTCCCCGTAACACAAACATTTCAATTAACTCTTTAACTCCTACCCCCAACAAAACCTAATAAGAGAGACTAAACATGCCTTTTAAAAGAAAGGATGACTTATTCCTCCTTTTATAAGAAAACAGCAATTTCTTTGAGCTTGATAAGACAGGAAGTGGTGCCTTTTTGTATGTGCCAACTCCATGTTGCTTAAATACGCAGATCTTGTACCTCATTCTCTTAACATTCTCATATCTACAATCCATCTCATACAAAGAGGGGTAGATTCTGTCAGACCTTTCATTATTGTGGATTGAATAAAGTGCTAGGCATGACACCATGAGTTACGCTGAGTTATGCTGTGACAAAATTCAAGGTGTCACCGACTTCTTGAGGAAGAATTTAAAGACTATGGCTACAAACCTGTTTCACTTGGATTTTTAACAATATTAAAGACATGAGAATGCAGACAATAAAATATTAGCATAAATGTTTAAAAGAGAGAATTACTGAGTTAGTTGTAGGAAACTCCTTTACTTGTCCAAGAAATATGGTCATAAGGGTGTGAACAGGAAGCTGTTCATCTATAGCAAACAAAGAATTAAGGAATGAAAGATTTATTTTATTTTATTTTATTTTATTTTATTTTATTTTATTTTATTTTATTTTATTTTTTAACCCTCAGGCTATTGGAAGTAGGCAAATCCTTTCCCAAAGTCTAGTGTATTACCTTGAGGAATATACCTGCATGTGCTTGAGTGTGTACTGTTGATGTTCGCTGCTGTAACCGAAAAGTTTGCCCCATCATGCAGAGGAAGTCTTATATCTCTATCAAATATGCAGCTCATGTTCTCTGCCTGAAAATGATATGCAGATGGTTTATTTTACATTTTTTCATCTAATGGTTTACATAACACTCCCTGTAAAAAGATTGTGCTTGCTTTGTAAAAGTGGGACCACTACAATAGTGAAGAAGGTACTGATGTCTCCCCAGGTTTAAGAACCTCCTTCCCAGAAGTTTTGGGTAATGAACCTTTACCATTTCAAGCTGAAGACTTTGGTGCTTCCCTCCAGAAAATCTCATGACAGAACAGTACTAGGAGTAGAAGTTCCTCCCCTCTTTCCACCCATAGCCTACCAAATCTGTTGTACCTCCTCAAAATGGAGCATAAGCTCTTTCATAAGAATCAACAGATGACTGCAATGTGCTTTACTCTCCTTTCAAAGACAAAGGGAGATGCTCCACAAATGACTGCCTGGATAAGGAGATGGCTTGAGGTTCACCTCCAGTAACATTAGCTTTCTGAATATGAGCAGCCAGTTTCATCAAGTCATATAGGTGCCTTCTCTGTGCAGTCGTGTAGGAGGACACAGATGTTGGCATTTAAGATGCATGGGATACACTGCCTTCAGGCAGGGCCTATACCTCTCCTGTGGCACCTGTCAGAGCTTAGAAGACTACAGTTTCCATGCTTAGGTAGCTGAAATGAGGGTAATATGAGTCTATTCTAATCTGTGATCAGTGATACCAGTGATATAACTGCATGGAACATTAGAGTCCCCCAAAGTCAGACTTTTCTAGAAACTACCTACAGAAGCAGTAAACGTGGTATACATGTGGCTTATTGACACAGTATTGTAGCATAAAATGCTTCCTCTTAATTTGTGCAAAATAGAGCATCAAAACCAATAAGCTCTGTTACAATTCCTGTTCCTGAAACAACTTTATTTTAGAGATAACCTACTCGATCTGATGCACAAGAAACATTGGCCAAATACTTTGTCATTAATACAACTTTGGGTTGTAGAGGAAGAGAACTTAGTGAAGGTTGGAATAATGCATGTATTCAGAAAGGAATATTTGCAAGAGAACAACTTCATGACTTGCTTTGAAGTATCTGTACAGTTTACAGAGGCTGGTAAAAGAGAAACTATTCTGGTTAACATGCACAGTAATTATCAAGTAGGGAAAGGTTTAGCTTGCCATCTTCTCTGCATAATAACTTCTGAAAACAGACTAAATCAGAAGAAGAAGTTACCTTTCCATAAAGTCAGGACACTTCTTAAGTAATCCATTCACACAAGATATGAGTTCCATCTCTCCTGTCTGCTATCAAAAGTCTGGATCTACTGTTAAAAAAGCTGGAGGTATTTCTCCTTTTTAGCTATTTATATAGGTTTCCCATTATCTTGGGCTAAGATGAGCATCTGGAACATGCTGACCTGCAGACTGATCTAGAGTGCATGCCTTCCAAGAATGTCAAGCTACAGAGCTTGATAAATTTACCTGTATAATGACCATATTATTGTCTGCTAACATAGCACAGTTGTACTCGGTGAAATTCATGCTGCTTATCCAACTCAGTTCCATTTTCCTCTGATTCAGAGTCAGATTTCTGATAGGTGAGTCTGGCATCTCCGCTGAAAGTATCACATAAGAGGATCAGTAAGGTGCAGGACTGATACTACCCGATTTTTTGGGGTGCAGAGGCTACTACCTATCAGGTTTAAGACAGAAGGCAACTGGAGGACAACTACCTGTAAAAAGAAGCATCTTACACCTCATCTTGGAAGATGTCTGCATGGAAGTGTTCTACTCACAGTCTGTGCACTGCCAGTCAGCACATGTCTGGGCGACCAGCAGCAGCCAGTGGGTGATGAAGATGAGTCCAAGACAAGCAAGCATCTCTTCTTCCTTGGAGACAGAAAGCAGCAAAACGTGCCCGAGGTGAAAGATGCCAGAGTGAACCACTCTACCCTGAATTTGTCTGGCATGATCTGCTCGTACTGCCTGCTTCCACACTATCTGCACATCTCTCAATTCTTGAGCAAGAAAAGATTTGATAGACCTCTCAAGCAGTCACAGAAACATTCAAATAAATGGTAACAAAGTTAATGAAGTTGTTCTTTTCTGCGGCCAAACAATTTGTGTGATGATTCATAAAGCTGTTGATTTGGGGACCACCCTAGAAATGCATACACTTGATGACTGCTGTCTTAAGGTCTAGAGATTATCTATCTGCTGCATAGAAAGGTTAGGATGAGTAGACCTCAAGCATGTGGGTAAACAGCTGCAAACACAAAATATCAAAATCACAAAAAGTCACAGCAATATCAATCAGCTTTAGCTACACAGTGATCAGTATGTTAAATTTGGTGAAGACACCTCATAATCATTCATGTACTTTCAAGGATATTTTTGAGTATATGCATAAAAGTGAATCCAGGAAGAATGTCTAATGCTACTACAAATTCAGTACCAAAACCAGAAAGAAAAAAAAAAATGTGGCTAGGAACTTTCTTAGCAGGCAGTAGGTACTTAACTTGCCAAAAAAAAAAAAAACAAAAAAAAAAAAAAAAACCTTCATTTAACTTAGCTCTGTGTATTTCTTTGGCAGCTTTTAAGAATTTGCTTGGGACATCATCCCTCCTGCCCCGGACTTCCAGTATCTATTCTAGAGCCTTACTGAATACATCCGCAAAGAAAATACAAAGACAAAGATAGACCTACCTTGTATATCAAAACTTCTTTGTCTCATTTATCTTTGTATCATAGTCTTGAGACTCAGAGAAGATGGAAAGGCTTGCAATTGAGATGGTTGTACAGCTATATAATAGCCCTATAAATAGGGCTGTCTCCCTTGCCGCTTGTGTTTTAGGGAACTGTCGTACCATCGGAAGTGTTGCAAGATATGATGTTCATCACTTCCCTCCTGATTCTTACCAAATTAATGCAATGGTAAAACTCACAATTGCAACAGGAACAAGCAGCTAGCTTGTTAAATTTTCTTTTCTGTTGTATTGAGTCCGCTAGTGCTAGGCAATCGAATGAGTACATAAAAGCATTTTATTTTACAGCTATTTATGTCTGGCTCTAAATAATTCTTTGTACAAAGAAACTCTCAGTACAAAGCCTCTCTCCCTGGGGCCCATGGGGGCTGCCCATGGTTGCTGAGGGCAGGCCCTGGCAGCCAGGTCCAATCTCACCACCCCACCAGCAGCAGGCAGCTGGGGGCACCAGGGCAGCCCCAGCCCCAGGCACTTCCCTGGGGACGGGGCAGGCCAAGGCCAGGCCAGGATGTGGGCCTGCGGGTGGGCCCGGCTGGGCGGGGGCCAGGGCTGGGCCTGGCTGTGGGGAGTTGGAGCCTGGCCCTAAGTAAAGCAAAAGCTGCTTACACAAGCAAAGCAAAAAAAAAAGGAATTCATTCTTCATTCACTACTTCTCATTGCAGGCAGATGTTCTGCCGTTTCCAGGAAAGCAGGGCCCATCACATGTAATGGTTACTTGGGAAGACAAATGCTATCACTCCAAACATCATGCCTTCCTCTCCCCCCCCCCCAGCTTTTATTGATGAGCACAATGTCATATGGGATAGGATATCCCTTTGGTCAGTTGAAGTCAGCTGTCCTGGTTTATCCCCTAACAGCTTCTTGTGCACTCCCAGCCTCCTTGCTGGCAGGGCAGCATAAGCACTGCTCAGCAACAACTAAAACACTGGTGTGTTATCACCACTATTTTCATCAAAAATCCCAAACATAGCATCAGTGAGCCTCTGAAGAAAATTAACTCTATCCCAGCCCAAACCAGGACAGTATGACAACTTCTTCTCTTCTTAAGAACAGGCAGATGCATTCTGCTGCAATAAAAAACTTGCAGGAGACAGAACTATGTGCTCCTTTAGCACTCCCATTTCTTGCCTATTATATCTGGAAAAAATCGGCTGCTGCCCAGTGCCCTGCCAGGCTGCTCCAGGAGTCACCATTCTCTATCAAAATCTCCAGGTCATTCCTATCCTGCTACTGCTTTACTGACATATGGAATGACCTAACCATGTCAGTATTAGTTTTTATATCAGCTATTCATATATAGCTATGATATAGTTATTTCCAAAGGAGAAAGACAAAGATATAATGAAATGTTGACCATCTTTGGGAACAAAGAGGGTTTACTTCCTAGAAACCCAGAAATGCCTGGGCTCATGAGTATTTCTGCTCTCTAGATTCCTGCTGCAGTGTGAGATTGATGACTGATGAGCTGTAACTGTGCCATTGTTTTCCAGGTTCCTGCTTTTATGCTGCTTGTAAACATGAATGATACTGAGTTGTCACTAAGACCAGCCATCACCCTAAAATGGATTTCTGACCTGCTTTCTTCTCCACAATTCATACAGTATAAAGAGAACTGGTGTGACACAGCAAGTCTCTTCTTCAGATTAGCAGCTTTTTGACTGCAAAAGTCTTTTCTACAAAAATAAAGATTTTTGTAGACCATCTCCATTTCTGCTCACATGCAGTATTAGAAGTGTAGAGCAAGGCATGAACTGGAAAGCAATGTATTAAGTGACACCTTATGATTGGGTTCATGCATTTGATCATGTCTGTCAGTTACTCAGTATTGATTTAGAAGATGAACAACTCACCTTGAGCATCCACAACTTAAAGAAACTCCAGTCATCCTAGAAACAGTAATCACAAGAGAATCAAGAAAGCCTGGCCCAGTCTTTCATGGATCCAGAGGGAAAGGTTTAAGGGAATGGTGGCTTGTAAAGATGCATTCATGAATCGCTTGGGAGTGCATTTTCTCTGTATTTTAGGAGAGAATAAAAATGTGACAAAGTTTTTCTGAAGCACAGTTATGAAACAAACAGTGTGAAACATAAAGGAATGATGAGCAAATGACAATAGGTGGATATTCTGCCAAAAAAAAAAAAAAAAAAAAAGCTGATTTAGTTATGGAAAAAACTCTTTTTTTTTTTTTTTGTTGAGAATCACTTTTCCTATCACAATAAAGATGTCAATACACAAAGGAACTGAAAGTTTAGACTTCAGGTCTGAGCCCAGCATGGTCATTCAGAGGAAAAAGTAGTATATCGTTAGAAGCTGCACTGCACTTCCAGATAAAAGAAATTCCATGCTTGCCCATGAAGATATTTTTTGAACACTTACTGTGCTGTAGAGGTAGAATAAAGGACTTCTGTCCACAAAGAATTAAAAACAAACAAACAAACAAACAAACAAAATGAACAATAAACCACTTTATTATGTCCTCATCTTTGGAAGAAAAACACTCAGTTTTATGGTGGTAACAGATTTTTATGTTGGTAACATTTTATAGAGAAGGAAGAGGGGAAGGTGCCTGGGGTAATAAAATTAAAGCCGTAAGAAATGCCACGGAGAATCAAATGAGGTTCTGGAAATTGAAGGAGGACAGAGTTTCTGTGCATCTGCCTTTCACTCTGCTTTCTCCCAGCCCTTCACTTCCCTTTGTCTCCCTCTTCGAGTAGCATAGTTCCCAGTGTTAAGCAGCCTCCTACCCGTTCCTGCAGCAGACACCTCCAAAACAGGAGCTCTGCTCACCTTCTGGCACCTCTCACTGCAGGAGCAGAGAAGGGAAGGAGTTGAGGTGAGCCCAGAGATTGGGCTGGAAAGGAGGAAGGCTAGAATCAGTTCCATCAAAGTTGCATTTGTTGATTCTGCACCACTTTAGGGATGGTGTTTAAGGTCAACTGTTGCTGTGAGGGGGCTGTAGCTCCACACTCCTACAGATATTTCTCGGCAGAAGAAGTGGGAGCACAAGGCTGTGCCCGTGGATGGCTATGGCTGGATGTCTGGGCAGTGCCTGTATCTGAAACAGCCTTTCATCACACTGTTTGGTGTTGATGCGGTGTAATGTTGGGCAATTTTATTTTTTCTGTGCCTCAATCTGGTCCTGGGAAGTGCTGTCAACTTCCAGCCTTTGAGTCATCCCAATTACATGTCTTGGAATGAGTGAACAAGAACAAACACATTTGTTCAGTGCTGGGTTCTTTTTCTCCAGTCTGACTCAACTGCATGGTTACTTGTGCATCCCAGACAGATCCTCATGCTCCCACTCTGAAGAGCTCTCAAGCCTGTAGCAAACAGCAGAGGAGCAGCATGCTCTCTGGTACTCTTTGAGATTGTGCATCTATGTAACACATTGAGGAAGTCTGGGTTTTGAGGTTTTGGGGTTTGGATACTTTTTTTTTTTTAACTAGAATATGCTGCAGCAGACCAATCCAAACAGCCCACAAGGACAGTGTTGTTACTACCACAGAGGAACTCTCCTACCCAGGGGATTTCTTTGCTTAACTATGTTTAGGGCAAATCCTCACCTAGGCTTTAAAAAATGTAAACAAATTTAAAAAGTTTTAAAATCCCCAAGCAAAGCTGGTGCCATTGATGATGTAATCAAAGCCTGTTATCTTTTGGAGGCCAGGAAACCAGCATTGAGTGGTCTCACAATAACCCAGGAGAGGAAGAGGAATAGGCTCTTTCCAGAGGAAAGCTGGGCAGAGGCACTGAGATTGTTTCCCCCCTTTCAGCTCTGCAAGGAGTAGAGTCAGTGCAGGAACAGAATTAAAAATAACCTTTCCTGAAAGTCCCTAAAGCTTGAAGAATAATTCATTGATCCAACAGCAACAGGAGTGCTCACAAGAACTGCCTAGACATTTTGTATTGCTGATGTATTACGGCTTTTGTATAGACTGCAACACTACAAATGGGAGACAAGACCGTCTCTTTGTCCTTGCACCAAAGATTTTCTATTTTTCAGAAAATGATGTTTTCCACAGAACAGAAGAACAGCAACAGGAGACCAGAATACAGGACTTCTATCTGTGTGAACATCTGAATCACTTGGTTAGAGAGTTACACAGCCTGACCATCCTTTGCAGTGACCGCTATATTGGGCCTTTGCCCAGGGATAGGAATGGGATACCTCAACCCCACACCTCTACCTCTACTATCCTCTACTGTGTCATGGATAGGATTTCTTGTGTTCTCATCAGGATGCTAGAAGTGAATTCCAGGTTGCTGAGTGTCTTTGCAGCCTCAGCAGCTTTCATAGTGAAAGCAGTGGGGATGTAAGAAGTTCACCAATGGCCATGATTGAATGCAAGTGAAACAGGATGGAGGGGATCCAGTAGACCTTATCTGTTTCATTTCCCTTAGATTAAAAAAAAACTTTAGCTTTAGTTGGACACTTGTGATGCAGAAGCTGTTATTTTTAGGAAGCTATAATTTAACAAGTAGGGTCCTTCTTTGTTTCCGTTTTTAAAGGTATTTAAAAGAAGTTTTTAATAAAAGCTTATTTAGAAACACAGAATCAGAAAAATTTGGTTTCAAAGGGGACCTCTTGAAGGTCATGTGGACTAGTGGAATTTTATCACCCTGAGTGAACTGTATCTACCAGGATGGGATTTCAGCTGCCTGAGATGATTTTAACCATCCTGAGACCTGCTGGAAGGGCAATATGGCAGGATACATATGCTGGATAAATAGACTACAGGAGGAACTCAGCTGGATCTGCAACTCATCCAAGAAAAACTGGTCAAGGATGTGAGTCAATGACAGTCTTGACTGCGAGGACCGTGATATGATGGACTTTAAGATCCTGAGAGAAAGCAGGAAGGCAAACAGCATAATATATACGTTGGATATCATGAGAGTTGACTTCAGCTTGCTCAGGGCAGGATAGGGTCTCAGATCCAGAGCTCTGCCCATCTCTCACACCTTAGCTAGGAGACTGTCAGTAATTCAGAGACTCCCACCGAAGTGTCCTGCCAGCAGCCTGGATTTAGGTTCCAGAACATCCTTCCTCTTCTTGCTGTGTCTTGGATATCATGATACAGACCACAGCTCATCGCTTTCAGTCCCAAGTAACATCTGGAAGTAGATTTTGACATCTGCTACATTTGCCCCTGGCACACAACCTACTCTGCCAGAGGTGTCCTCTCATACCTCACAGACTTGTGTCTCTGTGACCTCTGCCCCCACTTGCTTCCTCCTGACCTTGAGGATCTACTTTGCTGCAGGAGCTCCTTTGGTGCCTGTCTAGTGGACCTCAGTTCACATTATGGGATGGCTCAAGACATGCTTCCCTCCAGCCAGGGTTCTGCTCTGGACAGAAGTGAAAGTCTCATAGGAAGTTCTGGTTTAATGAGGACAGATAACTCCTGCTTCTTGGGTTAAGGGTCACCATACAGATTTTTTTTTACATGGCACAGTCTTTTCTTAAACTCAGCAGCACCTTTTCTATGTTGCAAGGATGCAATTTACCTGAACATTCAAATCACTTGTGACATTCCAGCGTGCAAGGGTTTGTCCTTTTTTTTTTTTTTTTTTTTTTTTTTTTTTTTCTGTCAGAAACACAGAAACAAAGATCAAACCAATTTCAGAAGAAGTTGTTTTAGCAGTCTCAGGAAAGCTTTGGAATAGCCAGTCAGGAACAGAAATGCTTAGTAGGCATGGGAGACCTTTAGTATTCAGTCTGGAGAGAGACTCTTCAAGTAACGCTGGCATGAGGAAAATCAGGTCATTTATAACGGCAATATAGCGAACTCAGCTGTTGTAGACATGTAGCCCTGTAATATGGTATTTCCATCGCTAGTAACAGACCATTGAACAGGTTTCTGTAGCTAATTTAGTTTACTTTTATCTTTGTGTGGTACCGCCAAGGTACCACCACTGATGCAGTGTATGCTTGGATGACAGTAGAGGCCTTTAGAAGTGGAGACACAGGATATGGCAGTGAGGTGTACAGGCATGAGGGGGATAAGAGATGGGACACTGGCATGGCACTGGGAACCCCATGATTATAAATGGCCTCTAACCTTTGGTTTTCCCAACCTAAATGATCCACCTGCTAAAATACAAGGTACGATTAACCTCCATACTAATGGTTCTGTCTCGTATCTGCTTACTAGTTGAAGGATTCAGGATGTGTCACTTCCGTTTTGTCTAGGTGTTATAAAAACAACCAGCCCGTACTTCAGCTAGCAGGTGGCAGGCTTCTGGTTGAAAGTTCAAAAGTCCAGTTTCTGAAATTCCATGCCATCCCTTCTCCCCTTCCCAGTTATCTGCTACCTGTTAACATTCACAATTCAAGTTGTATTTTTGTTTACCACAAATATGAAGTGATGAGAAGTGGGAGGAAGTCTTTGGTTTTGTAAATGGTGAGGAGCAACCTCTAGGTGAAGTTGTGCTGAAGGCCTTAGCAACATAGTTTGGAGGCAACAAATGGGTTTATGAGAAAATTGTCTCCTGAAATCTTTAACAGTATTCATTTTGTATGGGCAAATGATCATTTTTAAGAGGTTTAATCTTGGCCAGTTTTCAGCAGGTTTTCATAGAAATGACAAATTTTTATTCCTGATTACAGCCTTCATCAAACTGTACCTTTTCTGAGGCACTGGACCACTGGAGATTCTGAATAAAAGCCTTACATTTGGTTGCTCCTATTTTATTCTTTTGCATGGGGTTCAAAAGTAGTATAATAAGTTCCAAAGCACTACTGAAATATTTTTGCTGAAACACTGCAAGAATAGTCTTCATGAGAAGAATGACAAAATCATCATCATAAGAATGAAGTCCATACAACTAAAAATATTTATGGAAAATGCAAGCAAAGACAAAGAGTTTTTCAAAGACAGGCTCCCGAGGAGCTGTCTCTACAGGCAATGCTATTATCTCTGCTTACAAGAGGGAGAATATGAAAAACCTGTAAATTACTGCTAGCAAGATATATAATTTTCCATGTGAAAAAAATTAAAATTACTCTCTTCACTTGTATGCCATTATTCCACTTCTTCAACAATGGTTATTATTTCTTCAGTTTCAAGCTTTATTAATCGATTCTTATCTTCTGTCTATTAAAGGAAGAATAAAATATTTCATTATTGTTTCATGCATGAGATTAGTCACTAGTTTACAATTTTGAACATCCTGTTATTCAAATGGTGGTTATTTATTATATAGAAGCTGTAGTAGGACTCTGTCAATGAGCGGACTGAAGTAGTAGTGCCTAGATATTCCCTTCATGATGAGCTCCCCGAAGAGGACCAAAGGACTTTTACACTCAAAAGCCAGAAAAATGATCTTTTTCAACATGAGAATGTTCATGTGACTAAAGAACTGAAATTAGAAGGATGTATAGAGGCTTCCAGTGATCCAGTGTTTCTTTGCAGGCATGTTCTTGCTTCCAGATCTGGCTGTAGCCAAGTCAAATACTTTCTGAATTGCAGCAAATTTTGTACAATGCTCTCCAGACTAGCAGTTCCCCTTTGTTACTTGCAATCTGTTCCTTGTTCTTATGAGTCTCTCAAGCTCTCTGCATAAGCTAGAATCTCTTAGCTCTCTACTGTACTTTCTTACCATACCCTAGAAAATTTTCCTCCTTAAGCATTGTTGCCAAATATTAACATCGTCTCAACATCTGCTATGACACAAATAGTTTTGGCCAGAAGTAGATTTGTCTGTCCCTTCTCACCCCATAGCTGAGCAGCAGTCTGGATCTACATTATTATTGTGCTGAGCTTAGGCTCAGCACTATTTTAGTGATAGCATATGGTTTATAGGGAGAGCTGGGTGAGATTGCGTATTTATTGAATGCTCCAGGCGGACATATCACAAATATCTTAGAATGGAAAAGGAAAACCAGAATAATTATTTTCATATGGAGCTCCTCTTTCAATACCCCAGTAGAAGAAAAAGAAAGAAAATTTTTCTGTGCTTCTGCACATTTCTCTGACACTTAGGTCATACCTTTGCGTCAGCAATGGATCCTCATTTACAACAAGTTTCAGACAAATGGAAGGAAAACATACCTGGAAATTCACTGGAGCGATCTCATGGAATGGGTCTTTTGGCTGTAGTACAGTTGCAGATACTCTTTTCAAATAAATCCTTCTACAGTGACAAAAAGGGGTTGGTGAAGAAAAGACTCAATATGCAAACATTTCAAAATGTACTATATTATTATACTCCTGTGATATTATTTTCTTCCTCCAAGACAAAAGTAATGAAAGAGTAACTAAAAATTACATGGGTTGAATACAATGACATCAGTTCATTATTCAGAATTTGGAATATAATAATTTATTTTATGACTTGTTAAAGAATCATAGGAAGTTGATTTTTTTTCATCCTCTAAAAGGGAAATATTCTTAAAACAAGGAAATGATTTTGATGAAATGCCACCCCTCTACATTGCAGTGTCTAAAGGTAGGAAAGGGAAACTGATATAAGACCTTGTCCCAGTATTGGAAGGAGTTGTGCTGAATTGATCAAGCAAGTGAGGAGGTCAGGAATCAGAAATATACAGCCCACTTGAGGAATGTCCAGGGGATCATGATCCCTGCAATAATTCAGTGTCAGTTTTTCCCCCCTCCCCTCTCCTTAAAAGACACCAGAACTATTATATTGGGGAAAAAGGAGTTATTTCAGGTACAGAATAAAAATTTTGCACTAAAGAATAGCTTACACTGTGCAGAGAAAAAGTACGAGACTTCCTGTCAGACCTGATACCAGAAACAACATATATGACGAAGTAGACATAAGTTGTTCTCTTCCTGAAAGACATGTAGTCATTAAAGTGTTGTTTATTATCACAGAATAGGAAAGATTAAACAACTATGTGAAACATCTGCTCTGGTGCATGATGGCGTGAAACGCCAGTATGAAGTTGCTTCTTCCTTCGCCTAGCTCCTCATTGTCTTGTAACATGTGAAGAAATGGAATGGCACCCAGTATGTGGACTGCCTTCAGTAACTTGAGACTTTACCAAACATTTTGTGAGGTACTGAGGCCTACCGAGTACTTCAAAATCCAAGGTGGCAGAGAGCACAGGGGAAATGAGAAACTTATAAGGACAGAAGTAGAAACGGAAGAAGGAACAGCTGGCAACAAAAAGCTGAAAAAAAAGGTGCTCTATTCACTATCTTCTTGCAAGAAGCATTGACTGTCAAAACAGAATGGTTGGAAACCTCCCTTATATTAAGAGATATTCCACTTCTTTGCTCCTTTTCATCCTAGCAAATTGAAGAAATGGGCAAATATAAAGTGTTTCTATCTGTGAAGTAATAAAGGAGGCATACAAGTAATATCTGAGAGAAAATTAGGTCAAGAAAATGATTTTCATTCTTACCAAACTCTATGGGTGTACTCCACTCCCCCCAGTTTGTGCTCACTAAACAACCATTGTCAGTAGCTCTGATTTTGACACTGTATTTTTTTTCTGCATTGAAGCTGTCAAATATGTAGGAGTTTCCTGTGATGTTTCTTTCCTAAACAGAAAACAATTAGACTAAGAGCTTTTTCTTCACAAGATGACAATGTCTGCTTCATTTAATGATGTAGACAATTACAGAAGAAAATTTTGCACATATTTCTATGGGCAGATGAGTGAAATAACAAATAGAAAGTTATCCCTTAATAAATTAGCTTGTTCCATCCTAATTCCTTTTGTATTAACATCTTTGTTGGTGGTGATGTGAGGATGAAATTTGCAGTATGCTTCCCAGGCTCCTTAGCCTCTGCTAAACAGCAGGATTTTGGAAAAAAAATCAGTAGTTTATTTTCAATCTGTAAGTGTTTTAGAAACCACTTCTTTATAGAAATGGCATTTCCTTTCCCATAGTTGTTTTCAACACTGAAGGAAAGTTTAACAACCAGATTATATAGAAGTGAAACATTTGACATATATGGAAATCCTTCTCAGAAGAGCACTGAGCTTTCTTGAAAACTTGATTTATTTTTTTCTTCCTCCTTATACTGACTTAATCTTTCAGGTGATATTTTCCTGTGTCCTTCATCTCAACCCCTTCCAGAGACCATTAATAAAGTAAACCTCTCCACAGTTCTCCAATTTTTGTCTCCAACTGTAACATGGAATTATGATCCATATTTATACACAGATATGAATTTGCTAGGAAATACAGTGGACTGTAAAATGGAAGATTTTGTGACTTGCATAGAAATAATATAAAGTTCCATATAGGTAGGTATTTTTTGTACCATGTTTTATAAACAACAATTTAAAACTTTGTGCTGGGGAAACTTGTCAATAAGAAGAGTACATAGTATACTGAAACTGGTAGGCTGAAACCAAAACAATTTGATTGGAGGGTGTTCTTATATAGGTGGCTTTTCAACCCAGCACAAACATTAGATTAATATGGTAATAAAGACTTACCATTTTAGATGTGCCTTTGATGTTTTTGTCAGGATCAGCCTAGCAACAACAGAGAACTTGAATGTTTATGATTGTTCTTTTTATTATTATATAATATATTCTGCCTTATGAAAGTTTGATTTTTAAAATAAAAAAAAAAAAAGTGTACTTCGCATTTTAAATGCCTTCTCTCATAGACCGTGAGGTTAAGCTGTTCTTCCGCTGAAGCATTTTTCCTTACCACTTATGCTCTTAAGTAATGTACCCTTTCAATTTGATTGCAGAACTGAGAATCAATGAACTAAACAAACAAACAAACAAACAAAAAAAGGCTCAGGTTGCCCACAGATGAAAAGAGTATGTTTCACTTGTACAAAATTAAAAAATACTAGCAAACTGGGGCAATGCTTTTTCCATCAAAACTTTTGTCTGTGTAATTTTTTCATTTTTAATCATTTAATTTAGCTATGTTATGTCTCACTTTTTTATTTTTATTTTTTACTGTTGGAACAACGAACTCAACTATTTCCACAAATATTTCAAACAGTATTTTTGATGGATATAATACTACTGTCTGTATTCATCCAAATCTTCAACATACTTGCACTTACTGAAATGTAGAATAACAACCATATATAATTAAGATCTGGAAAACCTGGATATTCTGTTCTAATAACATGACAGAATATTTTTATTCAAAGACATGGATGGCTCTTTCCACTTTAAGTTAAAAAGAAAGGACAATGAACTTAAAAAAAAAAAAAAAACACCACCCCCACAAACATCCCCCCCAAACACACAATGAACTGATGTATATTTCTGCCCATTTATATCTGATTGTGACAACTGCAGTGAAATTCACAACTGTATATAGGGTGCAGATCTACTTTAGCTAAACCCCAGAATTGGGTGAGGTACAAACTTTGAGGTCAACTAAGTAGATAGTGGGATCTGGGAGGATGCTTGTTTATAAAACGCTGCATGCAAAAGAATTCCACAGTTCCAGTTAACAGTAAAACAGGAAACACACACACAAGAAAAACAAACAAACAAAAAGCCCACCAGGGAGTACTTGGCACAGGCTGTACGATGAGCGTGTTAAATGATGCTGTCAGCATTATCTGTTTAAGCCATCCACTTTTCTACTTTGCATCGCTTGCTTTTTTTCCTCTAGTGCTCTGCAAATGAGTTTGACATCATACTGTTCTAATCTTTAAACCAGCTAGCTACACTGAAAGTTAAAATCTGGGGCAATTTTGAGCCCTCGCAACAATCCAAGTATTCCAGTTACACACTGAATTCACTATCTAATTCACTTTATTGCCCAATTATGTCCTTTAACAGAAGTATATTCACTGTTATTCTGTCAGGCAACTTCCATACATAGCAAATGCATGAAGGCCAAGCTAGAGTGTCTTTTTTTGGGTGGCGGGTGGTAGAGGTGGGGAAGGTTGTGCTCTATGTATGTGCTAGAAGAAGTATTCACCCTCAGTGTGGGGATCCTTGCCCAGTTTCTTTAATGGCCAGCCGTAGAGTGGACTGAAAGCACTCCTGTAACTGGCTGCCCCTGTTTGTGAGTGGCAGCAGTCCTCAGCTCATGTGCAAGGGTACTTTGTATAAAAATGGAGAGGTCACTCAAACAGAGGAATAGAGAACAGGTTGTACAGTAGTGTGTATGGAAATACAAGCATGCAAAATAATGTTAAGTGTTATAATCAATTCTTCTTACCTTCTTTTCTATGACAATTTCATATTTGAAACAAATCTCTCTTTTCACATGACTTGTACGAGGTGGTTGCCACTGAATTTCACAAAGATGAGAAAGTTCTGTACAGTTCACAGTGACATTTAATGGAGGGGTGAGCTTCTCTGAAATAATTTAAGAATACAATTATTATACATTTAGGAATACAATTGATTAAAAACCAAGTATCTTTACTCTGTCTTTTTAAAATATAGGTGGCTGTGCAAGCAACTGGTCTAAAACGTTGTAATGCAGCTTTATGAGAATTACCAGATTCACGCCATATTCAGAAGCAGAAGTTCCTGATTTAATACTCCAGGTGAGGAGCCTGGAATATCATAAGTAATTGTAGGTAAAATAAAATTAAAACAAACAAACAAACAAACCCATTGTTGTATTTTACTGAATTCAGAAATATAATCTGTTCAGTTTTTGTTTGTTTGTTTTGTTTTGTTGCAGTGTTCATATTACACTGAATCATTTTCCTTTTTTCTTTTCCCCAACTAGAAAAGTCCTTCCATTAAAAAAAAAAAAAAAAATTTTGCTCACTGTGTTAAGGCACTTGGTTCTTTTGTATTCTGTGGATGAACAGAATTCAGAATTACGAGATAATGCTATAAACCTAACATCTAGATAGTCCCACTCGGGCATTCATAGCTAGTTAATCCCAAAAGATGACTTTGTTCTTTCGTAGAACACATATTTGACTGAAATGTTCAAAATTCTCCAACCTACAGTTTCAGATTGTCTCTGTATTCATTTTTGATCACTCTTGTACTTTGGCTGGGAAAAGGAATTAAAAAATCTGTTCTAAGGAGCAGTATTTTAAAAATGTATGCTTTTTCTTTCCCTTTTTCTCTGTTTTTTCTTTCTTTTTTTCCCTTCATTCTTCAATCGTCATTCTTCAATTGTTCATCCCCTTAGTGTAATACTGGAAATAAAATTGAAAAAAAATATATATCCTTACCAATTTTGTACAGAGCAATCATCTTCTTGTAGGGCTGAATGTTTTGTCCACTTCTAGACCCGTTTACCAGGAAATAAGCTCTCTTATTTTCTATTGTCACATTTTGGAATCTACATCCTGTGTGCCTTCCACCATTATCTTTGATGTAGTTCTGGCATCCTATGAAATCTTCTTTCCTTTATATGACAAATTGCTTCAGTTACATACTGAGAATGTCATGTCAGATCAGAATTCAAAATTCCCAGGACTCAAGAAGACCTACTTACTTTGAGCTCTTCCAGTACAGGAAATATTGGGTATCTCCTGGAGCTGTCCTGCTCACATGCCAAGTGCAGTTCATGAAGGAAATATTATATATCACACAGACAAAATTTTCAATGGCTGTGCCATTCATGCCTGCAAATACAGGAAGAATATCCCATGTCCACTCTGTGGAAAGACTGTATAACTGCTTAAATCATGTAGAGCTCTGTATGCTTATTTAGTGATTTTTAAGCACCTGATTAGCAAACCCAACTGCATACTGTTTGGGTCTTGCAATTACAAGTTTACTTCAACATAGCAATGATTTTATTTGGGTTGAGTCTGAGGATTATCTACTGTTGTTATGAATGCTGAAACTATGACTATGATTTAATCAGCTCAGGCACAGTGATATAGTGGAAACTGCTAACAAAGACAGCCACTGTTGAGTCCACTTTTAGATCCTCAGTTTATCTAAGGTCCAGTCTACAGTGGAATATAAATTCTACAACTATGAGCCAGGGAAATTCTGTATCCTCTGTTCGTGTTAAGTGCACTGACCTTTGGTTGACTTATAAAGGACTAAGGATTTAAAATAAGCTGTCCACCGCTTTCTTTTGTGTAACAACTAGGTAATTACAACCTAACCCTGAGACTGTTTCCCATAGGTGGCTCCTGTAGAGCTGTCACGGTTTTGAGGCGAGAATGGCATATTTTCAATCTTGAATTTAGAACCATTGCTAATCTATTCAAGACTGAGGCATTTGGGGTTGAAGGATATGGGGAATTTTGTACACACAGAACTTGATATGCCCAAATACCTATGTCACTATTATAAAACCAAGAAAAAAATGAAGCGTTGATAGCTTGTTTACATTAAAGGACTATTCAGGTTGTGTATTCACATGAAGAATTAGTTCCATATGCTATCTCTTCCCTATCAAAAGGTAAGATATCCAACAGGGAATAATAGTCATACAGTAGCTACTGTCATTATGAATTGAAGGATTGGATCACAGCTTTCTGAGATAATGATTCATTAAGCTTAAGCACCACCACTGCCTACCATTGGATGTACCTCCACAGTTAGCCTTAAAGCTCCCCCCATGTCAAACACATGTTCACAAACAAGGCTAAGAAGCCACCATCTCATGAGAACAAGTGACTGTCTCCTGTCCAATCTTCACTGCAGTCCAAGCTGGAAGCTTTTTTCTCCTTATGTTCCCACAAAGCAACTGATCATGGAGCCAACAGCAATGATTTCGAACAAAATGTTGTATTTGAGCAGACTGAAACTGACATCAGTGGATGCTTAGGGAGAAAAGTATAAGGAGAGAGAAAGCGCAGAGCAAACCTTCATTTATACACTCTCAGCTACCAGTGAGCAGAGTCCTAAGGGGTTGCAAAGTTAAGAGCTACCTCATAGATCATTGTGTTAGCAGTCCGAGAATGCCTGATCCCCCGTGAATTTCCTTCAACCCTTCTGAATCTAGTTATTTCCTTGGCCTCCACCACATCCCTTAGCAATAGGGTGAGCAAGGGGAGAGTTCAAAAGTGTATTTTCCTTCTGGCTTCTTTCCTCTCCTCAGCAGTGATGTAAGAAAAAGTAATCATTCTCCAGAAAAGAAGGAGCTCAAGAATACACTCTTGTACCTTGTACCTCATATTTTTTCTTGGCTAGCTCCAGGCAGTTACTGTGCTGTATGAAGGTTTGGGGGACTACTCTACAGAAGGGAGTTTTTTTCATTTGAACATACTATGAATGTAGGCACTTAATAAATGTGGACTGGTTCAAAGTTTCCGGAGGCAAAGGCTGCTATCCAAGAGACCTAATACAATGTTATATACCTTAGTTACATATATATCTAGACGAATAAAATCCCATCACTCAGAACACCTCAGGGGAAACATACTCTTCACACTCACCACACTGGCAGTCAGCATGCACTAAGGGAAACCTTATCAGGGACAAGATCTTGCAAAGGAATCCCAAGAGTAGCAACCATCTGAATTTTACACCTTTGGAAATGAAGTGGAATAGTTCAAGAGACTACAAATTTGCCAGAATTCTCCTGGATTTCTGGAAAGCTTCATCTCTTCCAAGAGTAAGTTTGAAACTCTTTCAAGAGCTCAGTTCAACAGTGTTTCTTTCAACAGTAGTGTTGGCCTAAGATTGCCTGTCCTTCCCCATCCTCCATGTTTCCTTCCTGAGTCCATCCTGCCTTCCTGGCTGTGCCATTCCTTGCAGGGCTTCATAGTGAGTTGAGCTGAAGAAGTGATCATCACCAAACCCAAAAATGCTCTGTCACCCCAGTAGTTTTTATTTCACATCGTTTTTCCATCTGTCTTTGCACCACTTACCACAAGCAATGGAACAAGCTCACCTGAGATGACAGTGTGGGTTAGCAACAAAAAGCTATCTAAGGAGAGCTATCTAAGCTACTTCTGCTGCTGCAAGAAATGTTGACCTTATCTAGTTTCTAGAAACATGTAAGCACTCAGCATAGAGTTGCTTATATCCAATTTATATACATATTTATATATATGTATAACATCACACTCCTGAGAGTCCAGTGAATATGGTACGGTACTAAGGCAGAGAGCTTTGCTCAGTTCTCTGTTCCGTCAGATTCACTTTATGACCCAGGGTCAATCAAATCTATGCACTTCACATCCCCATTTACAAAAGGGAAATATGACTGGAATGGAAATAGGGAAGTTTTCTTCCCATCAAGAAACTGCAGCAGGCTGAAGTATGATCACAGGTACTGTACAAGGGTCTTAAAGGTGTGGGTTTTGTAAAGCCTTTGGTGATGCTGCAAATCAGAAGAAAAGAAAAAATGGTTATTCTGTTGTCAAATTAGATAACCTGGTTCAGGTGTGTCCCAACAACGAGTTGAGTTGAGTTGGGACATAGGAAATAGGGTGAAGGGAACTCCTCAGATGGCATTGTGATCAAAGAAAAGGCAAATGAAACCAATTCCTTGGCCTCTTCAGTGATGGCTTCAGCTTTTTATATCCAAGAGAAGCATATAGAGACACACTCAAATGTTCTTTAAACTTAGGAGCCTGAGTTCTGCAGCCACAATGTTACTCTGCCTACAAAACAGCCATGACCACTTGCAAAGTGTCACATTCATATAAACATCAAGCACACACTGGGAAGCTCACTCAGATGTGTGTGAGTCACATTGTTCTCTTTGGGAATAGGACTTTCATTCCAAGTTTTGTGGGGATTTATTTTTCATTTCTTCTTTATCCACCTTTCTGTGGTGTGCAAAAATATGACTACACTTCCTTTAAGGTGCTGTTTATTTTTGGGCCTACTCTATTCACCTAAAGTGTTAGTGTTACAATTTTACTCATTTTTTAATAACACCTGGAATGGAGCCAAATCTTCATAAGATTTTTCTTCCATTATTTCAACGAGACACTGAATTTTTTCTCCTTCCAGTTTATGCTTGAGAACTTGCTAAATTGTCATAGTGGCTTCTTGCTTAACAGCTCCTCTTTTAATAACCCTGTAGTCATCACTTCTTTATCATTATTTCAAAAAAAAAAAAAAAAAAAGGGGTAGGACCGTACTGTCATGATATTTGAAATCTTTTTTTGACATTCTTTATATCTTTTCATGAAAGAGGTAAGGTACTTAACTGAGTGGAACTGATGTGATGATTGTGATTGCACCCAACTATATAACAACCCACTGTTTTAAGCAAACAGTGTTTTCTTTTCTTTCTTTCTTTCTTTCTTTCTTTCTTTCTTTCTTTCTTTCTTTCTTTCTTTCTTTCTTTCTTTCTTTCTTTCTTTCTCTCTTTCTTTCTTTCTTTCTCTCTTTCTTTCTTTCTTTCTTTCTTTCTTTCTTTCTTTCTTTCTTTCTTTCTTTCTTTCTTTCTTTCTTTCTTTCTTTCTCTCTGAGTCAATTTAGATTACCTCCATCTGTTCTGTGTATATTACAAACTGTAGGAGTTTTATCTGCATAAAAATATCAAAGAAAATAAACTTTGGCTCCTCATTCTTTGTGGTAATCAGGATTACTAACAAGGAAGGACTGGATCTCACCCCTGGGCCTTGAGTCCAAGACCATTTTTACTTTTTATTCAGTAGTTCTTGAACAGAAAATGCATAAACTGCTCTCAGATCTTGGACACAATAGATCAGATAATTTGTAAAGGAGTGCAAATAATATATTTGGAATTAAAAGATCATACTTTGCTATTGGAAATGAATAAAAAGAAATTAAATTGCTTTAACCTTTTAACCTAACTCAGAAGAGGCCATCAGATTGTGGAATGGAGTACATCTTACTTAACCTTATATAAGTGCTGTATAGCTGTGCCTGCAAGGGAGCCAGTAATTCTATGCTGCCTTTATAGTGGCTGGAAAGAAGACAGTACTTAAGACACTGTTTATTCAGCCTAGTCTAGGATGAGATGAATAGTCTTCACTGTGTTCGTTTCTCACCAGTCACTGAAAAGATAGGTCAAGGAGACCAGCCCATAGGCATCCTTCTATAACAAAATTTTCTGCCTTGAATCCAGGAGGATTAATTTATTCTGCCTCTCACATAGTCTGGAATCCACATGTAACTACTAAACAAAAATGCTGCCTTTCTTCTTTTTCTATGAAAATCATAAATTTATTTTTGAAAATATCCTTCCCTCCTCTTTCTTATACCTGTGGTATTATCTTATATTTCTTCTCTTTAGAAAAACAGTTGCATTAGATAAACTGTAATTTTTCTCAAGGGTGGGAAAAACTTTCTTTTATATCTCAAGTAAATGCTGTGCAGATTATTGACCAAAATCTTAAGGAAACATAAAGTATTTCCATGCAAAGCTGTTTTCTTTCTGTACTGTAGTTTAGGAACTTTCCATGAAAATTGGCTACAGCTAGGCTTCATGCTGCAGAATAAGCCACCCTCAGTTACTTTTCTGAAAATACTCAGTCCTGAAACATGTCCACAGGAGATGTGCATTTTAGAAATCTAGGAATATCAGCTAGATTGAAATCTGGCTGCAGCTGCTACTCTCATTCAGATTGATTAGAGTGTTCATTAGAAAAGAAAAAATCTGTCCAATAACCTGCTGGTTATAAGTAACATATGACTATGTAGCTTATCATGTCTGATACTGCTATTACTTTTATAACCAATGGAAGGGAAGGTTTGTTACTGAAACAACAGCAACAACAACAACAACAAACTTTTTCCGTATATCTTTTTTTTTTTTTTTTTAGGGGAAATGCCTTATTAATGCTGGGTATGTTACTTAAGTCTAGACCTCTGAGTTTTATTTCCCAGCTTTGCCTCTGAGACACTTAGAGAGTTATTTTTGCCTGTAGGGGATATATGAGATGTAATTACTGCTTACATGTTGGATGTGCTATGAGGATAAATTTATGCCCACATTCCTCTCATTTTCAGAGAACTACATCTATGTGAAATCTTCTACTTCAGTATTAAAATTGCAATAAGAGAAAAATACTTAAATACTTCCATTTAACTGGTGTTTAAATGCAGTACTTCTAAAAGGAATTTACTCTGTACAGAGATTTTACTCTATGAATGTAAAAATCTGAATATTTCCAGGCAGATTGTACTTTCTTCAAGAGAACACACAAAGTGACATAAGCACTTTTCAACACTGTAGTGCAGGTTTTGCCTTAACAAGCAAAATATTGCTACTACGATGAGCCCAGTAATGCTGGAAATATGGTCATTCTTAATTTTTAAATATTTTTATATAATTACTTTCAGGATGCAGAAAAAAATATACTAATACACCATCAAAATTTTGCCTAAGACAGTCTTTGGAGACAAAAGCATGCATTTTGCAGGTAGTACCTATCCACCCCTCATAGAGTTATTTTAAGAATATTAGAACTAGCACAAATGACAAAATGCAGTATTTCTTTGCCTAGCTTCTTTGGGATAAAAGTAAGCAACAAAAATAAACATACCTCCTCTTTGCAAACTCGTTTCCCTGTGGCGGTTATAGTAAAGGGGCACAGAAAGGACGGAAGCCACAAGTTCGCCTCTGTGGCATATTTTTCTGTGCTTTGACAGTGTTATTTCATTACTAAGTTCTTCTAAACTGCTCACGTAAGAGGGTGTAAAAATACCGCCTACATCTTACTCATTTCCCTTACCCTGCATTTCCGTAAGGCAATGGGGAAAAGCATGGTTACAGCCATTGTGTTCCTACTGGAAGGCAAATAAGTAAGAATAGAGTGACACCCTCTTCACCACTTCATTTACATAACTTTCATTTGTTCCTGTCACTTGTGTTTCATATAGGCCTCCGTAGAGGATACAGCCTCAAAAGCAGGTGAAGATGTGAGTTGAACTTCTGGCTCAGGTATAGGTCAGCACCATAGTTTCAAACCACACCACCGTTTTCTGCTTATTGCTGAGGGTCACCACCCTGCACAGGAGAATATGCCTGGTGCTGTGCACTTCATAACAGCAGTTCCCAGCTCTGCTGGCTTGAGTCAGACTCATAGACAGTTCCCATAGATGGGTAGCAGGTTAGCAGGCTCTGAAACGAGTAGCACAAGGCTTTTTACCATCTTGACTGATTTTGAAACTGAAGAATGTGCCTGTGTCCTGAAAGACATTTGTACAGCAAAGCAGCTTTCTGTGAAGTGAGGAACATAGCACCTGCCTTTCTATGCATTGCATAGTACAGTCTGAGACCCTAAACCTCAGAAAGGCAAACTTTTGGCTGTTCAGGACACAAGTGTGTGGGATCCCTTGGGAAACTGCCCTCAGAGATAAGGGAGCAAATGAGAGCTGGGAGATATTTAAAGACATTTTTCTTAGGGCATAAGAGCTCTCAATCCCAACATGCAAGAAGTCGGGCAAGGGAAGAAGGAGACCAGCTTGGCTAAGTTAAGACCTCTTAGCCAAACTCAGGAACAAAACACAAAATGCAGAGGCAGTGGAGGCAGGGATATATATCTTGGGAAGATTATAAACATATGGCCTGGAAGTGCAGGGAGGGGATCAGGAAAGCCAAGGCACAGCTGGAGCTGTGCTTGGTTAAAGATGTAAAAAATAACAAGAAAGATTTCTTGAAATACATAGGACAACTCCCCACCCCCCACCACCACACCCCCACCCCGATGAGAAAACAGGGGACCTGGCTACAATCGACATGGAGAATGCTGAGCTACTCAGCAACTTTTTTGCCTTAGTCTTCATTGGCAAGTACTCTAGCCACACTGCCCGATTCACAGAATCCAAATGCAGGGACTGGGAGAATGAAGAACTTCCTAATGTAGGGAGAAGATCAGGAAGACCAGGTTTGAGACCATCTGAGGAACCTGAAGGTGCACAAGTCCATGGTACCTGATGAGATCCATTATATATGGATGTCCAGCAGTCTGGTGAAGTTCCCAGTGACTCGAAAAGGGGAAACATAACCCCCATTTTAAAAGGAAAAAAAAAACATTAAAAAGAGAAAAAAAGAAGACCTGGGGAGCTACAGGCCAGTCAGTCTCACCTCTGTGCTGGCAAGATCATGGAGCAGATCCTCCTGAAAACTTTGCTAAGGCACATGGAAAACAGGGAGGTGATTGGTGACAGCCAGCATGGCTTCACTAAGGGCTGATTGTGCTTGATAAAGCTGGTGGCCTTCTATGACAGTGTTACAGCATTGGTGGATGAGGGAAGAGCAACTGACATCATGTACCCAGACTTGTGTAAAACATTTGGTATTGTCCTGTACATATCCTTGTCTCTAAATTGCAGAGACATGGATTTGATGGATGGACCACTCGGTGGGTAAGGGATTGACTGTATGGTCACATTCAAAGAGTTTCCGTCAACATCTTGATGTCTAGGTGGAAACCAGTGTTGAGCGGTGTTCCTCAGGGGTCTGCATTGGGACTGACACTATTTAACATCTTTGTCAGTGGCATGAACAATAGGATGAGTGCACCCTCAGCAAGTTTGCAGATGACACCAATCTGTGTGGTGCGATTGACATACTAGAGGGAAGGGATGCCATCCAAAGGGACCTTGACAGGCTTGAGAGGTGGGCCCATGCAAACATCATGCAGTTCAACAAGGCTTAGTGCAAGGTCCTGCAACTGGGTCAGGGCAATCCCAAGCACAAATACAGGATGGATGTTGAATGGATAGAGAGCAGCCCTGTGGAGAAGCACTTGGGTGTATTGGTGGATGAAAAACTGAATATGAGCCAGCAGCATGTGCTTGAAGCCCAGAAAGCCAACCATATCCAGGGCTGCATCAAAAGAAGTGTGACCAGCAGGTCAAGTGAGGTGATTCTCCCCCTCTACTCTGCTCTCATGAGACCCCAACCAGAGTACTGCATTCAGCTCTGGGGCCCCTGGCACAAGAAAAAAAGAGCTGCAGAAGTTAGAGGGCTGGAACACCTCTCCTATGAAGACAGGCTGAAGGAGTTGGGGTTGTTCAGCCTGGAGAAGAGAAGGCTCTGGCAAGACCTTATAGTGGCCTTCTNAGAGGGCCTACAAGAAAGATGGGGAGGGACTCTTTATCAGGCAGTCATGTAGGACAAAGTTTTTGAACTACAAGAGGGTAGATTTAGATTAGATATTAGGAAGAAATTTTTGGGTGTTGAGGCACTGGTACAGGTTTCCCAGAGAATTCGTGGATGCCCCATCCCTGGAAGTGTTCAAGGCCAGGCTGGATGGGGCTTTGAGCAACCTGGTCTAGTGGAAGGTGTCCGTGCCCATGGCAGGGACAGGGTTGGAACGAGATGATCTTTAAGGTCCCTTCCAACCCAAACCGTTCTATGATTCTATGATTCTATGATGACTCTGATTACAGATCCCTCTACCTCTCTCACTTTTGAATTACTTGAACAGGAAAATGAGTTTATTAAACAACAACATTTAAAATCTGATGACTTACAATGTTCACTGAGTGTACCAATCTTACTACACATATCTGTTATCTCTCACTGAAGGAGTGGTAAATTAGTTGAGATCTGTCCCGCTTCTGTTTGCATGTCTTGTACAGCTTCTTTCCTATGAGTCTTTGGTTTTGTTGCTCTTCTGAGCAGAGGAGGAATTGGGAGTTTCTTGAGAAGATGTTTCCTCTTCTTCAGGTCTCAATTCCTCAATTTTATCCATAGATTAGACATAAAGATGCTATGCTGTTCCCTGCTACAACACTTCATTTCAGGAGCTACAGAAGTAAGAGCTTCTGTTCTCTTTCTCACTTTCTATTGTAGAGACTTTTTTAAAACTGGAGTGAATTGTGGCTTCAGGATAAATTTTTATCAGCAAGCCTGAAATCTCATTTTCAGTAAGGTATATACAACCTGCCCAGCTAGATGACAATTGTTCTGGGAAGGTTGGAAGCTAAACAATTGACCATCATATTTATCTGTAAGGTGCACAGAATGGAACAGGTCTTCTGTGGGAAGGATGTAATTATGTAATTAAAGACTCTATCACAATTAATATGTACACATCCCAAAAGAAATAAGGCTGTATAAGTAAATATAAATGAGGATGGATGATATTCCTATACTTGCACAGATTTGCTCTTTATTTAAATTGTGCTTTCTAAAGTATTGACAATTCTACTATATAATCACATGGTACACGGACAGTTTCTTTTGTGATATGGGAAAATACTGCTACTCTTAGTTAACAACTGTATGCGTGACTTTTTTAAGGGAAGACTTGTGAAATCTTTGAGATATGGACATATACACTCATGTACTTGATGGTTCCACTTCATATAAGCATTTGGAATGACATAGGAACATTTAGATTTTCTTTGGTAAAATAGTACTGAGTAAAGAGGAAGCAGTAGTTTTTCCTTCATTGACATAGTTATAAGGAGTTTACTCACCTATAACCTGATTGTAGTGATTCAGGTGTATTTTCAGGTAGAGGTGAGAAAGAACCACAGCTGGACAGCTAACCAAATGACTTCTGGCATATGGGATCCTGTAAAAAGGATTTGGGACTTATCTGGGCAGTGTGATCTGATGAAACTGCATTAGTCTGATACACTTAAAGCTGCTCATACTATGGTTTCAAATCTGTTTGAATGTAAGAGCTGTTTTTCCAGGATTTGCTGATTTCATGCAAAAGAGAAACAAAAGAGCAGGCAAATGAGAACCCCTTAGTCCACCTCAAGTACTTGATAATTTGAGTAGCTTGTCAGGCACAGGAAAATGTGCCTGTCATGAAACCCTAGTTCTGTGCTTTTAATTGTAATGCGTAATACTTGACAGGTGTAGGCATGAAGCAAAAAATGCAACAGAAGCCCTGTAAACTTGTAAGATTCCACCTAATAACAAGTTAACAAAGCTCAACAGCATTTTAACACATGTTCTGCATTTGCTTCACAGGTCTACTCTTTCCTGTGCAGAGAGCATTTTGAGTGTTAAACATTAAAATCAAACCTTCACAATGAAGTGCCTGTGCAAGAGAAAAAATAGGAAACTAGGGAACTCAGTGTGCAAGAGTTAACATTTGCCTACTTTGGTGGTTTCATGGCCTCACTCAGTACCAGGCAGTCTGCACATATCAGCTTAGTCATCCATAGCTGGCAGTGGCCTAGTTCCCCTTCGTTAATGCTGAAGAAGACACAGAAGTGGATGTAAGAATAAATCTTAATGCCAGGGCCCCACAGTGGCAGGGGACTTCTGGGGATCTGGGAGTGGTGGGGTGTCCCCTGGGGGTGGCAGCAGATATGGCTTCCATTTTATTTTCCTGGTCCTCTATGAATTTTT
>VXAA01006750.1:36419-68736 GCA_013399115.1 Anseranas semipalmata | reverse complement strand
AAAAAAAAAAGAAAAAAAAAGAAAAAAAAAGAAAAAGCAACGTTTCTTAAATTCACAATTAATTTGTCTTTGAAGTTGCAGTGGCAGTCACATGATTATTACCAGCAAGGGACCCACAGAGATCATCAAGTCCAACTCCTGGCTCCACACAGGACCACCCAAAAATCAGACCATACGTCTCAGAGCATTGTCCAAATGTGCTTTGAACTTGTCAGGCTTGTCAGTGCCATGACCACTTCCCCGGGGAGCCTGTCCCAGTGCCCGACCACCCTCTCGGTGAAGAACCTTTTCCTAACACCCAGCCTGAGCCTCCCCTGTCACAGCTCCATGCCGTTCCCNTTGCACCCCAGGACACAGCTGGCCCTTTTGGCTGCCAGGGCACACTGCTGGCTCATATTCAACTTGCCATTGACCAGAACCCCCAGGTCCCTTTCCACTGGGCTGCTCTCCAGCCTCTTGTCCCTCAGTCTGTATGTATATCCATCTGCACCCATCCCAGGTGCAGAATCCGGCACTTGCTCTTGTTAAACTTCATATTGTTGGTGATTGCCCAGCTCTCTAATTTGTCAAAATCTCTCTGTAAGGCCTCTATACCTTCGAGGGAGTCAACAGCTCCTCCCAGTTTAGCGTCACTACAAACTTACTCAGTACACCTTCAGGTCCTGCATCCAAGTCATTTATGAAAACATTAAAGAGAACTGGCCCCAAAATGGAGCCCTGCAGAACCCCACTAGTGACTGGCTGCCAGCCTGATGTAACCCCATTTACAGTAACCATTTAAGCCTGACCCATCAGCTAATTGTTAACCCGTCGTATTATGTTTTTGTTTAGTTGTATGCTGGACATTTTGTCCAGAAGAATACTGTGAGAAACAGTATTGAAAGCTTTACTGAAATCCAAAAAGATTACATCAACTGTCTCCCCTTGGTCAGCTAGGTGGGTTAACTTGTCATAAAAGGAAATTAAGTTCATTAAGCAGGACCTTCCCCTCATGAACCCATGTTGGCTATGACCAATGACTGCACTGTCTTGCAGGTGTTTTTCAACAACACCCAGAATAATCTTCTCCATAATTTTACCAGGCACTAAAGTGAGACTGACAAGCCTGTTATTACCAGCGTCTTCTTTCTTGCCCTTCTTGAAAACTGGAGCAAAATTTGCCAGCTTCCAGTCAACTGGCGCCTCTCCAGATTCCCAAGACCTTTGAAAAGTAATTGGGAGAGGTCTCGCAATGACATCAGCCAGCTCTCTGAGTACCCTGGGATGAATCCCACTGGGCCCAATAGGCTTATGTGCATCCAGCTGGAGCAGCAAACCTTGCAAAAGTTGAGGGTTGGCCGGGAGTTTTTCATTACCACAGTCACAGTCCTCCAACTCAGTAATGTAAAGATTTTCATTACTTTCCTGTGTACTCACTAATACACTCTGACTCATGGAGAATTGTGTTCAGGTTCTTCAGTCATTTCCAGTCTGGGCTACTCTGAGTTTTTTAAAAAAATTGAGGAAGTTAACTAACAACGTTCTTCCTCTGCCTTTCTCGATTTCTTAGTAAGCTGGGGCTTATCATGTTCTGATCATTACTTTCTAGTGAGGTTTTTCATTAGTGCAGATTTGTTCTCATTCATTCACTGTTCTGTTGCTAAACTTTGTGAGATATATTATCCAAGCCAGTCCTGCTTGTCTTTTTTCTTTCAAGTCTTTTTAAATGACTAAATATCAAATATTTGTTAGTACCCTTTCCATCTAAATGTCTCTCAGTCTCTCAGCAACTCTGTTTTTACCTGTAAAGCACCACACACTAACCTTCTGATCCTGTGAGATGTGAAAGTGCCTCAGTCCCTCTAATATGCACTTTTCTGTATCAGCAATGGGATACTGTTTCAACAAGACGTAAATGGGTATGCTGCAAGTAATAAGTACTTGAAAGGGATCTTCTTTGTTTCTATGGAAATCCGATTTGGGGAGCTATTGGGACCTTTTCTTGTAGTCTAATATATAAGCATCTCCAACATGACATGTGGTGATGGTGTTATACTTGGCCGTGCCTGGATACCTATAGTGCTCCTCAGCAGACAGTTGCCTAATGACTCTCCTGGGCTTACAACTCTCTTACCCTACAGCCTATGTTGTGGTGATATAAAGCTTATTTAGTCCAAATCACATGCAAAGACAAATTGAAACAGCCTTGGTGGTCTTTGCCAAACCCAGCCACCCTGAACACTGTTGCAAGTAGACTCAATTTGGGAAAATTAACTTATTGCCAATTAAAATATATATCGGTAGTAAGGAACAAAAAGGCAAACATTAGAATAATACCTTTCCTCTCCCTTCTCCCATGCTCAAATTCAGTCCTTCGGTTTAGGCTCAACTACCTCCTCAAGAAGCAAAGGAGGGATGGGGTATGGGGGGGTTACGGTCAATACATGAGTAGTTTGTCTCCGCCACTCCTTCCTCCTCACACTTGTCTTCTGCTCCAGTGTGGGTCCTCCATGGGCTGCAGTGAATATCGGCTCCATGATGGACCACCTCCTTCTCCTCCTCCTGCTCTGATCTTGGTGTTCCCTCTGATGTTTCTCAATCTTTTTGTTCCCTCTTTCTCTCTCTGTCCAATGATTTTTGCCTTTTCTGAAATATATTTTCTCAGAGGCGCCAACAGCTTTGCTGATGGGCTCAGCTGTGTCCTGCAGGGGGGTGTTGGAGCTGGCTGGAACTGAATGCGTCCAACACAAGGCAGCCCCTGGTTTCTTCTCACTGGGGCCACCCCTGCAGGTGTCCCACACCCCAACAACCCTCTCTCCTCCACTGCCAACACCTAGTCACCTACACCCAATGAATGTTAAAATAAGTTTCCAGTGCTTTACTTTTTCTTTCTAAAATAATCAGAAGAGTGAAGTAAAATTGAACTACAGTGCCTCTGTACACCACATACTCTGAGAATAACTCTTTTCCAACAGCACATTCTCAGGGGTGTCATCTGTGTACAGTCTTTCTCACTGGCAAAATAGTTACAGGTCAGAGTATGCAGGGACTTTTCTTGCTCCTTAACTTAACTAAGTTTATCAGAAATAGTAACCCAGTAAATGTTCCTGGCAATTTCAGGAGAAGATGGAGAGTTGAATAGTATTCATGTGATGCACCCAAAAGAGCCTTTGGTTCAAGTATGGAGCTATTTTCCCCAAACTCAGTCCCTAATAGATATAAATAGGCCAGTTTTTAAGAGAAAAGTCATTCCAAATGCATAGGGTGAGGTTCATCTCTAATGTTAACCCTCTAAAAATTATATCTACGTGTGATCCAGAGTATCACACGTAGGGCTTTAAAGGAGCGGCTGCAGATGATAATTCATTTGCTGTACCTGATGGGATGGGATTAACCCTATAACAGGTACCTAAATCATGACAAGTTCAATTCTCTGTTTTCTCTGTAAGGGGAACCCAAGATAATGAGCACAAACTTAGGTATCTTACACAGATACTTAACTAATGGCAGATGAATCTTATCCTCCTGACGTGGAGATAGATCTTTGTACAGTGCCACAAATGTCTCCTCAGCTGATACCAGTATCGGTAGTTTCAGTGGGGAAGTTACCTGCTACAAATACTAGCTAACTCTATCATGTTTGCACGGTGTTTACTCCATCTTCCTCTTTCCCAGTATTGGAACACTTACAATGATTCTTCAGAAATAAACTTTTGTTAAACTAGGGAACAACTGCTTAATAGGAAGAAAATGCTTAGCCACATACACGTGTCAGATAAAGCAAAATGGAAGTGGTAAATGAATATGACTCAGCTGAAAGCAGGGAGCAGTTTGACAGAGTGATGACAACCCTGACTCATCTGGGTAAATATTTAATCCTCTTGCGTCAAAAGAGTTGGTACTGCCTTCATGATCAACCGCACTAGAAAGGGCTGGGAAAGCAAGTAGTGCCTGGGACTGAACAGGGATCTGACTCCAATTTAAGAGTTAGTTGATGTGGTCCCATACTGGGAAGTGAGTAAGCCGATCTATAGCAAAAAGGAAAGTAACACTGGACTGAGTGAAGGAAAGTATTTGGAAATGATAGGCATGCTTGATCCATCGTGGAAGCTACAGCCTTGACAAATCTACAGAAGCTATGGAATGAGAAAGCTACAGAATGAGAAGCATGTCTCATTGGGACTCTCCAGCTTGCTCTCTCCAGCTTGCTAAAAGGGGAATTACCAAAGCTTCGTGGTTGGAAATGGCATGATAGAAAGCCATATATTTCATCTTCTCCATCAGAAATGTGTGTGTCCTTCTCGTAAGACTGAAGGAGTGAATTGTGCATGGACTGTAACAGCTGTGAACCTCTGCTAAAGGTAGGTGCTAACATCATTCCTTTTTAAAACTCCAGGCAAGGATCTTTCCTTTCTTTCAGATCTTTGTCCTGGAAGCTGAAGCCCTCATCCCCTCCCCTGCTGAGGAAGTTAGAACTGTGTTGAACAGCATTCTGCCAACTGACAGATTGTAACACAGCTTCTGTCCCACCTTCTTTGTTTTTTTATCCAGTAATCCCCAAGCAAAACATTAATGTTTAGTCTGGAAAATAAAGTATCTTCCACTGGGAAACTAAAACAAAAACAAAAACCAAACCAAACCAACCAAACCAAACCAAACCAATCAAACCAACCAAACAAAACCACAAAAAACACCTGATCTCTCAAATTGTTTTCAAGGAAAATGTGTAGATTTCAGAAGGCTCTTCTTACAAAACATTCTAAAATTTAGAATAAATCTAATTTGTTGAATGCCTAGCATCTTAAGGTTTAATCACAAGTAGTTTCTCTTTCTCTTTCTCTCTCTCTCTCTCTCTCTCTCTCTCTCTTTTTTTAACCTGTGACAAATAATGGTGCCCACAGATAGCTCATTCTTTTGGGTGAGAATAGAACTGCTTCAAAGAGCACATGGAATGGTTGCTCCAAGCCTATGCTCGGTTGCTGCAGTTCTTCTGAAGTGACATGACTAACAAACGCAGCTCCCTGGCTGTCAATGTGCTTTCTTGCTCAGTGTATTCTCACTGATAGGAGACTGAAAGGCTGCAAGAATGTAAAGGAATGAGCTCCAGATTAGTAATAAGGAGGTAAGGGTCTGAACAAGCACAGTATCAATGTTGACCAGTACATAACAGTGCTGAACAGGTAATCTAGAAACCTATCTTTCTCTAATGCTGAATGAGTTTTTGAAAATCTGCCTAGGTAAAGACAATGTCAATGATTTTGTCAGACTGTTCAATTGCAAAGAAGTGAACTGTTTTGGAACTGGGATTAGCAAAAGATGTTTTGTAAAAAAAAAATAATTTGTTTATTTGTGATTGCTGGACAAATAGACATTTTCCTTCTGATTGTCTCTGGTGATTTTTATATCATCAGCTTGCTTGTCAACAAGTCAATTTTCTTTTAACTGAGCGGTAAATGCTGCTCTTTGCTATTGTGATCTTGGGCAGCTAGGGTTTGGTAAAGGAGGAGTGCCATGAGGGTGAGAAGGTCTTTCCAGAATGATGGTTATAACAAATGGATAGCTTTTTTTCCCATCCAGATTTGGCTGTGTAAAGGCCACCAATATGCTTGTCTTCAGAGAGAATGTCATCTGCACACATATGTTGTCTTTCTTGGCTGGGCAAAGAGAACCACAGGGTAGCACTAGATGCCTTCTTATCAAATACAGGTTTGTGAGTTGAAAGAGTCAGATGAAGGATACAGGAGTCAGCGCTTTACAAATCTTTAGGAATCCAAATAGGAAGCAGTATTTTAATAGCCATTTGCAAATCAATAGAAGCTTCACCAGAGTCAGTCCTAAGTCTCAAGACTTGAAGTCTGAAGATGTTACAAGGACAAGGATTGTTTTTGAATGTCTGAAGCAATTTCTGCATACTGACTGGGAAGGAAAATAGAATGAACCATTCTGAGGGACATGCTTAAGTTAATTGTGTAGAGGAAGCATGGGGAAAAATTAACAGTGTTTCATTAAAGCACTGTTTTTTTAAATCTGTCCCTTTAAAAAAGTTTTCTCTGGACAGGGGGAACAGGGATTGCATGTTTAATAACTGTAGGGGTCTGAAATTCAGTTGTAATGAACAGAGATCTAATCAGTGCAACTTAAAGTATGATTTATCTCATTGATTTATCTGATTGGGTTTACCTTAAGGTGAGATGAATCTCTTTCTCATTTGATTCCACAAGTTTATAGCTGATAAATTATATATAGTACAATTTCTGTTGTCAGTGCTTGAATATCCATTCAGGGATACTTACATAAACTAGCAATCAGATGCCAATATATAAAGAATAGGTAATAATCTCTTAAGTGTCTAGGAATTTTCTCTGTATTAAGCTATGTTTCACCAGTTTCCTTGAAAGAAAGATAAAGGTTATGAAATATAGCTTATCTTTTATAATACAGCAGGCTTTCTTCCTAGAAATATTCAGGATGCATGTCTATTGTTTTCACACTAAAAGATAAGTCATCTATTTCAAGCCTTAGTCTCATAGGGTGCTAGTCATCACAGTTACTGTGATTCATCACGGATCTGACCATCACCCCTAGAGAGAAATTGTACGTGGAATGAGACATCAGCTCCTGATCAATACTTTGAATTTTCCTATGTAGTCCAAAAGCTTTAAAAGGGAAATCTCAGAACAGTATCAATTCCTAGCTATTCCAGCTATTTCTAGTGTGATTTGGAGAACTTGTACAATCTCTCTACACCTCAGTTCCTCACTCAGAAAAGATTAGGTCTCTGTTTTTTCCCAGCTTTCCCTCCCTTTTCTCTCCCATATTAAAAGTAGTGCATATTCTATAGTAGGTGTTAAATGGATCTAATTTAGTCTAATGCATCTGTAATGACAATACTGACAATATTACAGCACTATCTTTTAATTCAAATATTCCATTAATTCTTTCTAATTAACTGAGAACAAGCATGTCAATATAATTCTGTATTCTTTTAAAGGACTCATTCCCACCTCAATGCAAAGTTAACTTATCTTAGACTCTGCCCCAAACCTGCAAATTGGTCTCTGATAAATCTCTACATGTAGGATATGACTGTAATTGATATTAACTTGTACAGATGTAGAAGAACAGAGAAACAGAAACATTGTATCAAGTTTGCTTTTATGGTCAACAGATGGCTATTTGCTGTAGCTGACAATTTTTGGAAAGCAAAGAGATATCTTCTCCAAGAAATGACTTTTTCTGGATAACCTTCTATTACTATATGTACATGTGCATCTATCTAGTTTGAAAAGCATTACTGAAGTAATCCACGACAAAAGAAACATTACATTTTGAGACCACAGATTCAGAGTAGAAGGCCTTACGGACAGCTGCCATCCCTACTATGTGAAACAGAAATATAAGATCATCTTCAAAACAGCATTAAAAGACCCAAATGGTGGTATTTTAGTCACTGCAGTAGAAAGCTGTGATGACAAATTTCTCTTCTTGTAACAAGAACATATGCTTTCAGGTCACTCCCTTTATCTGTCTTACTGATATCCTTTCAGCCTGCCTCACTATCCCTTTGTAGTTTAACATTTCATTTTCAATAGTCCAAATCTTTGAAATGTAATTTTCACTTCAGAGAAAAGCAAAAGATGAGATTTTCCCCTCTTCCTCTATTGATGTAAACAGAGGTGGAATTAAAGAGCACCCCAAATGCCCCAAGCACTAGTTGCGCTAACACAACATAAAACACTTCAAGGGAATGTGAACAGGGAAAACCCACGTCCTGTAGCCGCATGCATGTGTCTTTGCTGGAACTATCTCAGCACAGTGTTTAGATGACCACAAAACAAATTATTAGTAATTGCTGAACTTTGCATAGAGCACTGGCTTTACAGAGAGTTGGCAGTCATTCCTTTTCACAGGCAGACAAATGCTGGGTGAAGTACTGTTTAGTGCATTGGCTTTGTGGATATTTTAATTAAATGACATGCCATTTTGATCAGCCCAAATCCATATGTGGTTCCAATGAAGTATTTTTATAAACTGGAACTATTACTTAGTTCAGTGTAAGAGTCTACTAAAGATAGAAAAAGTATTGAATTATTATCAGTCTTGGTTTTCTGAGTACAGTTAACACTGTATGAGTATTAAAAAAAATAAAAAAAATCTCTGAGGTGTAGCTTTCTTCCTTTTCATCTTTAATTACTTTAAATTATAAGAAAACTCTGGAAAACATACTACTAGGTAATGAAAGGCTTTTCTCTGAAGTCAGCAATGGTAGCATTTTATCAATGTAATAAGAAATGTGCTGCAATTACTAATGTGCAGCCACCAATTCAGTGTATAAACAACACTTAAACCAGATAAAATTTATATGTTTTGCTAATAAGCAGAACACACAACAGGAAAATAAGTTTTTATATTTTAGAAATAAAGTACTGAGCCTGTGGCCAGGTTTGCTACTGTTACCATTGGATTTGAGATTTTAAGTCACACTCTTCTCACTTAAATGCAACATACCTCTAAATTTAGTTGAAGTTGTCAAAAATAATTTTCCTCCCTTTATGTAGTCCATTGCTAGAGAGGTGAGGTTTTTTTTGTACATGTCTGCCTTAAGCTTAGATCTGATAAATACCAAAACAAGGGAGCAGCAAGAGGTAAAAGCTGTTCTTTTGGCTTATGTTGTATAATTACGTTAACTGATGTTAAAAGTAAAATAACATGTGGACCTAAACACATTATTTACTAATCTAAAACCAAGATTAACTTACCGAATCTATATACAAGAGGAATATGGATATAAAACAGTCACAGTACTAACAGCAAAAAACATATTATTAGAAGAAAGAGGTATATGGTGCATACTCAAGGTGCAAACAGCAGTTTTTGAGGCTTCACTAGTAAGAATTAGAAACACTCCACTGAGCTTTTGTATGACATCTAGTTTTGTTTGTTTGTTTGTTTTAACTTCTGTATTTTTAACATGGATAAGAAAGAAAAAAAAGATGTTTCCATACTTACCCATTACAACCTCTGCCTGGGACTGAGTTGAAGGTCTTTAGGTCTCTATCACTTCACCTAACAAGCTATTGAAGTGAGGGGAAGCACGAGGTCCTTCCTCCATCAGCTGTGTTTCTGGTAGCTAAAGATAGAGAAAAGTAAAGCAGAAGAGCCAGTTTCTATGCTCTGAAGAGGAGCACAGCAGCTAGTCAGTGAAATAAAACTTATTCTTTGATCTGTTCAGCTGTTTGTATGTTTGTAACAGTGCATGTGAAATGAGACTTTTAAGAAGTCCAAATTTGGGAATTTTTTAAAAGGCCGTAAATATCACATTTTTGACTCCTCAAGCTTATTTCAGATCTTTGCACTACAACCTGGACTATTTCAGATGCTCAGCAAATAAAATTTTTAACTTGAGCAAAGAGGCATATCTGTTACAAATCATGGTCCCAGAAAGACATGAGTGAATGTATCCAGGATTCTCCCATCAAATTCAGCTTAAGGTGGAAAGCTGGAATACAAAATATCAGCATGTATGAATAAAATGGTAAGTTGATATCAAACCTATGTATCATCAGGACAGTCAACTCCCCCAGAACTCCACTCATAACACTTCAGTATGGCAGCAATAACTGCAAATTAACCCCATTTACTAAATAAGTTAAAGCAAAAGATTTCCAGAAGCTAAGTTGGGCAAAGCTTCTGATATGAAGAGTAAAACAGACAGTAATATGTGTTCAAAATGTAAGATTTTTTTGTTCTTTTTCCTCTGTTATTTCTGCTTTTTATTATTATTATTATTATTATTATTATTATTATTATTATTATGTCTGGTATTTTGTTTATTATTGTTTTCAATCAATTAATTAATTTTAATTTTGTACACAGTGAAAGATGCATATTAGCCACCAGAAAACCAGAACAGTGATCTTGTGATCTTTCTGGAATTTTGGTTTCCTAGTGCCACTTGCCCCACACAATTTAATTTCTTCTGTAATCTGACTTTTTCTTAAAAGATAAAAGCTCATTGCAATATGTAAAGTGTATGGAAATCTTTCTCCTTCATGTGAAAAGAGAAAAAATAGTAACATCTCTCACCACTGGGCTAGTCATCAAGAGGTGTGCATCTTTAAGGTATTTTGAATACCTCTTCGAGGTATTTTGAAGAATTTGGCTAAGGTTCCATGTATTAAGAGGTGTGTTTTGGTCCCATAGGAGGAAGTGACAGTGGCAGCATGCTTTCCTGAGGTGGTATCTTGAGAGAAAGGGAAGTGTCTTGAATCAGTTTCTCTCTGTAGTCTTATATCAAGACATTCGCCAGTGCTGACCTCTCCGGCTTCTCAGCCTAAATGGTGCTGCATGCGTTTAACATGCATTAAAAAGAAGGTAAGTTTTGAAAGAATAAAAATAATAAAAAAAAATGTAAATAATAGTGCTATTTTAACTATCTACCCAGACATTTAAAATGTATTTGATGTGTGTTGTTTATTTCATTATTCCTTAGTCCATGCCAACACTGTGTACTATCACATACATGGACTTTGAAAAACAAGAATCTGTAGCCTTAAATGAAGTGTAAGTTTTAGATATGTCTTAATTAGACAAATGGTCCTAGTGATGCCCCTTATTGCTTTGTAAATTGCATTTGAGCTTAAGAATGCAAGATTTTATTGCTTAATGATTGAATTTACCCTATAAATAATACACATCATATTTTTCAAGAACACTTGAACACTTTTTGGACAATTTAACTATTTTCTCAAAGAAAATATAAAAAAGTGCTGTCATATATTATATTTAGGAATAGTTAAATAATCAGACACACAAAGGTTTCAAAAATGTCTTTCTTCAGATGCATGGCCAGTGCACACATCTACATTTCAGGAAACTCTCCAGTCTCTTGAATTTTTAAAATTAAGCAGTTCGTTTTCCCCACACTCATAGTAGCTGCTCTAAGTTTTGCTCAGACTGGTTTCACTACTTTCATCTTCTTGCTCTGACTGTCTACTTCCCAGATTCGCCAGGTGGGTTTTGCAAAACCCCTACTGTCTCTGCAGCTGTTCTGGTGTATGGTGGGCAGCTCCCCACATGTTACCTCCCCTTTATGTTACTCCAGTAACCACTATTGCAGAACTAAGACATTGCTGGGCAGCAACCAGCAGGCATCATCTATAGTTGAAGTTCAACAATGAAACCAAGGGGATAAACAAAAGATAAAAAAAAAAAAAAAAGATTATTTATATTATTTACATAGTTTCTATCCCATTAATATAACTGAACTGTCTGTAGTATTTCACTAGAATTTATTTCTCCAGAGACAGAAGGACTAGAGGGTTTTTTTTCAAAAATATATGTCAGACCGTGAATTTTACTTTGTACCTCATGGACTGAATTTTGGCACCATATGCTGCAATAAAGCCCTTTGTAACTAAAACAACAGTAGAAGCACACCGTCCCGTCTGCTTACATTTGAGAAAAAATGTTCTGCCACTCTGCTCATCTATGTTGGTATAAATAAAAATATTCATTCTTTGACAAGTATTGGAGGAAAAAGCCTTTTATGTATGGATGGCTTTTTGTTCCTTCCTAATCACCTTGGTGTTCTTATTTTGCAGTGTTTTCCCTTTGCTGTATTCTGGGGACCAATTCATTGTGTATAAACATAAGGGATGCCCTGTGGGGTCAGCCCATGATTGCACCTGCTATTCTGTCTGCAGCAATGGCAATATGAGGTACCACTTGGATGTAATCCACAACTTTGGCCGCCTCTTGCAACCCATTCTCCATGTTTTCCCCCAGCATCCACAGCTGCTGAATTAGAGATGTTAGAGGCTACCTTCATGCCTAACACTTTTTAGAACCTCTTCATAGACCTGCTTTCTGCCCTTTTGCCTACTCCTGTTCTCAGCCTGCTGATACTGTCTGCTATCACACCTCCTGTGGCAGCAAGGTACAGGAGTTCATTATGCACTGAGTAGAGGATAGCCTTCAGTGCTGTACAAAAGGTACTCCTAGGAAGAAGCCACCTTGGGAAACAGCAGTGCTCTCTCCTGAAATCCCTTTCTTTGACTCAACCTGGCTTTTTTTTTTTTTTTTTTTTCCTAATTTTATTCAGACTTTAAAAATCTTCCTTCTCTGCCCCTCTGTTTCCTCTCTCCATGTGAATGCAGTTGTGTTGCCTCACAGATGATTTCTGTTTTAGTTTCTAACACCAGCAGCATTTGTTACTTTAAGATTTATTTTGGTCCTTCTCCTATTTTAAGTCCCCTCTTCGCTAGTGTTTTCCACAAATATCACATTAATAACAGCTACAAATATTTCATATTTAACTTGTTTAGTGTTTTCCACCCTCATTTTTCCCTTTCTACTGATTTAAGTAAAGTCCATACATGTTCCTAGGATGACTTTTGATTGTTTCACCATCGGAATGGATGAGCTCCTTATAGCCACTACATGTTGAATTATAAACCCTTGAAAGCTCCTTGTTTTCATTTTATATTTTCCCTGACTTTTACTCTTGCCACAAACAGTGCCATTCCAGGGGCATCACTAAAGAGCAGTAAGGGTAAGCACAGCTCACCCTTTCCCTTTCTGGGCAATTAGAATTATTTCCCTGGCACACCAAGCAGGCAAATTTACTCACTTGTTTTGTTTGCTGTATGCGTGGTTGAATGCCCCTTCTGGTACCTGATGTGGCACACACACTGCAGCTGCTGCTGTTGGCACTGATGAGACCAATACCAGAGAGAAACAGGTGGGGGAATCTCTGTCTTAAAGCATTTTGTCATGATTTTTCATAGCACTTCATAAACAAGTGTCAACCTGAGAACTCTACAATTCATTAAATGACCTCTTGTTCATAGCATTGTGCCAAAATAGAATTATAAAAGTATGCATATGTGCATGTGTATATGTATATATTTCTTTTTTTTTTCCAGGTAACCTTATTGTAAACTTTTTGGGGGTGTGTTGAACATTCACACATTTTTCTCTGTATGACCAGTGCCTCTTGTTAGGCAATTTATTGTGAACATTGTGATAGACAGTGGTTCCAGGGATCCTTTTGCTGATCCCTGTATAAAACACGTAAAGCATGCATGTGTGTGGATTTAGTACTGAAAACATTCAAAGCCAAGATGAATGACTTAGTTGGTGAGTGAAAGACCCAGAACACAGAGGCCTATTAATTCTGTGGAGAACTGTCTGAGAGGTCATCTTACATCAAGAGATCCGCCTTTGAATGAACAGTCAACCATCAGAGAAACAGCAATGTATGTGTCTTTCTAAAACCAACTTTGACCAGCGTGTAATCTGTTTGCTCACTCTAATGCAAAGTTAGCAAATGTGGTATACTCTTGCTGATACTCACTTTTGCAAATGTCAGGATTCAACTTTCTTCTCCTCAGATAGTTACTGTTCATATTATCCTAAAGTAGATACCTAAAACAGGTAATACCAATCACAGCCAAGAAGTGACAGTTGCTTTACTGCTGCTAGAGGCAGTATCTGAGGGAGTGATCTATGAGGCAGGGGGAGTTATCTAACTCCCACAGATACAGCTGCTGCTTTTCTAGCTATCCAAAGTAATGTCAGATGATGCCCACCCAAACTGCCTGCTATCAGACACAATCAGTAGTGTCATTTCTGTGGTCTTGCCATGCAAACTAAACAGCACCCCAATTCAAAACCAGCTCAGTATGGCATGTGTATCCTCCTTAGCCCCGGCATACAGTTAAAGACTAGGTTTAAATACAAACATTCTGGCAACAGAAGACACTGACCAACAAAACCCATTAACGATGAGTTATTTCATAGTTACTTCTTATACTTCAGACATCACTTAAGTAGTTAAGTGACTGTTTCATATAATTTCACAGATGCAAAATGAAAACATCGTGTTCTAAGGGCTTTTTCAGCCAAACTTGGAACTAAAGAGTCTCAGTTTCTGCAGACCTGTGGCCCAAAGCATTGGATATGGCACATGTTACATTTGTTCCTGTCGTGCTGATACTAAGTTTTTTCCAGCATAAGACACTGTGTTCCACTAGCCTGGCATGTGGACAACCAGATGCAGTGGGTAAGTGAAATATTAAGTAACAGTTCATCCTATGTTAGCCATCCCAGATGTCTGATCAGAACTTCTTGTCAAAGCTCTTTCTACAGCCAATGGATAGACATAGAGACTTCACCCATAGGAAAATTGTCCAAGATAGTTAAAAGTGAATCACCTAACATTTTGGGAGCTATAGATAGGTAAACATGAATCTCACTGTTAAAGTCACTCATATTATTGAATATGACAACCTGCTTCCTGTGTGAACAGAGCTCCCAGGGGGAGCTGCTGAATGTGCAGGCCTTACTGGGAGACAAATCCTTTGTGTATACAGTGGGGGGAAGCTCTTCCTCTGTGTAATGTCATTATAATTGCAGATGAACTTGGGCTACATAATGGTCTGCAGATTACCAAGCATGAGTCCAGAGTTATTCTGTCCTGGAACAACAACCTGACAAAAGAAGAGACAGAGAAGTATAGTGTGAAGTATATTTTGAGTTACAAGTTCTTCAATACCTCTCATGAAAGGAAAGTAAGTTGTTCAATGGTTACACATAGTTTAAAGTAAAATCACACATTATTTCATTTGGTAAATGAACTTGCACCATTTTCCTTTCAATTCTTAGTACTATCTATCTTCCTCCTCTTAGGAAAGACTACAGGAAAAGAAAAAGATAATACCTCTTCAGTTACATTCTGGTTTTAATGTTAAAGTTAAAACACAGCTTTTTGCAAAAGAAACCGAAGACCTAATTAAGGAGAGTGGCTGGACAGAATGTACTTACAAGGCTCCTCCAGGTCTGCTATTTCCTGCATGTTGTTAAGACACAAAAGCATTCATGATAATGTTCTGTCTTACTTGGAGACATATCGTTTCTAAAAGCTCATTACTATCTTGTGCCATTTTTTGGTATGGATTTAAGAAAATGACACATACCATCTTGAAATATTGTGGAATTATTCTAGACATGTTTAGATTCAGAAAGCTCTAGCCCTGCTGAGCGAGATGTCAGAACAACCCAACCACTCTCTCCATCTTCCCTGACATCTCCTATGTCTGTTGAAGATTTCCTTCTGTATTACCTGGTTTCAGAAAATCTTAAAAGAGTAGAGCTCTTCAGCTAACATTCCAGACATTTTTTGTTTTTCTCTTTAACTGGCTTAGTAAGGCTTTTGGTATTAGCAGCAGAAATACTTCTCAGTTATTATTGCTCAAAAAGCTGAAAGACCCATTTGTTCTCACCCACCTGTTATCCACCCTTCTAGAAATAAGGATACCTGATGGCTTTGTAAAGGCATCCATCATGTTGTTATTAGAAAATCCATATAAAATAAATGTCACACTTTTTTTTTTTTTCTGCTTTCTTTGTTGCAGTATATATTCAGAATCTTTCATGCATCATATATAACATTTCTTTTTTCAATTGCACCTGGAATATTAAAGCAGAAGCTCCTGCAGATATCCAGATTTTTTTTTCATACAGGTAAGGATCTTGTGCAAAATAAATATGAAACTGGTTGTTTTTGTTGTTGTTGTTGTTGTTTCTTTGTTTGTTTTTACCAAAATCTATTATACCTTGTCTAAGATCTGTTATATCTTGATCTACAAGACTCATATTTCCTTCCCACAGACACACAGGAAAAAATTTTGAATGCCAGCAATATACAAAAGATACAAGGAAGAAAAATGTTGGATGTCACATGAAAGAAATATATTTCCAACCATCAAGAAAAATCAATTTAAATATATCTGTAATAGATTTGAGAAATAATTCAAGAGCACTGTCGTATTACAAAGCTTTTATACCTCAGAAAATAGGTAAGTATTGTCTATTACTGCCAATTATGAAAAGCTCATTTATTAATTATTTCATTGGTCTGGAAGCAAAGAAATGAAAGAGGAAAGAGTGACAAAGTCTGAATATTATTTCTAACTTGCTATGCATTTATATGTCTGAGAATTTTACACAAAGATTAAACAAAAGGGATTGTGGCTCAAAGGTTTTAGTTTTTTCTCTGAAGTAATACCATTGTTTGTCTATAATTGTCCTTTAAAAATGATATGATATTATGAGAAAATGTTCTAAAGTTTTCATTCCATGTGATTTGAAAAGCATTATGCTCTTCTTTTCTCTAGTTTTTCTCTTCTATCATTCTTTTTCTTTTATAGTCCTGAAGAAAGAGGTAAAGAAGGAATATAAACCCACACAAGTCTCATTAATAAGTGATTTGAGAATACGACTGTTCTCAAACATTTCTATTTATCTACGAAGCCATTTTCAGTTAAAAATATTTTGTCAGTGATTTATAACTACTGACATTCTTGAATGATCAGTTAACTTCATTTTTCCTTACTTCTCTGTAAAGTTTGAATTAATCTCATTAGTAAGAAATTCTCCTGAGTTTTAGCACAGATTACAGATTCAAATACATTTTAAAATTATGAAAATATTGATCATATTTCAGACATGTGACACAGGAATCAGGCATAACTCAAGTGAAAGCAAAAACCCATTCAAAATTATTAAAATCTATTCTGAGCTAGATCTCTTTTATTGTGTTCTCATACATTATAATTCTTAGCTTTACTTAAAGATTTATACTGCAGTCAGAACCAGCTAAAAGCAAGATGTCCTGTTTTAGCAAAATGAAACATTTTCAAGGAAATCAATTTTTTTTTTTTTTTTTTTTTTTTTTTTTTGGGGGAAAAAAAGGAGGAGAAGGAAGAGACCAATCTGCAGGAACATTGTGTTAGGTGTTTCATAGGTGGTCTGGGAGGAGCTCACTTCCATACTGGCTGCCTGGGTCCCATCCCTCCCCCAGCTCCCCCAGCAGAGAGCTACCCTAGTACATCTGGTCGCAGCATCAGATGCTTCCCTACTTCTCTCTCTGCACTGCATTACGATCTCCTCCCTCCTGTTCAGAGCACTCACCACCTCCCCTTTGCTGAGGTCAGACCACCAGCATTTCCTCCCTGCCCTTCCTGTCATTTCCATTGAGTCATCAGCACTGCTGCATGCCAGCCACAGCTGGTTCAGCCAACAGCTTCCCCTCCTGTCCCAGTGTCAAGCAGAAACCTGCCTTGCTCCTAAAATCCGTTGTCAAAGTTTGGTAGCATGCAGCAAACCCACGAATGCTTGCAGGGGATGTTTTTCACATGTTGCAAGTCATGGCATTGCTCTTGCAAGGCTCTAAGGTTGCAAGCCAGGACAGTCTTCACCCCCTGAGAAGGCAGTTGTACCCTTTGGACCACACGCATCAGAAAGGTTTGCTTGTACCTGGCTCCCCTTCTTCACCAGGAGCACAGCCGGATGGGCTTCAGCCAGCCTCACCCTGGCACTCTCCTGGAGCTGCTGTGGGGTACCAGCCCCTGCAAGCCAAATTTTCATCACGTACCATGACATGCTGCCTGACTAAACAGGACTTGTGCATGCCCTGTGCTGCACGTAGCCCAAGATAACTCAGTCCTAGCTGTCTGTGTGGCTGAAGAAACTTCCCCCTTCACGGTTGCGTTCCTACTCTAGGTACGCTCACAACAGGGCAAGATGTTCTGGCAATAACATCTCAGAGCTGAAAAATATGTCTTCACCACTGCAGAGGCCAAACACAGAATAGCTGCTGCTTACCTTCCTCACCTTTCATGGCTTGTGGTGTGCCTCGACCCTCAAGGCTAGCACTGGTCCATGCTAATAGGGTCAGCTTTGGGCAGGTGGAAGAGAACAACTTTACAAGCCTAAGGTTGGGAGGGAAGCTTTTACTAACTTTGTGGAGCCTTCCAAGGGCTCATTACTCAAAAAAGAGACTTCTCAAGATGGGGAACAAAAAAGAAAAGCCAAAAAGGAAACCTCATATACGCTTGTAGAGCGAGACAGGGTCATGCAGCCGCAGCTGCAGGAAAACACACGCAGCTGCTTCATGGAGGAGCAGCGCTGCTGCTCTTCCTCTCTCCTTCTCTCTCTCTTTCTGCCTTCTATTCAGCACCATGTTGGAGCCATGCCAGTCTCAGACCTCACCAGCCCTGTGTAGTGAATACATGCCTGTGCTGGGAGGGCTGTTTTGCAGCCGTGGTTCCTCCCCTCAGTGGCAATGCAACAGCAACTGCAGAGGGCTCCCGCTGCTTGGGCACTTCAGCACACACCTATACCCGAGATCAGTGTCCCAGCACTCGCCATGTTAGAAAGTGACTGTGGACTTGCTTACCTAAACCAAATGCTAAAATCAATGGAAGAAAAACATCCCTTGCTTCCAGACCTGCCCCCCTTTCCTGAGCAGAACACATGGCCACTGCACTGTTGTTTTGTTTACACCTCCTAAGCTTGTCTTGCTCCAATGGAAAAACATTCCTCCATAGTAAGTGTTCATCTGCTCATTTGCAAAAGAAATAAATGTTTTAAGCATGTGTAGCAAACCCCATAAAGTGAATAATATTTGCCAGAAGCTGCCACACTTCACTGAGAGCTGAAACTCCATTTTTTGCAGTTATACCACTGGACTCATAGACAGACTTGGAGTATCCCACAAGACACGGTAGAAATAATCCTAGACAGCATACAGCCTGCTTGGGGGTCTCCTCAACAGCCACCAAAACTCGGGGAGTGAACACAAAGGGCCTGATCCTCCTGCACACCCTCGCTACTTTCCCTGGAAAGATACATGAGAAAAAAACTCTTTCCCTTTATTTTGAGGCACAAATGGATGCCACTCAGTGAGCAGCACTTTTAAAGAAAACATCTCGTTCACTGAGTGCTTGCTTTGCCTGTGGTAACCTCCAAAATAGACAGTTGTCTATTTTAAAGACTGATGCACTGTGGTTTTTTTTTTTTTTTTTTTTTTGCATCAGCATAAATATGAGAAACAACATGAGGTCCAGAAGACCTTTCTGTGCTTATTTTCAGAGAAATTGAACCCGCCGATCAACGTCTCAGTTTCCCTTGAAAACAGAAGTATTAAAATTCACTGGAAACCCCCGCCTACCATTGGTTCAGCAAGTAACAACTGCTTTATGTATCAAGTGAAAATAACAGACCATAAGGTAATATTTTTTTTTTTTAACTTACTCTGCATAGCATAATTTATATAAAAACTAGGTGTCCCTTGAGTTTAAATGAATTAAAATTCAAACAAACTTTAAAGACATCCTAAGATCTTTCTGAAATAATCCAACATCTTTTGTCTTTCTGGTCAAAAAGAGAAAATCAACATATTTTAGGAAGTTTTTCAGATTCATGCTAAAATTCAAGTTGACTGTTTTTGTTTGTTTGTTTGTTTGTTTTTCTTTTCATCTTGATTTTGAATTGTACATTAATGTCACTCAGATTAGTGACTTTTTGTCACTGGTAAAAAGACTCCAACTTGTGAAAACTGAGAAACAGAAGAAATGGTAAAAACCTGTTATTCAGAAAGGTAATTTTCAGCCAGAAGAATATGTTATTAAAAGATGTTAAAAATCACTAATCTCATATCTTTTCTGTCCAAAGATGGACTTCCATAATTGATTTTTTTTCATATAAGGAAAAACTGGGTGGCTACAGTTGCACTGTAAAGATACTATGTCATGTTTTGCCAGAAGGGTGTTGGCTAATATGTATCGGTCAGGCTCCAGTTTATCTCATTAGATAAAGAATTGCAGTTATCTTCTTTTCTAGAGAAACAGTATACAGATATATTCACTCTTAGTAGTTCTTCTCCTTGTATAAATATTCACAGCTATTTTCAGAGTTTTTCTGAAGGATGTTAAACATTTTTAAATGTTATTATACCTGTAGTATTTATTTAATGTTATGAAGAATGTTACTCCAACTAAAACACTTTATTTCTTTTGTTGTGCTTGCTGAGATGTTCCTAGTGAGACAATTTAAAATTTTGAATCTAAAGCATGTACTGCTTCAAAACAAAAGAGACCAAAGGTAAAAGTAGGAAAACATTTTTACAAATTAAAGATGGTGATTATGACAATGATGAAGGGACTACAGCACCTCTCGTATGAGGAAAGGCTGAGAGAGCTGGGGCTTTTCAGCTTGGAGAAGAGAAGGCTCATGAGGATCTCATCAATGTCTACAAATACCTGAAGGGAGGGTACAAAGAGGATGGAGCCAGGCTCTTTTCAGTGGTGCCCAGTGCCAGGACCAGAGGCAATGGGTACAAACTGGAACACAGGAGTCTTCCTCTGAACCCCAGGCAGCACTTCTGTGCTGTGCGGGTGGCTGAACACTGACACAGGTTGCCCAGAGAGGCTGTGGAGTCTCCTGCTTGGAGATCTTCAAAAGCCACCTGGACATGGGCCTGGACAACCTGCTCAGGGTGGCCCTGCTTGAGCAGGGGTTTGGAGCAGATGGCCTCCAGACGTCCCTTCCCACCTCAGCCATTCTGTGACTCTTTGAAATTAGACTTTTTCTCTCTTTTCTCTCTCTCTCTCTCTCTCTCTCTCTTTTTTTTTTTTTAAGCTGAGTGTAAATAAGATTCTATCACTCACCAAGAGTTTTGAATCTATTTCTTCCTAGATAACAGTTGTGCCTTCTTGATGTTCCACCTGAATCTTAAGATAATATGTAAAAGTATCTTGCTTGAAAAATGCTCGTAGATATTTTAAAGCACTCCCCCATCTGGAAAGAAACATAATAAGTTCTTGATTTGAGGTGTAGCAGCATAATGTTGCATTTTACCAGGAAATTAATTGCTCTTAGAAAGACACTGTTGATTAAAAGCATGTGATTTCCTGCCATCAGAATAGAACTATCTTGGATCTCAATGTATTCCTCAAAACTAAAATATATTTGCTAATTTAAATTGCAATATTAATTTGTTCCTGGAATTTGTAATTAGGCTTCAACCTTGCAAAGTTTTTCTCTCATGCTTAATTCATGCCATATTTAGTGAATAATTCATGTGAAATACATGTGAATCCTTGCAGGACTGTGCTCACAATTTACATGTCAATGTTGTTATTTCTACATACATCACTAAAATAATCACTTCCATTTTTTGCATACATTATATATATTTAATAACCATTCATGGAGCATCAGCAGCTTCTCTTAGTTTTAACAGTATAAAATAGAAGTGTTATAGTTTTGCTTATGCAGCATGGTGGCAGCATGGTGGCAGTATGGTGGCATTATCAGCTGGCGATTTAAGATTACATAGCAGTAAGAGTTGAAATGTTTTGATGCAGATTCTTGTTTGCACTCCCAAAGAGTAGGAAGCCAAGCACTTAACTCAACATATGATACTTAAAAACTCAGATATGTGTTTGAATGTGAATTTTCTGAATCTTTGGTGTTTTCATTCAAGCTCTCTTTTAAACTGTGTTTTTCTTCAAGAACCTAAATCTTAGCTGCCTGAATGCACAGTACTCTAGCAATAAAAGGCTTATCTAAGATGATGAGACAAATTAAGTCTGAAAGAATGTATAACTAAATTAATATATATCCATTCTGTGTTAGACACAGTGGAAAGGAGAAGTGCAATACAGTAGACACATTACTGGTCACATAATATTATCTTCATAAATTACAGAAGGGTTTATTAGTTCAGATGCAGTGCTAATCCTGATAGACAGCTTCCAGAGTGGCTCTGGGTCTTCTCATATCCCCCTGTTGCAGCTCATGGAAAGGAGGTTGGACCACCACAGTCTGCATATGGTTACCTCAAAGCTTCCTAGTCCTCTTTGGGGTTTTCCCAGAAGAAAGATAGGTAACCTCCTTCTAGGCAACTTCTGCAAATAGTTATCATCCCCTTAACCTTTCCCAAGTCTAACACTTCAAAACCCCTCCTGGATACATCTGTGGGCTTTGCCCTGCCTGTTCACTAAGCTCCTAATCTCTAACAGCTAGAAACAAAGTGAGCAAGGGAGGTTCATGCTGAATCCTTGGTATGCTGCTCAGCAGTGTGCTGGACCACTTCTGATCCCTTCCTGCCCATGCAGGCAGATCTACTTCCTATTTCAAGACACAGAGCAAATAAAGTGGAAGCACGAAGGGCCAGGAGTAAGGGGTACTTTGTCACCACGGGGCTAGGATGTGCCCAAGGTGAGCAGAAGGGTTCTGCTGTTTGCTGTGTTCATGTGGCTGCTGCTGCCCATTTCCAGCTTCCTAACACCTCCCACTCTCTGGAAGGAAATGTCAAATGTATTAAATTGTCCAGCACCTTTATTTACTTCGAGTAAACCCCTTCTATTTTTCTTCTCTTACACAGCTGCTCCTCTGTTTTTTATACATCTGCAGGATATAAACAAAGGAAAGGAAAGAAAAGGAAAAACTGGGGGCATGAAAGAGAATAAACACCTACATCAGTGGAAAAATATGGCGTTTTCTTTTTTCACAGAAGGGATGGTTGGGTAGGCAGGAGAGAGTCAACCACCAACAAAGAAGGCACATGAGAGCACCAGCTAAGTGAGCGAGTTTTAAGGCAGATTTGAGGAGAATCGTCACCAAAGCTAGTAATGGTTAAAAGGGTAGTTACCTAGCCAAGAAGCATAAAACGAGGACACAAAGGTGAGGAAAAAAAACTGCAGCAGTGTTACAGGAGACACGGGAGAGAGATGAATAGAGCAAGACTGAAGTTCTGTTTCCTGGTCAAAGCCAGGTATTAATTGTTGTCAGGTAGACCTAATGAGTTGAGGTATTAGGGTATTCCATAAGCAGGGCTGTAGATATTTGTGGAACACTTAAGAGGATGATGATTAAAATACACGAGTCTCTATTTATTTATTCTGAATACCAGAAGAGGTGACTTGCTGAATACTTATGTGTACGGATAATAATATTTTGATACAAACAGATAAAGCTTAAAAGTAGGGAGTTAAGTCTACATGTGACTGAAAGCTAGGAAAGGTTGGCAACAGCATGGGAAATAAGACTTGAATTTGAGATGTTGGGTAAGTTTAAAATCAACAAGCCAAAATTCAGTAATAAGGAAAATCCTATGATTAGGAAGTATAGGTCAAATGTGTAAAAATCAAAATAAGGAATTAAAGTGTAGGCAGCAATGCAGAAGAAAAAAAGGTCTGTGGATTACATTGAACCACAAACTGAGTCAATAATTCCATGCTATTACACAAAGGTCAGAAGTTATTAAAGTATATATGACAGGCATGTCACATGTAGGTTGTGACTAATTCGCCCTTTTGGTTACCAGGCTTCACCTGAAGTCTCAAATTGTGCTTTGGGCACTGCCTTAAAATATAAATAAATTGAACAAAAGTTCAGAGAACATTTATTCTAGACCCGTCCTTCAGTTTCCAACTCCTAGAACATGTTTTCAAAGCTTCAGCTCATTTTATGAACATTTTATAAGCAGAAGCTTTGAAGACATGCTCTAGGAGGTGGAGGTTGAAGGACACAGTCTAGAGTAAAGGAGTGTAAGTAACTTGTGTGAACCATTGTCTGGTAAATAGAAGGTTATTAATAAGAACATGGGGATAATACTTACCCATGACTACTTGTGAGCAGGATAAAAAGTAAACAGTTAAATTTGAAGCAAGAAAAGTGTAGGCTAAAAGTTAGGAGAAGTGTTCTAATTCCAAAGAAATTCTAACAAGGGAACAGATTTCTGAGGCTGCTTGGGGTGACTCTGCATTGAGTTACTGATGATGGATTAGACAAACACCCTCCAAGAACGGTCTGGCTGGAAGTGAGCAAAAGTTACTGAACATCATGACTGACATAAGATAGCTTACATAATTTTATAAGATGTCTTTCATTCCCGCACTTTGGTAATTTCTTATGATGACATGACCTTATCCTTAGAAACAAGAATGTAGTTAGCACTTAACCCTCACAGTCACTTGCAGTTTGCTGTTGAAAGTCCTCATATCCCACATTTTTACTTTTGAAAAACTTGACATGTGAACTTTTGGACCTGTTTCTGGAACCAGATCTGGAAAGAGGGTCTCAAAGAGTATAAAGGAAGAGAAAGAAGTGGCGTGGTATACAGTCAAATCCACACTGCGGTCAGTATGAGAAGAGCAGGAGGTCACCTTTTCTTAAAGTTGCCTTTATAGCACTATCTCATTATGCTTTCCTAACACCAAAGATGCAAAGGTTCTAGCACGTTTGTTTCTGAGATGCATACTTTCTGTCTTTGCAACTATCTAACATTACTGCTAATTTTTCCGAGCAGGAGCTTCCTGTCTTCCCTTCTTTTTTGTTCCGTCTTAAATTCTTAGCATTGTTCATTTATTTCACTTGGCTCCAATTTTTGGAGGTGGTGAATGATTTTGAGAACCCTCTGCTATAAACTGTGAAACATCTTGTATATGTTTAATCTTCTGAAGTGACATGCTTTCATTTATAGGCACAATTGAAAATGTTTCAAGATAGTCACTGAAATAATGGACAACTCTCACCAGCTGAAAACTGAAAGTTTTTTTCTACCAGAAAACCAAAGACAACACACTACCCACACCAAAACCTTTGAAACTTGCGGTTTCATTGTTATTGTATTCATCCTACATTTGGTGTGAGAAAAAAATGAAAGGGTGCTTTCAGATTCTTACCATTCAACCATAGTTGATACCTCCTTCCATCTTATCAGTTTTAGTCTCTTCTTCATTTTTAAACCTGAGTTTTAATACTTGCCAGCTAAAAGACAGATTGTGTCTGATATAAACACTTTTTCTGAAAATCTTTCTACTAAGTTTGAGATATAACTAACAGTATTTGACATCCCTAGACTTATATCTGTTTCAACAGCAATGTGAAATTACCTAAAATAACCCCCTAAACCTATCTTGATAGATTGTAGATGTCACTGTGGAGAAATATGAGTATCCATTCCATATGCCAGCAAACAAATGTACAGCACAAGTGAGGGCAAAGAAAGAGGTATGCATAAGAAACAAGATTTGGAGTGATTGGAGTGAACCAGTGATTATTTATGATGGTAAGTTATCATGTATTTACCACTCATAACTCTTATCATTATATATGTTAGTATCATTTGGCATATTTACTTTTTGTTCTTCTCTTTGCTGTACTGTATTATTATTACTGTACTGCAGCAGTACCTAGAGCTCCATGCCATGCACCAGGTCACACAACTCTATATGCTGTGGGGAAATGTAGTCTTTGATCTAATGGGTTGTACTTCCTTGCTCCTGAGGCAGTTTAGCACAGGACTGCTCCCAAGGTGATTTTTGGCAGCCTTTAGAAAACAAAAATGGTCAGCAGGCACACAGCTCACAACACCCCCCTGCCTGTTCTGCAATAGATGTCTTTACAGATGCTTTCAGCTGACATTAGTAAGCCAAGAAACACGTGAATGTCATAATGCCCATAAAATCACATAGCCCTTAAGGACTAAATCTAATATATTTCTGTTACTATATCAGGGGAATCATTTCATATCTGACAGAGATAAGGAATGGTTAAGTTCTCATTCAAATATATGTGCTCCGACTCCCGGTTTGGTTTAGTACAAATGTAACAAAAGCCATGTTTTTTCCTTCACCTCCTATGACTAGATTTTAACATTGGAATGCTAACAAGGGAATCTTGTGCTTTCCATGATTAGAAAAATGCCTCCACGTACAGCAGTTTCATGACGTCAGTTTGGGTAAAGGGGAAGTAGTATAATGGAATGAGTAACACAATATTTATGTGGAGAAACTGGTGCATAGACTTGTCTCTGCATGTTGACATAAAAAACTGTTCAATACTATTGTTAATAAAACAATACAAGATAAATATTTAATGCAACAGTGTCTGTATTTTGGCATATGTCTTTTAGGTCTATTGAGCTTCAAATACATGTTTATCTGAAGGGACAGGAAATACAAGGCCAGACATTGCTATTTTTGCAATGGATTGAATGTAAATTCAGTTATAGAGTTTATAGGATGTTGCCTGTCTACCTCACCAGATGGCTCACCACATCCCACTGTTCTGTTGGCACCTCTCAGCTACCATCTCTATCAGTCCAGATTCATTCACTTCATTTCAGAAGCATTTCACTTCTGAAATACTCAGAGAAAGGAGCTTCTTGTGCTCACTAAGGTGAAGGAGAGAACATATTTCAGCCCATCAGAGATTTGAATTGCTCTTTGGAAATGCTTCTTTATTCTCATCGAAAAGAGAGTGAGCCTTGGACATTAGCATGGCCAGCAGAGAGATCCTCCTGGTGCCTCGTGTCAGGCTGGACATATCTGAGCTGATGTGTAGATAGTGGAGGGAGCGGAAATTAGAAGGGCTTTTCCTAGTGGGGAAATGTAGATTTACTCATTCCCTGCCAGCCCCTCACCAGAAGAAGGAAATGAATCGAGCAGTCATCTACTCCGATTCCAGCCTACCAAACCTTTCTTTCAGCAGCTGCAACTATCCTTCAACTGTTTTCAACACCACTGCTTTCCAAACTTCCTCAACAGCTGTTGTTGGAGCTTAACAATTACAGCTTGTCTCCTCTGCTTCAGAAAAGTTTGGGGTAGACAAGACTGCAATTGCATATAATATGTCATATCTCCATGTGTTCAGTGCAGCAAGTTGATTTACCTCGGGAGCATACTGCACATATGCACAAGTTATACAGCAATTTCCCTTCTTCCTTCCTGTATTCAGAGAGGATCAGTGGCTTTTGTAAAATGAATCTGCGAAGTATATTACATTGAGGGATCACATGTTCAGGCAAACTTCTTTAAGCATCTCCTTTGATGCCTAGAGAGAGTATTCTGTCCATTTTATTTTGTATTCTGTTGAAATGATTTTGTCTGCTTTTAATTGAGAACATCTGTAATAAGTAGACATTATGTAGTGTATTTTAATACTGCCTATTTTTTCTTTAAGAGTGTTATTAGAAGTACCATTCATAGTAATTTAATGCAAGTCACATACCTAATTTCACAGACACAGTGATTTTAAAAGATTGAGACTTTCTGTGAAGTAATTTGAAAGGAAAAACCTCCAGTATTTTTATTTTGGAATGTGTCAATTTTTCTGCTGAAAGTCTTGAAGCAATATGGACTGACCTGTATTTTGTTTACTTCCACATGACATTCCAATGTTTCATCTAGAAAATACATTCCGTTTCTTTAAGGATGCATTTTTAAGAGTCATTTCATCCTCCATTTAAAAAAAGCTGAAACATCAAAATGAAATAACATAATTCAAGACATAACTAAAATATTTGTTCTGAAATGTTCATTTGACATGAAAAGAATTTGTTTATTTTCTCATGGGAAACACATTCATTTTCTATCGGAATTAGCATATGCCCTTGAAAAATAAAACAATTTAAACAGAACTGTTCAGTATAGAAACTTTCTGATAAAAGAGAAATGTTTGATCAGCTTTATTCATATATAGAAACTTGAAATAATTGGTCTAATTTTTAGAGCTTCTGAGCATTCATACATCACTTTGAAGTTAATAGTAATTCAGAGGTGTTCTGAATTTTGCAGACCAAGCCACTGTTGTATGTGACTAAGTTTAAGCATTTGCATTTGAAAACAACAACAAACAAAACAACAAAACAAAGCAAAACAAAAAAAACAAACCATAAAATGGTCTGCCTAAAAGAGTATATGCTTCTTTTTCTTTCACCTTTCTAAAATGCGTGAGGTAAGAAAGCAAGAGGGCCAAACCTCTTTGTGGTTTGGCTGATATAAAGAACACTGCTTCCTCTTCTCTTAAGTGTGTACGTGATACAGGGTTAGCAGCAGAAAGATGCAGAACAATCACCTCAAAATAAAGAATTAATGCTGCACAGTCCAGAAATTGTTCTGAACATATTTTCTGAGCACTCAAAAGAAAAAGGAAAAAATCCCTTTTCGGCTTAAAGTGAATAAAGAATAGCTTTGTATTTTAGTAGAACATAAAGGCTGTTCTTATGCATAGTTCTGCCCAGAGATTTGAGAGCTTTTTCTTGGTTTCACATAAAATTTGTGGTAATTCATATCCTTGGTTTAAACTACAGGTAGGTTTAAACCAAGAAATTTTATTCAAATCTTTTATTCTTTGAATTTGATCTAGATTGGTCCTAAAACCACTGTTTAACTGCTCTAGGTCTACTAACATTTTAAGAGCTGTTCTCACCTGTTTTTCTTCTAAGTACTTAGTTCAAAGGAATCCAAAATAGTCGTGGTTCTAAAGCTAGGTATTAAACAGAAAAAAAAAAAATGTCAAAAATACATTTTTGAGTCAATCAAAGACTTTGGTATTTTAGAGGAAGGAATGCAAGGTACAAAACAGTAATATTTTCTGAACAGTATAAATATGTATTTCAGAATGTTTGCTTGCATTTCTTTCGGACTTTGCCTAACATGGTTAAAAAAGGTAAATATAATGAACAACAAATGTTGCTTCTCGAGTCAGAGAGAATATTTTGTTTGACAAAAAGCTTTTATTTTCATTTTGCCTTAAACCAGTTGCAGCTGTGAACGGGTGAGGCGGCAGTGGCAGGGGGCTCATGGTGTGTGGAGATGGGAGGTGGCAACAGCAGGAATCCAGAAGCAGCTGGGGCAGCAGCAGGAATGTCAATGACAGATGGACAGAGGAGCCTCATATCTGGAGGAATCAGGGCTGGATGGAAACATCCAGTGAAAGGACAGGCCATGCCCAGCATGAGAGAGCAGAAATCCAGGGGAAGGAGGAAATGGATTCCACTGGTGCAGAGAAGATGGGGATCAAGGCAGCAGCAAGGCTGAGGGCTAAAAGGAGGAGGAAAGAACAATGCTGAAGTCAGAAGCCCTTGTTTCACCTAAAAAGCTTGGTGAAATGTTTCTTTAAATCTGTAGCTGTTCAGGAATGGTGCAATATTTATGAGTTGTTAATATATAATTCATCCATTTATGAACTACCTTTTCCCACATTATTAACATTATTTTTCGTTCTTATTTTTAAGAACAGACAGTGGACATCATGCTGCTAAGCCTCACATTGCTTTGCCTTCTGATTTTCCTTGGAGGTTTGATGATATGTGCATGTAGAAGGTAATATACATTTCTGGAAGCTAATATAAATTTCTGGTACAAGAGAGGTCAGGGAAAAAGAGAGATGAGGGTAAGGGTCAGCAAACCATACAATGTATTAAAGTCAAACACCAGTCTTCTCAGATGAATTATTATATACAAGAACCAGCTAATTGTGCATTACCAGCTGTTGCTTTAACAAAGGTATGCTAGATGTAAGACACAGCTACTGAGCGCTACCTCACAGATCCCATCACAGTCCCTGGAGCTCCAGTCTTGCACCCTAATCTCAGCTATATCTCTGCCACTATAAACAATGTTTTTCCATCTTAGTCTGCTGTCTCTCAGTGTGATTTTGCCCCATGCTTTTGTGGGTTCTGCATTCAGGGCCACTAACACTAATCACACCAAAGACAGATTGCATTTCCCGTGTTGCCCAAGTTCATTTCATAATCACGGGTATTGCCTAGAGCATTCTTTTCCTCTAAGCTGGACAGCTTACAAGAATTTGCTTTGCTGTACCATTAGTGGTTTTACACCAACCACCAATTAATGCAGTCAACTGACTCAACACCACTGTTTTTCTGCTCAGCTACACATCGTTCCTATTGACATAACAGAGGAGGCTTTCCTGAGCTCAAAAAAAAAATGTTCAGGATAGGATGATAATTCACGATACTTTAGTATTTGGAACATATAATATTTAAATGGAACAACTGTTAAAAGTAAATTAATTAATTAATGACTAAATATAATTCCTGGTTAGGATAAAAGAAGTTACCATACTCTCTATCTTCTTTTAGTAAACAAAAACTCAAGAGACTATGGATATGGAAGAGTTAATATTAAAATACAGTGTAAAATGTTTCCCCTGGTGCAAGTAAAATATGTAATTGAAAGCCATCTGCATCTAAACATAAAACAATATTCCGGTCAAATAACGAGGAGTGCCTCTGGTCTCAAGAGAGCAATTCAGCTGGCAGATCTTTTCTGTAGTAGATTTACACAGTATTGAAAACCAACAGATAATCCTTTGTGATGGTACAAAATGTTTTCATGATTCTATGCAGACACTACTCATACTAAACTTGAATTGTGCTGGACTTCAGCAAAGGAGTTAAAAGACGTCTCTGATGTTATGCCTGCCCCTGTCTTTTATGTTTCTTTCTTTGATTATCATGTTTAAAAGGTAATATTTTAAATTATGAAAATAGTAGTATTTTTCCTACTATAGGCATGGTAGCATGCCACAAGCTCTTGCTTTTCTTGGAATTCAAATGTGTGCATGTCCATACAGTCCTTTTAAATCTCTAGCAAGTTAAAACCAGTGAGGCAGAAGAAGAGCTGTGAAAAATGCTGAGCAAAATGTCTCTAATGAAACAAAAAAAGCCTTAGAATAGCCTTAGAAATGGTAAATGTCTGTCTAAGTTAAACATCTAACTCGTGAAATTTTTTGGCACCTATGGAGACAATCTCCCCCAGAGTGCTCAAGTTCCCTTTTTAGTCAGTGTAAAGAGCACAGTATCTCTGAAGGCTGTTAGGCAGCTCCTGAGCACCTAAATTTAGATGTGTTCCCTAGATTCATACAGACTTTTTCACTGAGGTCACAGACCACGCTCTACTTAAGTGGTTATCTCCTCTCTTTGTTCAAGTTTCTTACTCAGTTAAATTGCAACCCAGTGTCTGTTGCAGGTGCATCTATTGAAAAGTATTATTGAATTATCTGTTCCTGGAGACATTTTTAAGTTGCGTGTCTGTATCACTCTCCTGTAGGTATAGATGCCTGGAAGTTATAACCATGCCCGTTCCACATCCTTCAGATAATATCACAACTTGGTTAGCTGCAGATGAGACTCACCACCAGGTAGAGTGTGTCTGTATTTTTTCTCTCACTACATTGACATGCATGATATTACTTCTGATCAGAGCGACACAACATTTCATTGGGAACAGGAGGTCAGTATTAAGAAAAACTGGGAAAATGATATGCAGAGCTCTTGTAGTGAAGCCAAAAGAAAACAGAGTGCTTGTGCAGATTACAAGACAATAATCTCCATAGAAAGGATGGAGAAAATCCTCAGGAGGGTACTATGTCAAGTGTGCCTCAGAGAGAAAGTGTTTTGTCATAACCACACTCAATGGATTGAACTTTTAAAGAGCAATCACCATGAATCCCTGCAGAATAGTCAGTTCTGGGGTATTACATGTATAAGCATGTGGGCAAGCTATCAAAGGAAAGGGTTTTGTGGAGAAGTGCAAGTCATTGGCTATTTTGTAATAAGCATGTACACATACTTACAGAAAATAACAGGAAGCTCAGAAATTCACGGAGTATAAGTTACCTCAACAGTGCACCTGCTGCAAGATAAAATCATGTACACAGATGTTTACTTTGGAAAAGGTGATATACTACTGGAAGTTCAGATGCTGGATTATCTCATAGCAAGTTACACATTTTCAGTCAACTGAACAAAACAGAAAATAAATATTTCCAATATTTGTGTGTCTGTAATTAATGGAGCTCATTGGCTGGCACATTCAATGCTTCTTATCACCGCCTGTGATTGTGTGAGTTAGAGGAAGAAATGCTCTAGTCAGGCAGTAGTTTAGATCCCTATAACTCTAGTGAAGTTACACAGTGAACTGTGCTCTAGGAGGCACAGTAAGATTGTGTGTTAACTGGTTCACCTGCAGCATATGATGAAAAGGTGTTCCTTAACAGTGTGTTTTGGGGACACATCATTGAAATAGAAAATTGTTATGAGGATTTTCTCCATCCTATGTATTCAAAACATTTGTTTCAGTGTGTTTGTTTAATTTGTTTCATTCACTTTACTCTGTCCTACTTGACTCTATTGCTGTACTTACACTAAAAGGTATAAATGTCTTCTAGTAGTGCATTCAGCGATATAACTGACAACTCTTCTCCCAGGGGGAAAAAAAGTGTGCTTTTCAATGTTGGTTTCCTTCCTTCCTTCCTTCCTTCCTTCCTTCCTTCCTTCCTTCCTTCCTTCTTTTTAATATATATACATACCTAATCACAAACCTTGACAGAAACAAGGTACCATCTAAATTCGTGAATCACAATTAGATTGTGAGGCAAGGGGAGTGAATCCTCTCCTCTCCTCTCCTCTCCTCCCCTTTCCTTTCCCGCCCTTTCCTGCCCTTGCCCCTTCTTAAAGGGAAATATGGAAAAACTGGTGTCTATGCTGATATCACAAATGACAAAATTGATGGCATGTGTTTTGAACTTGCACCTGGAGGTCATTCCACAAACCTTGGGTTGGCTCCCAAGAGTGGTCTGTGTTCCTCTTACTTTATACTCATCTTCTCAGAAAAGAAAAGCCCAAGAGAGCTCCAGAACTGTATTGATGCCAAGTCTTTTATTCTCAAGATTC
>VXAA01006750.1:0-35867 GCA_013399115.1 Anseranas semipalmata | reverse complement strand
TATATATATTCAAAATAACTAACCAAGAAAGAAGACAGCTCTGTCTCCGAACTATTACAAAACACCACACACACTTTTGACAGGAAGACCTCAGCATAACTATGTAGTTATTGTCTAGATGATTACTACAAGTGGCTGAGATGATTGTTGATGACACTTCTAGTAAAGAGAAATTGAATAAAACATATGGAACAGAGCAGTATCTCAAATATTGCTGACACCTGAAATAGCACTGGTGTTGGCTTTGGACACAATGTAAGAGTTAAGAAGACTGTGAAGAACGGTGCTGAGATAATCTGTTTTATCCAACAAATAAATAGAGCCCCTGAAAGCTAGAGTGTGACTTTGACATAAACTCTAGGTGCAAATTTATCCTGCAAGGCAACAAGAAAAAAAAAAAAAAAGGCTCAGAACAATGAAGCAAATTTGTTTTATGATCACCTTTTATAAGGAGAGGGTAACTACTGCGATCTCTGTATCCTGGTTATCATGACAGAGGAAGTAATCTGTACTAATCCCAGATAAATCAAATAGGTAGCATGCATGTAACAAAATTCAGACAGAGTTTGTAATACCATTGAATGCAGATATTGTGTATAATGCAATTTTTATCCAACAGAAACAAATTTCTGTGCAAATGGAGATGCACTCAGAGGTTATTCTGGGAATACTAGAAGAGAATGAAGACAAGAACATTCAACAACAGAGACATTTGAAGGAATTTGAATTAGAAGACCTGTAGGAGTGACATGCTTTCTTTAAGCTACATGCAAGAGTTAACTTTCTGTTAGCTGGACAATATTGCAACTGATCTAAGAAAGTCTGATACTGGAGTTTTTTGATCCAAATAGTTTGAAATATTTTGACCTCCAACATTGTGCAACTCTTAAAATGAGCACTGGATCAAAAAGGAACGAACAGTACCTTGCAGTTTGTCTCTAACTACTACTGATCTTCAGCCCAGTAAAATTACAGCAGCTCAAACAATATGATTGAATATTGGAGTCCACTTGGGTTAAGATGGAATTAAAGTTAGGGTTCTATAATGTTGCAATAGCTTCCAAACAATATCCAATAGATCAATGCCTTTGAAGACTGGCTCTTCATACAAATTCCATGCCAACTATTCAATATCTGATTGCAGAAATAAGAAATGATGGAAGCAACAAATGTTTCTGTAAACAGCAGCAGAAGCTCACAAGGGTTCTCTAAAGCTCCAAAAATCATTTTCTAAGGCACTGCATTGTGTAAGTAAACATTAACGAGAAAGAGTCATGTGTGAAGACACAAGGTCTTTTAATGTGATGAACTTATTCCTTTGCAGTTAGCAAAAGGAGAAAACCTTAGACAAGGTAAAGAAAACAATATTTTTGATGTAATTATTTAAATAAGCATAACTCAGAGAAGTTAAAGTTCAGAACTGACCAACTATTGATATTTATTTTTCACTATCTCTTTGAGGAAATCTTTCTCTCTATTTCCATGAAGTAGCGAGCCATGCAAGTTCATTTTGAGGTACACAACCAGGGCAGACTATTTGAACTGCTAGCTAAGACAGTATTTGTTTGACTACAAAAGAAGGAATATAGGGTCTTGATTTTGCAAGGAAGACATGTTTCTGTAGACTTTTTTTGTTGGAGGGCAATACAAGTAAATGATGAGGATGATTCTCTGGAGGCCTAGGAAGCGACATAAGAAAGCCTTGCTTTCTTTTTCTGGTAAAATTTCTTCATGTTCAAAATAATTTTGGTTGAAAGCAATATTTAATTCCACTTGAACTAACAATTTTTGTATTATTGTAGGGAAGGATGTAAAAAATTTGTTTGTGATTTTTTTTTGAAACATTCAGTAAATAAGGAGTTGGACTCAGTGATCCTTGTAGGTGCCTTTCAACTCATGATATTCTATGATTATATAATTCTAAATTAGATACACATCTGTGCATAGTATTGATTTGCCTGAAAATACCCTTTTTTGGCACAAAGTCTCCCTCATCACAGTGGAGAAGACTGCAGTCTTTCTCTTTTCCTTCTAAGGGGGATCTCAAGAGACCAGGCTGAAAGTGCCTGAAAAATGAAAGGACTGTCATTGGCTTTGTTTGCCATAAGACCAGGTTCATAACTTCAGGAAAAACAAACAAACAAACAAACAAACAAACAAAAAACCACAATCAACTTTACTAGGTAGCGTTACCTTTCCTGTCGCAGTTTTTTTTTTTTTTTAACAGAAGGTAAGGGTCACCTTACCTATGAACATCAGTTCTCTTCCCCCTGTAACTGTTAGTCTGATAACTACACAAATCAGCAGGGAGAAGATGAATGGTAGGTAGGAGGTACTGAATCAGGTTTCAGTAATGACTGCTCTTGTAATGACAACTCCTTCTCTGCCTTTAGTGCAAAGGGAAAAACAGCAATCAACATATTATTTCTCTCCTGGATGGTCAAACACCTTCCCAGTGGGTAGGCAAGGCAGTTCATCTCATCAGCAATGGTCCAGACCTGTTTTCAGAAAAAGGACAGGAAGATTTACTACTTGAGCTAAAAGTCATTACAGGAGGTGTTTAGAAAACAAGTGTCATGAACTTATAGGTTTCTTTCTTGGTAAGGATATAGAACTGGTACAATGAAAGAAACAGAACATATGTTTGCTGCATGAGGTGGAAAAGTACCACACATTAGCCAAACACATCTGGAATCCAGACTTCATACAGTCAAATCGGGCCACAGTGAATATTATATTATTCCTTAAAATAAATTTTATATACATATTTTCTATGTAGTTTTGGCTTGTGGTGCTTGAAACCCAAAACTAGTGCAGGGATTTAAAGTAAAATAGAGAACTTCTAGATTAAAGTAACTTTATCTGAAAATAGAATGATTCTTTTAAATCAAAATTGCTTTGCTTAGAATAGGCCTCAGTTTCAGTTGATACACACAGTTCACCTACATGCACATGGTAAACTCCAGAGACACACCATATAAAAACAAAAATTATAATATCAGTTGCATGGAATCTTCAAGTGCAAGTTTTGAAATGAAAAATAATAACAAAATCAGTATCCAAACCTTTCTGAGAAACACCTGACCAATACATTTACAAAATAATATAAATTTCCCTTAAAATAAGAACATTATCCTAAACTTATTCCAGACCTATACTCCAACAGTGGATTAATGTGTGATACTTACACAATGAAATATAATTATCTGAAAGCAAAACTGTACAATCCTCAGTCTGGCAACGAACATTTAATTATATAAAAAATCTCACTCATCTTAGCTGGGTTGCTCCTGTGAATAAAGTGGTTACCTTTACAAGACTGCACCTTCTGGTATTCAACTGGCACAACCTGATGAGTCACTGGAAAATACATTGCACATAGAGAGATTCCTCTTCCTCTCCACTTCGTGTACATATAGGACTCTGCAGTCAAAATCTGTATTTTTTTTTTCTGATTCATAAAGCCCTGTGATATATCATGACTAGCTATTGTTATGCTTTCAACACCAAGTATGTACTTTTGCCACATAGATACAACATACGGGGATTTAGAGATAAAAGTATTATCCTACATTTATGTTTCTTCCTGAACATCAATGACTATGTAGATATTAGGTTTACCTTACTGTAGCTTCTGAAGACACAACAGCCCCTTCCCTTTGCTTTAAAAGGAAGGTAGTTGCAAGAAGATAAAAGGAATAAGCAAAGCAACTCTCATATCTAGGACTCTGCACGAAGGCTGGTCAGGTTGTCCATTGCTGCCATCTACAGTACACACAACCTGTTTTTAACAAGAAATATTCCTGGTTTTCAAGCTGGTTTAACTTAGGGCAGGTCTTCTGCTTTACCTGCACTGATATCATTCAAGTCATGCACCTCCCTCTCTACCTTGAAGACCTGGTCTTTGTTAGGGACAGAATCTATTTCCCTTAATTTTAGCTTCCTCAGATTTAGGTATCTAATCAAACATATCTGGCCGGGGATCTGTGATACTGAAAGAAGACCTCCAGCGAACACTTCATTCTGATCTCAAACAGGTGTCCAAGACAGGATGAATCTTCCCTTTGGAGATGCCTGTCTCTTTCTTATTAAACCCTAAATGGTCAGACTCAGATTAGATGCCTACATTGGCAAAACATGCTTTTCTTGGCCTACTATTTTCTGGCTCTCCCTACCCAGGTGAAAGGAGATACTTTGGCCAAAGATCAGCTTGGCAGTTATAGTTTAACTTCTGTGTGTTTTGCCAGTACAGGTAAAGAAGTCACAATTCATATCTCATCATGTTTCAGACCACCATTATTATGCCAGCAACTGTAGTTTAGGGCAGAAACAGCCTTGATCAAGAAGAGGGGCGGACAAGCTTGGGCTGCAGTATTTAGGCCAAATCTGAGATTTTGATTCTTTCACTATCAGGTGGAGAGTTTGGAGGACACAAGCATTTAACTTACACAGAAGTGTACCCTGTTGTAAGTTTCACCAAAGTGAAATGTATCAATTAGGTAAAGTGTGTGAGTGTGACGTGTGTGTATGTATGCGTATGGAAGGAACATGATCAAGGAAACGTTGTCTGTATTGAAAAAGGCACCAATTTCACCAGGGCCAAGTGTACAGTGCATTCTGTATTCTTAGCATACTGCCTCTATTTCTCAATTACTACTCTACACATTATCTTGCTGGCATTTGAATAGCCAGTGCTAATTGACTGGTACAACTTGATCTGCTTATATCAAAAGGAACCAGATGGCACCTACAAAGTAAACGACTCTAAAGATAAAAATGATGATGAGAAGATAAAAATGCTTTGGTCCCTGGTGCAGCACTGGGTTGCACGAAGAGTTGTATCACTGCATCTCATCAGAATATAGTCATGTCAGCTCCTTTTTGTTAATTTACTCAGAAAATGCCAGGTCAAAAACCCAGTTTTGAGTGCAAATTGTTTGTAAAGCCTGTATCCATGCCTCTGGTTCTGCTGACACCTGGCAGGTGATCAATGACAAACCCCAACCATTGGACAAATAATTAGATAATATGATTTTGGTCTTTAGTTCAGGAGATCATCTGGAGTGATATAGACCCAGTGAACCAGTGAACACCTGTGAGTCAAAACTGTCATGTCTTTCCTTATCTTTCTTATTATCACCCTTCAGTTTTGTAAAAGCTTCTAAAAAACACAGTGATACTTATCTAGCTGCAGTAAATCCAAAAGACATAGGTATAAAAAAATGCACGTATAATACATAAGCAAAGCAAAATTTTAACAAAGGAGGAAAGAAGAGATGGAAGTGAAAAGAGGGAAAGAAGGAAAGAATTAGTATTCTGGATCACACAACAACATTTTTATGTCTTCACTGTCTCACAAAGATTAATTTGGAACTAGCAAGCTGCCACTTTACATTTATATAGATGAAAAATAATTGTATTTTAAAGCTTGTTTTGGGTTCTGGCTCTGTCTTTTTATTTTGTTTTGTTTTTTGAACAGTGCGGAAAATGAGAAATGTGGTGATTATGTAAATATTCTAGATTATGCTAGCTAACTGTTAGTCCTTTTATTCTTGATTTTGTTCAAGAGGCCACTATGTCGGGAAATCTATAGGACTGCTTGCCATAGGATGCTGAATGTGTACATGGGTTAGAAAAGAACTTGGACCAATCCATGAAAAAATATCTATCAAAGACCTGCTAGATACAAAGACAACTCTTCTGTTTCATGTGGTCCGCCAGTCATAAATTGCAAGGCACAGAGAGAATACATCTGACCTCTTCTTATATTCTTCCCTGGCCACCTGCTACTGCCACTATTAGAGCCAAAATAGACCACTGGTCTGGGTCAGACTTTGGACTGATCCATTACAACCATATTTATAGAGCAGCTGGAGAAACTGCTGAGGTATGTGTTTACTGAGTGACTAATATGTTTGCTACTGATATCAAAACCAACTGTACGACCTCTGCATTCAAGAGAACAGCAATTCATTCTGCTCAGCTAACATCTAAACCCAAAAATACTCAGATAACCAGAGGGAACTTTGAAAATTCTTCAAAAAGTCACCCAGTTCATCTTCACAGTGTTAATGTGGGGAAACTTTATTAAACCTGGAGTTCCAGTGATAGTACGAAGATGGGATTTATCTGCTTACATCATTTCAGTAGCTTCTTGAACCACAAGATATTCTTTATGGAACAAAATATTTTATTTAAAATATACTGCATGGGAAGGCTTTATCCCTAATCCCTTTTGAACATTTAATAAAAAGAAATAGTGGTGCATATGCCACGGACTGTTCCAACATCTGGCAACAATAGAAAGATGTGGATATAAGCAAAATTTTGCCCACTTTCAACAAGCTGAGGAGAATTTACAGTAACATATATTCATTATATTGTGAATGTAGTCAGCTTTGATGCATTGTAAAGCTATCCTACTTGACTGAAGAGTTTCTGAAGTATGAGGTATTCAGAGTTATATAAAAACTGTAAGTTATTGGCATCTTTACATTTCTCAATTTATTTCTTTACGAAAACTAATAAAGAATAAAATATCAGAATACCTGTTCCATATGTAGCATATATTTTAGATTCCTTTAGGTAGAAGACTGTGTATGTTAAAGGGAAAGGCTCTTCTGTACCTGGTGAGTAGTTGTTAGTCCTGGCAATTTGAAATTAAGAGGCTTTGAGATAACCTGCTTGGGGAACTTATGTCGTTTGTCTCCTGCCATATTCCTAGGCCACAGACTTTTACTAAATGTGGTGAGGAAGTGCTTTCCCAAGAGTGGGAGCTGGGGCAGTGTTGGGCTTTCCAGGAGCACATGGTTCCCTGGGGATCTCCTGGGCAGAGAGGTGCCAGGGCCGCCGCACTAGAGAGCGACTGGAGAGCATCACTTCCCTCCCGGCTCTAGAGCCACAGGTCAGTCTTAATGGCACAGGAAGGCCTGAGGTAGAGGCGGTACACTTCAGAAGATTAAGTTAGCAAAAACATGGTGATTATTAAGCCTGATTGTTTTGGTAACACGGTATATCCTGTGATCTCTTTAAATGCTGCTTTTCTAGGGCACCTTTGCCCTCAACCCAAAGCACTGCTGATGGGGTAGTACTTTAAAACAACTGGGAGCTCTTTTTTCTTACTAAAAATAAGCCTTTTTTGGTTGTTTTTATATACACTTTTTTTTTTTTTTTATGTGAATAGATTTTAAACACTAGATGTCAGTCAGTCACCTCACAAAAGCAAATTCTCAAGCCGTAGCCCATTTATCTTTGGCAGCAAACACTTTTAAAAGGAACATTAACAATAAAGTAGATATTAAATAATAACTGCAGTAATGTCAAAGCCAGTTGCAGCAATTATCCCACAGGGCTGTTTAGCAACCACAGAGATCCAAGAATCATAGAATCATAGAATGGCTTGGGTTGGAGGGGACCTTAAAGATCATCTGGTTGCAACCCCCCTGCCATAAGCAGGGATGCCACCCACTAGATCAGGTTGCCCAGGACCCTATCCAGCCTGGCCTTGAACACTTCCAGGGATGGGGCATCCACAGCTTCTCTGGGCAACCTGTGCCAGTGCCTCGCCACCTGCTGACTGAAGAATTTCCTTCTAGCATCTAATCTAAATCTCTTCTCTTTTAGTTTAAAACCATTCCCCCTTGTCCTATCATTGTCTGCCTGAGTAAAAAGTTGCTCTCCATCTTTTTTTTAAGCCCCCTTTAAGAGACGGGGAATGTGGAGAAAACCCTTTTGTAGAAAGACTCATGCATACACAGTGGTGAGCATTCACACTGTCTATGTGAAATCCTTGTTAATCTGTTGTCTAAAGCTACAGATGACTAGTAAATTCTTCTGGTAAACCACCCATGCTACTCCAGCTTTTGGAGCATTTGCAGAAACTTATGTTTCAAAAGAAAGGACACTCATCGTCTAGGAAGAAAAACTGGAGCTCTCAAGAAGCACTCTTCTCTTCTGCATTTCCTGCTAGCTAAGTTAGGACACTGGCAAGAGGTCATGCGACTGCATTTTGGGAAGTTATGGGCCCCTCTTGTTCTGGCCTTTGGAGGTTGCTCCCCACAGAGCTGCGCTGGCATACAGAGACATATGCCTGCAGCCAAGCTACATCAGCTATGGTTTTGACAACTGAGGGCTGTTTAAGCAAAATATTTATGTTGACAATAGAGTTTAAAGTTTGTTTCTTTTGCCAGAACTCCAGTAGAGAGGCAGTGCAGCTGACTCATGGTGAACCACTGCAGCAAGCGTTGCTGGACTTCATGAGTCAGGCCCCTCAGGCAGCTCAGCTCTGAGGGTCTTCAGTTCTGTGGATCTGTTTTTTAGTGCTCTGGTACCACAATAGATTCAAAGATACTTGAGCTGTCTCCATGGAATAATGATATACAAGAAGAGCTGTTTGCTTAAGCACTGCTGCATGACTACACATGTATTGCCTCCGGACCAAAACTACTATGTCCTCACTGAGCTCCCAGTATGGATATGTGGGGTGGGATCCTGCTGCCTCTCTGCTATGTCACTTGGGCACCCAGCTTTCCGTTCAGGTTGTGTCATGGACCTGTCTCAAATGTTCACAGATTTACTAGATGTCAAGGCACATGCACCCTCTGTGGCATCTAACCAGTCTTAAATTTGGCTTTACAGCTACTGAGTCTTTTTGTTAGTCTCTCCAGTTACATTTTGATTCAGAAGTCTCGATAAGCCTCCAAAAATCCGTTATGTATTCTTGAAACACATTCAAACAGCCTTTCTTTCCTGGAATCATATATATGTATCATTTTGACCACTCAACTACTTTTAAGACAATGCCACTGTGTATCTTGAATGGAAGCCTACTCCAGAGTGCATGAAGAAATGTATTCTACAGTTCTGATCTCTACACTTTTATACATATGATTAAATTGTGTTTTTAAAGATACTGCATCTCAGTTGTGAGACTCTGAGGAGAGTGTTTTATCAGATGCTGACTGCACAATAGACAATTTTTTTCAGCTAGTATATGAGGTACCAGAATCCTGGACTTACGATGATTTTGACTATGTGATCCTAAGGCACCACAGGCTGGGTTAGTGCAGCTCTCTTCATAAGTCAGTCCACAGGATGAAGGACCTCCTAGGACACATCATCAGAGGAGGCAAATAACAGCTTTCAGGCTAAATAACAGAGTTGGATTTTCTACTGCTCTACACTCATACTCACGTGAGGCAGAATACAGCCATGTGCAGGACTACCCCATAAAAGCAGTTGTATTTCCACCCACTCTGCACTCATCTTGCCTGAGTGTAGGTCACTACAGAAGGCAAGGGGACTGGAAACCAGTCCCTTTGATCTCCAGATGATCACTGTATTTGGGTCTTTTTTATATTATTTACTTTGTTTGATCTCACATCAGGGCTTTAGTACTTTTTTCCTGGTGATGGGAAGAAACAGCAGTGAATTAGTTGCTCATCTTTGTACCTGTCTTCATGCTGTGATCACTAGGCCATCCTTTCTTGTTCCCTTTGCTTGGGGGTAGTTTTGCACCTGCACATCATCATGATAACCATGACAGCCCCTCAAAGCAATAAAAGTTAGACATATTTGTATGGCAAGCCATCTACTGAGACAAAGGCTGCTTTGTGTGGAGCAATATGGAAACACCTGTGCCCAAATTCAGCCCACTTAAGTGAGGTGCCTTTGTTAGAAAACCAGAATGCCTCTGCAGCTCATGGAGAAAGACAGATGTCTCCAAAGGCAGGTTCATTCTGCCTGAGGATGTCTGTTTGCTTCTACTTTTCTCCTTTGACTGTAGATGGATCACAGTCTTACCACAAGAATTCTAGCTGAGCACATAAAGTCAGTTGAAATGAACTAAGGGAAAGATATTAGCAATATCAAAGATGGAAAACATAGTTAAAAGTCGGAAAATGGAAAGATGGGGGAAAGTAGTGTAGTGCTGAATGAGAAAATGACTCTCAGGTGTCATGTTTCCTCAGACCTCTCATCAGAAGGTACCCTGTCTTGGACATTTATACCCGTTATTTTGAAACTTCTGTCATTTTCATAATTCTTTTGAGAAGATGCAAGACTGATAAACATTGTCAAAAATGTCCTCCTAGTTGCTTGAAATATCCATTTATGACTCCATCTAAAGCCAGCTCTGAAAAGTGCAATGAATTCTGGATTCATCTGCTTGAAAACTAAGATTGACCTGGTGTCATGACTATTGCCTTTGCCTCACTCAGAAATGGAGCACAGAACACGATACTAAGCTGATTTGATCTGTGAGATATAGCCAGAAGCAAAGAATTATATCCTTCCAAATTATCATGTGGGTCTTTTTTTCCAAACTAGTCATATGAAGTTAAATTTGGTGTTTTACTGTTAAAATAAAACAAATGAGCACTGTAACAAAAGAACTCTACGTCATTTGCCTATGGGGATTCTTTGATGGCTCTGAAGGTTGAATGAATTGGCCTGACACAGACTCTGCCCTCTGCCTTGATGACTACTTCTTTAATGTTTGTGAACACTGAATATTTAACAGGCTTTTACCTTTGGTCAAACTCTGGCTGAAGCCTGCTAACAGGATTAAAAGGAAAAAAGAAGTGTCTGATAGACATACTTCCATATACACAGTGTGATTGATCAAACTTCATTTTCCTAATAAATCAGTCTCAAAATTCTTGAAGGCATACTAGTATTCAGAACAATGAAATTATCAAAATACTAATATATTATGCATAAGATCTGACCTTTAATGAGGTTAAACAAATTTATTGAACTCAATTAAATCAATACTTCCCTAGTCTCACACATATTTAGAAAACTTCAGCAAATTAACTTTTTTATTGTGTTCTCAATTAATAATAATTTTGAAAAATAAATTCTATTTTTATAATCAATGAGGAGTAAAAGAACTCAAAGACTCAAAAAGCCGAAGATTTTTTTGTCTCTGCCAAAGATCTTTTTTAAAGTGAAGCTGAGTGAAAGTATGAAAAACACAACTGTTTTACAATGCATGTAAAAACATGAAACTATTTGTCAAACAAACAAATGAGATAAACACTGAGCTCTTTGGAAATAGTATGTATTTATTAAGTATCTGATTTCCAAAGTATACGACCTATTATTGTGGTTACACACATACTGAAGATCTGTTCAGCTCTCTCAGTCATTGAAATAAAATTTTTGCATTTGTGGTGAATGCAAGTCAAACTATCATGTAAACTTTATGTGGGCACATGAATCTTACTCCCGTTGAAATTAATAACAAAGTTCTGAGTATATAGATTTTTATTATTATTATTCCATTGAAACAGTGGGAGATACGTGAAATTATTGCACAAAGCCTGGCTGCTCGGCACAGCAAGGCAGAGTCTGATTTCAGGGTCCAGCACAAACTATAGAAAGAGGGAGAGGTAGACACTACTGGAGTATTGACTCAGGATGAAGGTATATTTTACTTGGCTTAAAGAACCAGCAAGCAGGATCTATTTCATAACAAATTTGAGGCTCCTGAAACAAATGTTATTTTAATATTGCAAACATCTCAGAGGAGACAAGACTAAAAAAAAAAAAAAAAACAAAAGTTTTTTTTTTTTTTTTTTTTTTTAGCTGGCTGAGGTTGTTTGGCTGTTTTTTTTTTTGTTGTTGTTGTTTTGTTTCATATTTTTGTCAAAGCTAGATGATACCTGATATAAAGCTGCAACTTGATCTGTTGAATCGTATCACAAACATCCTGTTAAGACAGAATGATGGTCTATCTAGTTTTTTTCCTGTCTAGGGTGTGGGTGTGCTTTTTATCTACTTCTTCATTGATTTTAAGAAAGTTTGGAATTGATAAGAAGGTAATAAAGAGCAAACCAGAAAATATGACATTGTAAAAATTCAGGGTGTATCAGTGGCTCAAAAACTGCATGCAGTTCTGATTGTCTCATCTGAAACGTATATAATAAATCTAGAAAGAGAAAGACAACAGTGGTGGAAGGTGTGAAATAGCTTGCATCTGAGAACAAGCTGGGTGGACTAGGATCCTTCAGTCTGGAACAGAGATAGCTAAGGGGAAGAATGGTAGTAGGCTATAAACTTAACAAATCAGATACACCTCTTCCAACAACATACATTGCTAAGCTGTAAAAATCTTTGCCAAGGGGTACTGTGGATGCTGAAGGTCAGTATGGCTGCAAAAGGTAATTTAAAAAAACCTCATACAATAACCATTGATTCATCAAGAACTATTAAGCACACTTCTGTAGCTCAGCGCCTTCCTGAGCTACAGACAAGGGGAGTTTGCCCATTGTATTTGTCCCCTTCTTACATTCCTCCCTTGGCCTCTCACGGGACCCCAGCTGGAGGTGTGGTTGTGTCGGTGGTGCTGGTTCCCCACCTGCCCTGGGACATCATCCTTGGCATGGCTCAGGATGGAATCCTGAGCACTGAGGTGCTGTCTTGTCTGTGTGGGGAAGAGCAGGCTTTGGGGAGACCATGCCGTGTCCTCCCTCCCTTCCCAGGAGGGAAGACAGAGGTTTAGAGCTGAGCTCCTGTATCTTCTTTCTTGTGAAACTTTGGCAATTGGAAGAAAATACGTAGTCTTTGAAGTGTAGATTAGTTGCCCACCTTTGATAGGGGTATGAGCAGGTACGGCCACTAATTTTTTCCTGCATCTGTTCACTAAAAGGGTATAAAAAGTTCATAAAAATGGTGAACAAGGCCAGAATATAAGCTGGCACAGTAACAAAGTCCTATAGAACAGGCACCCTGTGAATCTGTGCGGGGGTTCATGGCCTTCTGGGGGCCCTTTGTAATGGCCATGCTGGCTGGACTGTTACTGCCAAGTCATAGGTGCAAGCACAGCACTGCTACAGAAGAAGCTCCTATCTCTGCATGAGGACACATGCCATGCAAAAGTGTCTCATCTAAAACTGGTGGGCATATTTCATATTTTGGCTCACACCTCCATCTTCTTCCTCCCTCATTTCAAAGAAAAATGCTTGCCCAAATAAGCTGCCTGAACATGGACATGGGGCAGAGAGAATCCATTTTGTTCAAAACAAAATTTTAAACTTGCTCAGTTTAACTTGCTCTGGTATCTCTGCTTTGCTGCTTGATGAAAGAGATAATGAAATTAGAGATAAGAGAAAAAGGAAAAAAAGTCCTATCTTGATCTTTTTTTTTCCCTTGTAAGTACTCTGTGTTAGGTGTCACTAGACTTTGCTTCTCTCACCTAACGTGGTATTGACTTCAGCAGAAATTGCTAGTCCCTTTTGTCATTTGTCCAGTTTGTCATCCCCACTAATTTGAACGTGTTTATCCCTAATTTAAATCTGTATTTCAGCTCAGAGCTGGGACAGACTGCAAGCTTGACTGACGTTTAATTTTCTTCCCATGGCAAGAGGGATAACAGGGACTGGCTGCAGCCTGGGCTGGCTCTGCTGGCCCAGCTGCTGGCCTGTAGCTCTTCTTACAGCAAGAGGTGGGCTTATCCCTCAGTAAAGGGGAGAGTAAAAACTCTTACCTCACAGTTTCATGGCTGATAACTGATAGATGGGGAAAAAGACTGAAAACTTTCACTTTGCAGGTGTGCACCTGAGGCAGCAATTTACAGCAAGGGAAAACAAGAGAAAATCAGGTCATTTTCTTAAAGCATTGTATGCTTAAGCAAAAGATCTGTGAATCAATGCATGTGTTACAAGGCGCTGAGCATTCAGGCTGACCACCTCTTGGCTGAGAGTGATGCTGTCCCGGTTTGTTTCTCTTGTCAACTAAGTGAACCAAGAAGGTTTCTGCTCTGAGAGCCACACAGTTAAAATGACATAAATAGGCTTGTCTGGGAGTGGGGCAGTGCAAAGGGGGAGCATTGGATTTGGGAAGCTTGTGTTTATTGCTTCTTAATCATTTAAAGATAGAATTTTCTCCCTTTAGAAGTGGTCATTTTTCTTTTCATCAGCAATGCAAATGGATAGAGTTGTCACATACCAACCTTTTGTGAGTGTGTGATCCCATGTGCACTTTTCACTTAGATTTTCCAAGACTAGATTTTGTGGCTACTCTACATCACTGAATCACTTTCTAGTGTAAGGATGTAACTGAGGTTGGGCAAGGATTTGGCTCAAACATTATTTTGCTGTAGTTATCCATTAACTGCTGAAGCTCTCTGTAGCTGAATGGATTTCAGGGGAAAAAAAGGTCACAAGAAAAATATAGCATGAAATATAACTAGCTTTGAAATATCAATGCAGCATAAAAACTATTTTGCTTACATTCATATGCACTGGAGCTCTGTCATACCCAAACACCAAGTTGAAGGAGAACATTTTCAGGGAAAGCAGATACAATTTTCAGCATGATTTTCCATATCAGTACCATATTTTACACCAAAATAAAGAGAAAAAGACATCTTGAAAAATGTTTGTTTAACAAAAGCAAAGTCTTTCTTTCCAGCCCAAAAGCAATACAATCTTTCCATGAGCCCTCCCAGCCTTTACTTGCCCTTTCGAGATTGTTTTCTAAAGAACACTAAGAAAAAAAAAAAGACCCTAAATACATGTTCTTCCCCTTTAGATCTAATTTGATAAAAGCTGTCACCCTCTATTCCCCAAATGCCTGCCGGTCATGGCCATCACAAAGTTAGTACTGTTACCAGAAATGAGCTTAACTTAACTCAAAACATGTGTTTGCCTTTACAATGGCATTTTAGAAACCATTGCTTATATTTCCCCATCCTCAGCTTTTCTATGGTTTGTTTGTTTGAAAACAACATTTGAAATTCAATTACATTTACTGCAATTCTGAGAAGGGCCCCTACTTCCTTTTTAAAACAACTCACAGAAGAAAACAAAATGGGGACTGTGAAGAAAAAGACCAAGCTGTTGCTGGTGCAAGAGACAATCTCTTTAGCTGGCTTCCCCCCCTTCTTTCTTTGAACATTTTTTTTTTTTCTATTTAAGTATATTATCTGTGTGTACCTCACTTCCAATTAGCCTTGTACTGAAAGGTCCTTTCAGCAGTCAGTAATGACTGCAGCTGTATTGTATGGTAACAAAGGAAGAAGACATCCTGGATGAAGATTTCCCCCCCAGACCAGAATTAACTGCAGGTCAATATTTGGCTGCAGTGGTGTTGGGGACAGAGTTTTATGTTCTGTCACCATGGGACCCTGTTTGAGGATCAGTGTCTGCTTAGGAGAGATGGAATGCACCTCACTAAGTGAGGCAAAAACATTTTTGATGATAGGATGGCTGACCTCATAAGGAGGGCTTTAACGAGGAAGGAAAGGGCAGGGAGAGGGTAACCATCAGCCCTGTAAAACAGTGGCACACAGGGCTGCTGAACAAAGGGTGTGAGGTTATGTGGTAGGGAGGGGTCACCTCCAGCACCTGCAGATTAACAAGGAAATGCCTACAAGGCAACATTATAGAGAAATCCCCCAAACATTTTCTAGGAACACAACATGCTGGGGTGCCCCTCTTAAGTGTCTGTACACTAATGCATATTATGGGGAGTAAACAAGATGACTTAGAGACATGCATACACTTGCAGGACTGTGATCTTACTGGGATCACAAAGAGGTGGTGGGATGGCTCCCATGGCTGGAGTGTTGCAGTGAAAGGACAAGGGCTCTGTAGGAAGAACAGGATGGGTAGACAATGATGGGGTGTCACCCTCTATGTCAATGACCAGCTGGAGTGCATGGAGCTCTGTCTGGGGATGGATGAGGAGCTGACAGAGAGCTTATGGGGTAGGATTAATGGGAAGACAGGGCTAGATGACATTAAGTGGAGGTCTGCTACAGGCCACCTGACCAGGAAGAACAAGCAGATGAGGCCCTCTACAGACAGATAGAGGCAACCTCACATTCACAAGCCCTGATCCTCATGGGGGATTTCAACCACCCTGATATCTGTTGAAGGACAACACAGCAGGGCATAAGCAATCCAAAAGGTTCCTGGAATGCATTCATGATAAATTCCATCTCCGAGTGATAGAGGAACCAATGAGGAGAGGTGCTGTGCTGGACCTCATTTTTCCCAACAAGGAGGGGCTTGTGAGGAATGTGAAGGTCAAAGGCAGCCAAGGCTGCAGTGACCATTAAATGGTGGAATTCAAGGTCCTTAGGGCAGCAAGGAGGGTGCATAGCGAGCTCACTAGCCTGGATTTTAGGAGAACAGACTGGTCTTTTCAAAGATGTGCTTGGTAGAGTACCGTGGGATAAGGTCCCAAAGGGAAGAGGGGCCCAAGAAAAATGGCTAATATTCAAGGATCATTTGCTCCAAGCTCAGGAGCCATGCATCCTAACAAAGAGAAAGTGAAGCAAAAATGCCAAAGGCCTGCATGGATGAACAAGGAGCTCCTGGCCAAGATAAAACACAAAAAAAGGAAGCCTAGAGATGGTGGAAACAATGACAGATAACCTGGGAGGAATACGGAGACATTTTCCAGGCAGAAAGAGATGAAGTTTGGAAAGCTAAAGCCCAGATAGAATTGAATCTGGCCAGGGATGTCAAGGGCAACAGGAAGAGCCTCTACAAGTACCTCAATGACAAAAAGAAGACTAGGGAAATTGTGGGCCAGCCCTCTACTGAACGAAATGGGAGACCTGGTTACCTGAAACAGTGAAAAGGCCGAGGTACTGAATGCCTTTTCCTCAGCCTTTACCAGCAAGACTGGCCTTCAGGAATCCCAGGTTCCAGAGACCAGTCTCAAAGGCTAGAGCAAGGATGATCCTCTTCCTTGGTGGAAGAGGATCAGGTCAGTGATTACTTAATCAAACTGAACATTCATAAGTCCATGGACCCTGATGGGATGCACCCACAAGTGCTGACGGAGTTGGCTGATGTGATTGAGAGGACTCTCTCTCTAATTTTTGCTTGATTGTGGCAACAGGGAGAAGTCCCTGAAGACTGAGGGAAAGCAAATTTGACCCCTATCTTCAAGAAGGGCAAGAAGGAGGACCTGGGAAACTTCAGGCTGATCAGCCTCAACTTGATCCCTGGGAAGGTGGTGGAGCAACTAATCCTGGAAACCATTTCTAGGCACATGAAGAGAAGAAAATCACCAGGACTAGTCAGGACAGATTCACCGCACGGAAGTCATGCCTGACCAACCTGCTAAGTTTATATAGTGAAATTACCAGCCTGGTGGATAAGGAGGGAGCAATAGTTATTGTCTACCTGGACTTCAGTAAGGCCTTTGACACTGTCCCCCATAAGATCCTCATAGAGAAGCTGTTGAAATATGGGCTGGGTGAACAGACAGTGACGTGGATCAAAAACTAGTCAAATAGCCAGGCCCAGTGGGTAGTGGTCAGTGACACAAAATCTAGCTGGAGGCCAGTAATGAGTGGAGTACCCCAGGGGTTAATACTGGGTCCCATCCTGTTTAACACCTTCGTTAATGATCTGGATGATAGGATAGAGCGCACCCTAAGTAAATTCACAGATGATGTGAAACTGTGTGGTCTGGCGGAGTCACCAGAAGGCCGCACAGTCATCCAGAAGGACCTTAACAGGCTGGAGAGGTGGGCTGACAGGAGTCTTATTAAGTTCAGCAAGGAGAAGTGCAGAGTCTTGCACTTGGGGAAGAGCAACCCCAGGCACCAGTACATGCTGGAGGCCACGCAGCTGAAAAGCAGCTTTTCAGAAATGAACCTAGGAGCCCTGGTGGTCACCAAGTTGATCATGAGCCAGCAATGTGCCCTTGCCACTAAGAATGTTAACAGTATTTTGGGCTGCATTAGGTAAAGTATCACCAGCAGGTCAAGAGAGGTGATCCTTCTGCTCTACTCAGAATTGGTGAGGCAGCACCTGGAATAATGTGTCCAGTTCTCAGTCCCCCAGTACTAGAGAGACAAGGACACACTGGAAAGAGTCCAAATTAGGGCCACCAAGATGATGAAAGGACTACAGCACCTTTTCTATGATGAAAGGCTGAGAGAGCAGGGTCAGTTAAGCCTTTAGGAGGCTCAGGGAGGATCTCATCAATGTCTATAAATACCTGAAGGGAGGAGGCAAGGAGGACAGAACAAGGCTGTTTTCAGTGGAGTCCAGTGCCAGGGCAAGAAGCAATGGGCACAAACTGGAACAAAGGACATTCCTTCTGAACATCAGGAAGCACTTTTTTACTATGTGGGTGACTGAGCGCTGGCACAGATTGCCCAGAGAGGCTGTGGAGTCTGCCTCCTTGGAGATCATCAAAAGCAGTCCTGGACAACCTGCTGTAGGTGTCCCTGCTGGACAGGTGTCCCTGCTGGAGCAGGGGGTTAGGCCAGACAACCTCCAGAGGTCCCATCCAACCTCAGCCATTCTGTGATTCTGTGTGATTCTGTGAACTGATATTTGTGAAAAAAAAAAAAAAAGAAAAAAAGAAAAAAAAATATACAAAGATTCAAACTGTGCCTAGACATTGTGACATAAGCTATCAAACTGCTTTGACCATACGGTCTTCTTTCAGAGAATTGCTGTATAATTACCCTTTCTAAGGACAACAAAGGAAATATTCAGTGTAATTAAAACCATTAAAAGGCACAAGAACTTTTTGTTGTTAAAAATTCAGATAACAATGGATAAACTACATGAACTGCATTCCCTGATGCAGAACCCTCTTCCCTGAGGGCAGAGAATTGTCAGACCTCTGGAGACTAGAAATGCATCTCCTACCCCTTGGCTGCAGGAACATCAGCTGCAGAATGTATAAATAAGTTTCCTTAACTGTCTGCTCCATACGTGAGCAGCTTTCCCCTCAAGACTTGCTTTAAATCTTCAGTGCTACTTGGGGCACAAGTAACAGTAACAAAACCACTGCCATATGAAATTTTACTTTCTGATACAATTTTCCAGAAACACAGGTAAATTGGTGCCTGAGGGAGCAGAAGTATCTTTAACCAGTTTTATGGTGGGCAGCTATTTGGTCAGTGTGAAGGAGTATCATTAAGTGTTCATTCAGTCCTGCTGTCTTTGCCAATATGGAGTCTTCCACAGGTGCAAAGAGTACAAGCTTTCCCCAAGCCAATATATCCCATTCGGGTATATTGGTCTAAGCTAACGGCAGGCAGGATGAAATGCTCTCACAAAGTGTCCAGCATTGTCTGTTGAGTGTTGAGACAGAATCGCTCATATGGAGACCCCAGAATTCCATATGGTTAAACATGGCATAGGAGTTCTTAGTAAGGCATGGCTAGTCAAATTTATGAGTTTCCACAATACTAGAAATTAAGAAAAAGAAATCAAATCTTTATAAGTAAAGTATTTGAAAAATATATATGTTTTGGAATAATTAGAATGTTATGCATAAAACACAAATATTAAATTCCATTATAGGATTAGGATTACTGTAAGATTACTATAAAGGATTAGTGTAGGATTACTATCAGTTTTATGATAATGGAAGAAAAAAACATGTACAAGAAAAAGAATCTGGTGTTGAATTTTCATTACATTTTTCTTCTGAAAAAAAAAAATCTGAATTTTGCTATTATGGGCTGAAACAAACAGGCAAATAGTTCAGGTTTAAATTAGTCTTTTGTTGTTGTTCAAAACTCAAACCAGGAGAAAGACAGAATGAGTGAAGTTAAGTCTCCCTTTGCGATTTTATTTTCATAAATTTTTGCATATATAGGTTCACGTGAGAACAGATGAAAGAAGTGGTAAAACACCACAAGACAGACATGAATCAAGCACAAATCTACATCAGCTGGTAGTATGCAAAAAAGATGTCTTGGATTTACAAAACCTCAAGACACTGAAAAACTTAAATTTTGCAAAGTATTTCAAGATTTGGTAGTATCTCGATTACTTGAAATAGCACTTTAAAACAATTTAGAGCTAATTAAAATATGTGACTATAAATAAAAACACTAACCAGAATTCTTCATCAAGTAACATATAGCTGTTTATGTGTAATCCTTGCATATTTTTATGAAGGTAACACTCCTGGATGAACATAAATATCTGAACTCCTCCAACAAAAACCCAGTCCAGAAAAGCTGTCAAATGACAAAACCAAAGACTATATACCAACTCACCAGAGTGGAACTTTACAAGTGCTCAGAAGATTTACCTGAAATCAGATCTTTCACATTTAAAAAAATCCCCACTTTTTTTTTGTGTGTGTGTGTGAAAAATGCATGATTACAAAATGTTATCAAAAAAGAAAAAACATATTTTTACTTCATTTGTCATTTTTCTACAAGAAAAGCAAGAAAAATGACAGTTAACCACAAAAAAATCTGTCACATTCCCATATTTAATAGAAACATTTTAATATTAAAAATCAGTACAGTCCATGTAGAAATATACAGTGAAACCAGGTCTGTCAGGAAAGAGTTTGTCTTTTATGAAACCAACCCACAGATCTGGAAAAAACGCAGAGAAGCTTCTAAGCACATAAACCTTTTAAAAGTCTGAAGTGAAGACAGCAATCCTACAGCTTCACAGAGGTGGTGAACAATTGATATGTTTTTTACATAAGTATGTTTGTCAGAAAGTTACAGTGAAAAGTGGTTGGTACGTGAAGAATAGAAGGACATGTATCACAGGAGGAAGCGATGAGGTCTTTAGCCTTGTCATAGAGAGAAATAATGTTAAACGTGTACTTCAATAGATAAAACAGATTGACCATTGAAGGAACTCAAAATAGATGACTACTCTTTTCTGCAAGCATAGTAAACCGGGGTGACTCATTGTTTCCTTTAATTTGCATATGGAAGAAATTAGGAATTGAGATAAAGAGACCCAATGTGTTTTTCTTGGGGGAGTGGGGAAGGGAGAGAAAAGGGAAAAAGAGGGAAGGCTAAGCTTTTTTGGGGGGTAGGGGCTGTTTTGTTTTGTTTTGTTTTTAAATAGAGATCTAGATTGTTTCCACATCTTTGGGAGCCCACCAGTGTTCCAAATACAACTATAGAATTTGAAAAAAATGTTCCAGCTTTCATGTCTCAAGTGCTGAAATGCTGGAGCCTGCCCTGTTGACACCTGGGGCATAATGCAAGACAGCTTAGATGATATACTTCGGTCTTCTTCTGCTGAGCTTTCCATGGGGTGGTGAAGGATTGAGCCCAAATCCTTCCACCTGTCTTGGAATATCTATTCCAGTTCTTACAAACATGGACAATATAAACATCTAATAATAATTCTTCAGTTGTAATCAGGACCTCCAGGTAATATACTAAAGATGTGACTTATCCTTTTAATTTGCACACATAGCCTTACATGTGCAAGTAGTTCCATTGAAATGAATATTCCCTCAGTGGGAAAAAAAAAAAAAAATTGGGGAAGAGATGCCTTGTCAGTTCTGTGGCCTTCCTTTGAAAGTTCTTTAAACAGTACTAAATTCTCAATTTTATCAATTGAAATAGTTGCAAAGTAAATTTGTCTAGATCTTCTCTTGATGTTGACAATTATTTAAATATTACCCATACCTAATTAGCATTGAGACTACAGATAAAGCTACCACCAGGAAGAATTAGATATAAGCTTTTTCTATTCAAGTTGACCACAGTGTATTACGGTTTCATTTACAGCAAAGGCTATAAACAAATTTAGGTTCTACATATTTGTGACATTTTGAGACTTAGAAATCACTGATGAGTCCATCCAGAGCAGTCAGTGGTCAGAACACTCTGAGGGACTCTGAATGATCCAGGAGTTATCACTACAGCACTGGTTCCATGGCAGCTGACAGATCTTCTCAGATCAGGCAGAAAAATGCAGTCTAGTAATCTCAGGCTGCCAAACATCCAAAATTAGAAGGCATCATTCATCACTCTGGCTACAATGTTGGTTTTAATGTGTTAACTCTAGCCAGCTTCCTTCTGAGGTTTATACAAGTATGGCATTTTTCACTCCTTCCTCTGCTGTACAGTGCTTGGGACTGCTTAACCCATCAGTGGGGTAACTAAATTGCAACAGAAAATCAAGAGATATCCACAGATAACTCTGTTTCCTCAAAATTTGCACACAAAACTTGAAGAGTGCCAAAGAAATCCAAATTACCATTTATGTGTTTAGCTAGGCACACGTCTCATTTTACCAAGCTTATATCATTTTTTAAATCACTTTGGGGCATAAACCAGTATAAATGCAAGAAAATCATATAATGAAACAAGAACTTTATACCTAGGAAAAATGCCAAGATTCATAACCATTCCCCCAGCTAAATTCTACATTGCCTGATTTTCTGAATTAAGTGGTGGTAATTATGTGCCTAATATGCATTGCAAGTTAACATGCTTGTCTCCATAAATTCAGTAATTGCTTATTCAAACAGTACAACAGGCATGTAACACATAACTGGCGTGCACAATTACCTAATTTGCATCAGTAGTCACTGTAATTTCATGTCACACTGATTATGCATGAAATCATGAGTGTATTTTCAAAACATTTGAAACCCAAATGAAAAAAAAACAGATACAACATAATCCTCTCATTTACTTTTTTCCTCTTCCACTAAAAATATTTTATTTTTGTGGTGATGCTTTTCGTTTCTGTGCTTTTACTTTTTTTTTTTTTTTATTTATTCTTTCCTTAACTTGTTCTCCTATAACCCGGTCTGTAGAAAATTGTGAACAAATAGTGCCTGAAGAGGGGCAGAGGTGCTGTGACCACCTGTGTCAGCTTAAATCGTGCTTATATGCTTTCATGAATGTTCAAAAAGGCCTAGAATTTTCAGTAAGCAAAGTCCAAATCATTTTCATCCAAGCATGACTACCTTCTGAAAAGGAAAGTTTTCTCTAAACATGCTAGATATTATTGATGACTATGCATTTGCACCTCCAAGTTAGTGACATTCTTATTGCTATTTTTGAATTCAAAACCATTTTAAAATGTTATTGCATTTTTGATTTAAATTTTCATTTAAAGGAATTGGAACTTTGGGGAAATTATAGTTTTTACTTTTGAAAGCTTCACAATTGTTTTCATATGCATTTCTTTTGCAATTTGAATAAATATATTAAAATGATAGAGAAAAAAAAATGATGCAACCCTTCTTTGAAGGAACAAGTAAAAGGAAGCTGTGCTGTTTTGCAGTGTGGAACAAAACGTAGGGGCAAAATGGAGCATTAGAGTAATTTAACAAGGTGAAACACGGGTAGCTGTAGGCCTGCTGGTGTCTCTAGGATGGGACAGCTGGAGCTGATTCAGCTGTTTCAGTGCCTGCAACTGGCTGTATCACACTTCTCAGCTCAGCTCTGCATGGGAGCTGAATTTAAACAGTTTTAAAATTTAGCTGGTTTTCAAGCTTTCAGTTAGTCAGACATTCAAACCCATTTTACTTCCCTGTATTCCCCAGAATATCTCCACTTTAGATTCATGAAGCTACTACTCATTAGTCTAACACCTTAACTAGTGACAGCAGAGAGATAACTTCAGTAGACACTAATTTTTCTTAAGTGCAGGACTTCACCCCCATGCAGTTCATCCCCATCTCAGGCTTGAAAAAGCACATTCAAATGTCTGTGTCCTCCTGCAGAAGATGCCAGTCAAAGCTGGAGTGTAGAGATGGAGCTCTCACCCTCCCTAAGCTGCTCCTGGCCCTACGTGAGCTGGGGCCCCAAGGAGAGATACATAAAGCACCTTCTTTTTTTCTTGCCTGTGACCAAGTTGCAGAGCGTGATGCGGAAGCTGCTGGCTACTGGGTAGCAGCTTTGGAATACTATATTTCCCACAATGATTCATTTTTAAAGAGAGATTTGTTCTGTCAGCAGCTGACTTTCACACTGCTCTGTGCTGAAGGTGTTCACCACCAAACAGGTGAACACCCACAAGAAAAGGAGCTTTCTATTGCCATGGAGTGGAGGTCCGGGTGGATGAAAATGCCGAGAGTGAACTGCAGTGTCTTCCATTCTATTATGACAGCAAGTTCCATCTGTAGGTTGTAGGAAGCTGGCTAAGAACCTCAGCATGAGCTCTTCTTTCACATTAAATAGCAAAGCCAATTAACACTGGAAAATGTATTTACCAACACGGGAGTCTCATCTTCATTGTATGATCTTCAGGGTTATGCATGACTGGAGGAGTCAGCTGCAGCTGCATGTTTGTACTGAACAACTTAAGCATCCTCACTTGCCCACAGACACCTTCAGGGCTGTAATTACCTGCATTTCATCCCATTAAATGCTCTCTAATGTTTGATTTTCCTCTGTGCTGACTAAATTCCAAAGTGAGTAATGGAGCACTGCAATCTGGGATTACAACTAAACGGGGAGAAAGCAAGAAAATAACTACTCTGTAGATGAAAAAGATGGAAAGAATAATAGCAATTGTAACACAAGGGTACTTTACTAATAAGAAAAACATAAAAAGATAAGACTTAAAGGAAAAGCCATGAGAAAACTACCAAATAAAAGTTCCATGTTCTTCTTGGCACTGTAGTTGTTACTGTGGAGCACTTTGATTATTTTTAATTAATTTTAACTACTTTTACTAACTACATCAATTACTCTTTTGACCAAATATATTTTAAATGAAAATTTTGAGACTATATATTTGTCCTTTAGTTTCTGGTAAACTCAAGTTCCTTGGCTGCCAAATACCTTTATTGCTACTCTTTGATTTCAGGTGCTTCTGAGAAAACAGAGTTCTTCATTTCATAATCTTTACATATTTACAGAATATGGTCACCTGGTACCCATCTTTTCTCATGTTTTTTACTGCAGAGTAATGGGTTTACTGGAAAAGCAAATCTCAAAACTCAAAAAACAAGCTGAGCAGTAACACATACCAAAGCCAGATGACACCATCAGATTGTCCTTCACCTTGTGCTGAATTAGGCTACACTGCAGGGCACAAATAGCATTATTCTGCATGTCTACAATTGCAAAACAGCCTTGTCCCTGACAAATTACAGAGTCATATATGCAGTATGTGATGCTTTAAAACAGCCTTTTTTTTTTTTTTTTTTTTTTTTTTTTTTTAACATATGGGGGGCACAGATTCTTGGGGCAAGTTATAAAAAGTCAACATTTTACATGTTTCTTTTGTGAAAATTCGATAATCTTATTTTTAGTATTTTAGTCAGTTTAGGTCAAACCTGGTTGATTTGTGAACAAAGTTTTCAGTTCTCGTTTCTTAAAAACCCTTCAAGATCCATCAAAGTAAAAGCATGCTTCTATTTTGCATGACAAATGCTGGAAGCTCTCCTGGTTATTGCTTATCAGGAAGAGATGATTTCTCTTGATCCATGCAATGCCAGCTCTCATGCCAGCCTGCTCCTCCTTGAACAGCCCCATCAATGCTTCAGAGAGCTGGGCACTTGCTAGGGTGGGAGAAGAACTTGCTAACTAGGAGAACTAAAGAACATAAACAATACAATCTTCCTAGAGCAAGCACAAAACTTAAAGTCTTTGCTGCTCTTTTTTTCAGGTGAGATGCTATAGGTGCCTTCTGGGCTTGTGAGATCAGAGATCTATGCTCACTGCTTGCTGCTCCTTGCAAGTAACACTCTTCAGAGCAAACCCTTTTGTGATAAAACACATTCACTTTTACAGCAAATCTATAGCTTTTCTCAGGGTCCTCCAATATTTCGGTGTGATTCAATTCCTCTTCCCAAAGCTTAGCAAAAGTCAATAATATTCAAACTACTGGAAAATTAAGCAATGCTGCTTTCTGTAGGAGTGCAAATGCTATTTGTGCAATGCAGGTGCTATTAGTACAAAAATATCTGTTTATATTTCCTTGGCACAGTGAGATGTACAAATCCACCACTGAGACTGTGTATTATTTTCCTGGTAGCAACATCAACACAAGGAAATTCTCTTCCCCACATGTTTCCCCTTCATGGCTCCCTGCTCTCATATTCTGATTCCTACACTGCCCTATAGCTGACCTAAATTCTTTGCTGACTTTAAACTTCTTTTAAATGAACTCAATACCTTACTTTAAGGTCATGTGAAAACTGTTCAAAATATCTTTGATGTTATCAGATTTTCTGCAAGTTTTAAACTTGAAGGCACTAAAATATATTCAAACTATAATTGCAGCCTGGAATATTTTTAGGTAAGCGTCAACAACAATGGTGGAATGTGGGAGTTTTCAGAAATAGTAAGTTCAGTTAGTTCATGAGAGGTTTAACAGTTATGTTAACTTGAATGAGAAGTTCAGTGAACAAGTCCACAGAGCTGAATTCCAGGTACTAGTGTTGCAGATATTTCTGTGATCGAATTTAGCAATGTTAGAGGTGAAAAGAGTTGATTCTGAGTCAAACTATGTGTGGAAAAAAGAAATTTAATGATTTGAAAGAGCAGATAGAAATTCTCAAAAAGAAAATACCAACAGAGTTCAGTTCCAATTCTGAAAATAAAATCCTAAATTCCTGGAAGTCCTTGCTCAGTAGTTTCAGAAGAATTAAATTGTTATTATGCTGAAATTTTTGAATGGCTTGTTCTTGTGAAAAGTTAATCTTATCTAAAAAAAACAAAAAACAACAAACAACAAACAAACATAAAAGCAAATGCAGTAAACTTCCTGATGAATTAAATAACTGTGGTACCTGCATCTTTCAAAACAAATACCCGACACAAGGATTACAACATTTTCCAAAGATAAGAATCTGCAGTCATCTCAGTACATCCTGAGATTACTGACTACTCATTCTAATGTTATTTCACATTGATAAGTTGATTTTTTTTAAAAAATAAGTTTGGTTCCAGATTCCACAAGCTTTGCTGTGAACATTTGTGCACAAACCACCAGTATGGAAAGCAGTTAGCCTGTTTCAACAGCCCATCCACTGGCAAGCTGCTGAAACACCAGCATCATTTCAAATAAGCCAGAGGAAAAACCTTTTCTTTTTTTTTTTTTTTTTCCCCCTCTCAATGGAAAGTCAGTGCATGTTCTAAATGGAGCCCCATTTCTTGACATGTATTCCTAGCTGGAAGCCTATAAGCACTGGATTTGCTATTGCTCTAGCTCGCACCATTGCAGTCACAGAAGATACAGTAGAAACCATCTGGTCACTTAGCCTTTTCTAATGAAAAGCTCAAAAGACTGCAAACAACAAAACAGATCTATTTCATTAATATAATTTGACTCAGAATGTTAGCTTTGGCACTCAGCAGCAGAAAAATCCAACTACATTTTGTCATAACGCATGAAAACAACAGCATTCATAAGAAGTCGAAAGTAGCATGGAAAAACTCATTCTTAATGTTCTTATCTCAGTTTCAGTATCTCCTATACAACTGCATGTGCAGATGCTTCTCCGGAAGAGCTCTTAGACTGTGTCCTTATCTTGTCTCCATCGGTGTCTGTAGCAGTGGAGGGAGGAGGGGGAAGGAAGTGTGCTGGAAATTCTAGGGTGCATTTCTTGGAGTTTCCCAGCTCTTGTGGACCCACCAGTATTCACAGGAGCCTGCAGTGCGTTATGAGAACACCAGCATGAAACCAGCACCTTCCCAATGCCTGTCTTCTTTCTCCCTACCAGCAACCTGCATATAGCAGGCAAAATGCTCTTGGCTGTCAACCCAGATTCTTAGCAGATTCATCCCTCACCCAACACCTGTGGGGATGAGTGTCTGTTCTCCACAAATGCAGAAGCAAATCAAGACCAAACCTTATTCTTTCTCTTCCTTATCCTTGCTAACAACTTTCATTAAAGTTAATTTTCACATGAGCTAGCTAAATGAGAACCAAATACCATTACGGGCTCCAGAAGCTGGAACTGTGACATTGACAGTTATGAATCTCTGCATTAAACAGGTCAATGCACAGTTTCCTCATGTGTGGGACAGAAAAGTTTATATTCAGAACCAATACTATTTCTCTCATGAATTAAAAGACCGGCTAGGTTTTTGGTACTGCAGCCCCAGCCAGTGAGCTACTTATGGGAGAGGCTATGAATCAGCAAGACCTCACTCTTCTAAACAGCTGTTTAACTCCCAGCTCCTCTCATTTCATCCTGTGATTTCTAACAGGCATTTCACCACTGTGCCTTGCAAGCATTGTTGGATGTATCCCAAAGTAGCTCAACTTCTGGAAGATGAAATAATGCTCTGACCTATTCCTGGCATAGTCCTCTGCCCACCGTACGCAGCCAGTGAGGACTCATGGAGAACTGAGATACATGGGATGAAACAGCTATTCAGTGGAAGAAGGAAAGATTACTGGTTTTGTATCAGCTCTGCTTCTTGCTCTTTTTTTTCAGCACTGGAAAAACTGGTGACTAGTTTTGGACTGCTTATTTTCTCCTTTTTATTTTTTATTTTATTTTTATTTTTGAATGTGTGGAAGGTACTCAGAGAAAGCAATACAGTCACTTTAATAAAATGTGTTTTCTGTCAGGTTGTAAATGATTGTTTAGGTATTTAGGTACACAATTACTCCTCAGTCTCCCACAGCTTGTTTTATAGACAGTATGGTAAACTTGCCTTGTCATCTTTTTAGTTTAATTGTGAGACTAGGGCAGTATTTTGACTTGTTGTCGAAGGGCCCCACACATGATGTTAATGTAAGTAGATGAGAAAGGAGAAAAAGAATAGAAATGTAACTGATCATCAGGTGTGCATTTGATGTAAAATACCCCAACAGTCCAGGATGTCCCAAATAGAGAACTGGGTTCAGTTGCACTTCTGAATTTATAATTCTATCCTTCTCTTTCCCAGAAAATAAAAACATAACAGTAAGAACAACAACAACAACAAAATAGCACTTATAACATATATTTTTAAAGATACACATGGCAAGTATGAAATTTAACAAAGTGATACAGTAAAAAGTTAAGCTTGTGTTACTGAGTAGAGTCATGAAAAGAATTTTTTAAATTAAGCTGGTAACCCCTGCTAATTGTTCAACACTTCCCATTTTATTTTGCTTATACTCTTTCACCACTTTATAGTNATGACCAATATTTTTATTTACCCACATTACAATATTTTGGCTGATCCATTTTTTGTAATGGCCAAATATGCTTATTCATTTAGATAAGGACTTGGAAATTTTATATGGGAGCCATTTAAGTCGGTAACTGACTTTATTAAAATAAAGAATTTCCAGTCACAGCAGGTATCAAGACACCCTCTTCTTTATTTCTATAGCATCCAGATTCATTCCATGCATACTTTCAAAGTTCTTTAGCATATCAGGCAGGGTCCTATACATGAAAAAGTCCTTTATGACCCAGTTGTTGATACATTCAAAAAGCAGCTTATTTCTGACTGCTGGACTCATCTTTCTGTGCTCGAGTTGTGTGCAGGATTCACAGAAAAAGACCTGAATAAAGGGTTCATGTTATACATCACTCTTCATTCTGACTTTGGGATACTTCACTTTCCAGACCTAATAACGATCTTCTGAAATCATTTTTTATGACACATCTTTATCTACTGATGTAGTACCTATGGAGTCTGGTTCAACGTTATACTCCTCTTGGTATAGGTATTGTCACCAGTGGCAATCAAGTACGAGGCAGGTATAGGGCAGTGCTGGATGAGAATGGCACTGGTATAAATGACTGCAGATCAGGCTATTATGCATGCTTTCTGCAGCATTTTTGGTGAGTTCACAGTTTTGACTACGTGTTTTCTGTGGCTACTACTAGCTGACAGGCAGTGCCTGAAAATGAATGAAAGCTTAAAGTTTCCAAGAAGTTCATAAGTAACAGAAGTAAGTGTTGTTCAGCAGATTGTAATGATATCATATAAATGACTGCAAAGCAGCAGGAAACTTTCAGTGCTCTTCAGTGATAAAATTCTGTAGAACAATCATGTGTAGAATCAATAATGATGCTTGCTTGCATTTTAAAGCTAGAAAGGCAATGTTCTTGCACACGCAAACTTAATCATTACCTTATCTAGAACAACCTCTGCTTTCCTACTTCAGAGCAAATTCCTTCAACAGAGAGATCAACGTGACAACTTAAGAGAGACAGGTTTTACTCCCCACACAGAGTGCTTGGATGTAACTGTTGCGTATCTGTCCAGAGAAAGAAAGAGGTGAATGTTTGTCAGTTTTAGTCACTAAATGTTCCCATATTGCCAGCAGAGGGTTTATGAGATAAAATTGATTGGTATTTTCATATGTAAGAAATCATATCTCTTGATCATAATCTGATATTCTATGACTAGGTCACATTTTGTGCAGTTTAATCCTCTTTCTTATCCATACCGATAAAAACTTCAGGTTCCTGAGCATTTTTCCTCTGCTCCTGTCAGGTCCTATTTCTTGTGAACTGAAAAGGTATTTTTCTCTCTTTCCTCTTTCACCCACTGTCTCCCTACTCTTATTTCATGCTTCCTGTTGTTGTCTGTATCAGCATTCCTCAATCTGCCAAAAACACAGTATCAGTTGCCAAACTGCAACCTGTTTATTGTGTAGTATGGTCCATTGTTTGAAGGTATATTTTCAGAAATAGTATTATTTCATATTTGGTATAATCTTGGTGCCTCATAACTTCATTTGTCAGGAAGCCCTACACTGTAAGAAAAGTCACTCCTTAGTTACCATCTCATTATTCATGAACTTCTAGACCTTTATCAGTTCTCCACCCAGCTGTCTTTTCTTCAAGTTGCAAGGCACCAACCTCTTCATTTTTACCTCTTATAAATATTGCTCCTCACTTCTGCTTGACTTTGCAGCTCTTCTCTCTGTTTTCTAACTCTACAACATCCTTGGGAAATGGGGAAGAGGAAGGTACCAGAAACACTCCATTATTTCAGATGTGCAAATGCAAAGAAGCGTGACATTTCCTGTATTTTTGCAACACCACTGAATGGTTGAGTTTGGAAGTGAACCCTTTGAAATCATTTAGTCAACACCCCTACTCAAGCAGGGTCAGACAGAGTCAGTTGCCCAGGACTGTGTCCATTTGGGTTTTGAGTATCTCCAAGGACGAAGACTCTACAACCTCTCTGGGCAACTTGTCCCTGTTTTTGACCACCCTCATAGTACAAAGTGTTTTCTTGTGTTCAGATTGAATTTCATATTTTTTTTTTCAGTTTGTGCCCATTGCCTCTTGTGCCACTGAGAAGAGTTTGGCTCCATCTTCTTTACTCCCCCCATCAGCTATTTATACACATGGCTATGATTCCCATCTTAGGTCCACATCTTTCTAGTAACTGGTGAACTCAGAACTGGACCCAGCACTCCAGATGTGTTCTCACCAGGTCTGAGAAGAGGGGAAAGATCACCTCCCTCAATCTGCTGGCAATGCTCTGCCTAATGCAGTCCAGGAGGCTGTTGGCCTTCTTTGCTGTGAAGGTGCATTGCTGGCTCATGTTCATCTTTTTGTTTACCAGAAGCCTCACAGTCCTTCTCTGTAGAGCTGCTTTCCAGATGGCTGGCCCTCAGCATGTACTAGTTCCCAGGGTTACATGTCCCCAGATGCAGGACTTTGCATTTCATCTTCCTGAGCTTCATGAGGTTCTTCTCTGCCCAATTCTTCAGCCCTCCCTCAGGTCTCTCTGAATGGCTGCACAACCATCTGGTGTATCAGTCACTCCTTCCAGTTTTGTATGGTCTGCAAACTTGCTGAGAGTGCAGTCTGTCCCAGCATCCAGGTCATTAATGCAGATGTTAATCTGTATTGGCCACAGTACCTACTCCTGGGGTACACTACTAGCTGCTGGCCTCCAGCTGGAGTTCATGCCATGGATCACAAACCTCTGGGCCTGCTAGTTCAGCCAGTTTTCAGTCCTCCTCGCCTTTTGTCTAACCCATACTTTGTCTACTTTTCTATGAGGATGTTATGGGAGACAGTGTCTCCCATAAGACCTTACTAAAGTCAGGGTAAGCAGTGTCCACTGCTTTTCCCTCACCCACCAACCTGGTCACCTTGTAGTAGAATGCCATCAGGTCTGTTTATCATGATTTCATGTATTTGGAAAAGGAATTTCGAGGATTAGTTGCTCTACCTAGCCTGTAGTTCCTCAATGGTCCTTCATGCCCTTCTTCAAGATAGGAGTGATTTTTTCTTTGTTCCTGTTCTCAGGAATCTCTCCCACCTGCCAGCTCCCTTAGTACTCATTTATGTATGTTCAGTTTGTTAAAGTGCTCATTAACCAAGTCTTCCTCCAGAAGGTGAGTGTTCCTTGCTCCAGACTTTCCCTCTGATCTCAGGGACCTTGGATTTCTGAAGGCTGGTTCTGTTAGTGAAGACTGAAGCAAAGGAGGCATTGAGTACCTCAGCATTTTACCACTTCATTTGTCATCAAGTCCTCTGCCCTCTTTAGCAGTGGGCCAAGGTTTTCCTTAATCTTTTGCTGTTTATGTACTTGTAGAATCTATTCTTGTTACCCTTCACCTCCTTCACCAGACTCTACTACAGGTCAGCTCTGGCTTTTGTAACCCTGTCCCCATGAGATCACAGAGCAGCTCTACACTCCTGGATCATCTGCCTGCTGCTTCCACTGCTTGTACACTTCCTTTTCATGTCCGAGTTCAGATAGGAGCTTCTTGCTCATCTATACAGACCATGTTGCCATCTTTGCTCTTTTTTTTTTTCTTCCATTGCTTTCCTGTTATTCACAAAGAAGGCTGGGACAGGCCAAGCCATGGTGATGCAAGGGAAGCCCAACAAGTGACACTTTCTGAAGTGATTGTACAGGAACATGAATTTTTAGAATGTCATGGACCCCTGAGGTTTAATCCACTAAGCTTTGCTCATGGATAGAATACGGTCCCCAAAAAGCACAGCAGAGACCTCTACACATACACTTGGCAACATATTACCAAAGGGAACCAGATTCTGCTTTCAGAACAAAGGGCTGAACTGACTCTAGTTGACTGAACTGATTTGCCACGGTGTGATGGGACTATTTTCTATAAATGTGTGATCATTCCCGTTATTCCACACACTCTAAACACACTGAAATCCCTTCCTGTTCATGTTAGAAATTACAAGGAATCATCACTGCAAATATATATATATATATATCATCTATGCCTTTTTGCAGCTCATTTTGTGGAATCTTAGCAAGGCCATGAGTAATAAACAACATTTAATGAAAGTTGCTCACAGGCTATGCTTTGTTTAGGTTCTAGGTGAAGGAAGAAATAACTTTCTTCCAGTTTGCTTTGCTGAAATATGCATTGGTCAAAGACCCGTTTCACACCTCTGATGATATAATAAGGGGACTAAAAAGGGAGGAAGGAAGATGATGAATGTCAGGGAGGGTGCTGGAGGTTGCAGCTGGCAAACAAAGCCACCTCTGAGAACTGCTGTCGTGGGTGGAGGAGTTGGCAGAAGTGCAAGGGCTGTTTGTAAGTTTGGTCCAAAGTGCAAAATGAAGTCAAAAGCAATTATTCTGGTTGGATTGCAGAAGTTTTAGGTCAAGTCATAGAGAAACTTGACTTGACCTAAAGTCAAGTTTAGAGACACCTTGTCTCTACCAGAAGTTGTCTCCACTGGAAGTCAAAATTACAAACCTTGGCTGCAAATTAGTTCACTCTCACTCTTTCCTTTCCCTATTGCTGAGTGAAGTTGCAATATTAGGATGGATCTTGTTTTCTCAGGCCAAACATGCCAATGCTGCATTGTGTGTAAGCCATGAAGAGAGCGCACGTTGTTGTGCACTATGGCCTTGTCATCATGGGAGCAATGACCAGGAGGATGTGGGCAAGTTAATCAATTACACATTACTGCAAGCAGCAAATGACCTGCACGGAACAGATCTTGTGGTTCACAGGCAACTGTTCACAGATTGGGATCATCTGTATTTGGAAAAAATCAAACCAGGTAATCAGAAATGGTTTTGAGAAAGCAGAATCTGAGGCAAATGGTTGGGCAAGTCTTCCTGCGTAGGTTGCTTTCAGTTGCTGTTTGTCAGCAGCTGCAAAAATAGCTCAACAGTGCATCACCTTTATGCAAGAAGTTTGTTTGACCTAGTTGCTGCTTTTTTTAAATTACTTTATTATTATTACTATTTTATTTATTTTTTTATTCCCCAGGACCTTAGCCTTAAATATTGTTTCAAAAGTAGTTAGAGCAATTTTGTTTGCCTTCAAGTGGCTCTCAGTGTCTTAAATGGAAGTAGAGATTAGTGGGACAGGCAATTTCTTGAGGTCCCAAAATACCTGGAAGGAGTATCAGTGAAACTGGGCTGTTGTCATCTGATAATTAGACCTTGTTTTCAGATGTAGTGTCTCAAAACCTTTCCAGAATAATTATAAGCCAGAAGGTATTTTAGATACCTTTTCTTTGCATATTTTCTCCCCACACCTCTTTGCTTCAAAGAGTGAACTGTCTTAGGAAGTCTGCATTCTGGTGTGTTTTACATGTATAAAAAGCAGACAGGGACAAATTCAGCTCTGTCACCCTCCACTGAAGACAAGACACATGTTTGGGGAGAAAAATGTGGTTTTAACTCAAATGGAGACGTGGGAGATGTTCTGTCCTAGGGAACAGAGAATTTTTCCTTTCTGCCTTCATTTGTTTATCACACTGGCTTCTGCAATGCTGACTGTGGAAATGTTGAGAGATTTTAGCTTTCCATGAATTATCATCCATGACCTAGTTTAGTGTTTCAAGTCTCTGTTGCTTGTTATTTTCTTTCCAGGAATTAATGCCTCCCTAGAGGAACTTGGTCAAAGCAGGGACTACACAGCTGTTAAGAAATACGCCAAACTATAGAGACAATATTAAAATAAACTAGGAATAGATAAATGAATGTATTCAATATTGTTATACCAGGTGTGTGCACAAGAGTATAACAATCTCTTGGACCGTGTGAGTACTGCTCGCTTCGTCCCTTGTACAGCCTCATCCATGATTGGGTTAATCACCAGCCACGTGAATCAGTATAAGTAAGTAACTATGATAGAACATAGAGATTGAGTACTGATCTTAATACCTTTGTTGACTGGTATAGACATAGGTAAATAGGTAAGAATTGAGGTATGTGTAGACAAACACAAAGGCTAACTTCTAAAGAAATTGGGAAAACACCAGGTCAAGATACCGAGAAGAAAAGAAAAGAAAAGAAAAGAAAAGAAAAGAAAAGAAAAGAAAAGAAAAGGAAAGAAAAGAAAAGGAAAGAAAAGAAAAGGAAAGAAAAGAAAAGGAAAGAAAAGGAAAGGAAAGAAAAGGAAAGAAAAGAAGATACGAAAACAAACTGACTAGTGGACCACTGAAAACAGAACGAGGAGAACTTGCTGAGGATGGGAAAATAAAGAACGTTTTTTTGCTGACCAAAGGATTGAAGAATTGAGAACACGATGGAAGCTTATGGTGGACTTTGGAATTGACATAATTGTTAGTGAAAACTATCTAACCTGTAAGTTGTGTCTTAGTAAGTGTCACACACTGGGGTGGTGGCCCAATTCTGAGTTGTTACGAATAAAAGCAAGCCTAGTGTTACCCATTGACTCAAGAAATTCTTTAACACAATTTGGCGACCCAGGTGGGACACTAGGACACAAGAGAAAAAAGAAATAGGCGCCTCTGGGCAGACCCGTCACCAACTCTTGAAAGCCGGCACATATTGGACGAGTGAGTCCACGAGACTTGGAAACGGGTATACACAGATAATATTACCTCTTGTGTTTAAATTTGCTACTAAAACAAAAGAAGAGATTAGGAGTAGAAGAAGATAGAGTAAGATGGGAATTTTACCCAGCATTGAAAGGGGGATGCCCCTTGCCGAGGTATTAGAAAACTGGAAAAAGATATCCTTGGCACAGACTGAGTAAAAAGAGATTAATATTATTTTGCCAAGTGGAATGGCCATTCCTGACAAGAACGAGGGGGGGAGGGCCTATGGATATTTGGCCTCCCAAAGGGAATTTTGAACCGCATAAACAGAAGTTTCTGAGACTCCTTTTGGAAGACTCGGGACTCAAGATATAGTCTGTTGTTATGTTTGGTATAATTGAAGATTTCAAAGAAAAGGAAATCACCTACGTTATTAAATAATGGAGCTTATGCATTATCCCCTGCCCCAGAGGTTGAGGGAAATGAATATGCTCCAA
>VXAA01006749.1:746541-778080 GCA_013399115.1 Anseranas semipalmata | reverse complement strand
ACAGAGACTCACCAAAGGAGAGTTCCAATGCAGGAAGCAGCACGAGGGCACCATTCTTCCAAGCCGTAGCTTGCCTATGGAACAGCAAAGAGGAGAAGAATGGTGAGGTTGGCAGTACCCACTTGCACTTGGAAAAAGAAGTTACAGGGAGGGGAGAAGCACTCTGCCAGACGGCGAGGGAAGAGAGAAGGCCTCAGCCGCCCACACAGCATCAGCACCCAGAGTCCCCAGAGCCACTGACCAGGCAGGAAGGAGACAAGATGGCAGTGGCACGGCTGCCTAGGGGCAGCTGCAGGGGCAGGCCACATGTACACTAGATACCAAGGACAGAAAGAGAAAAACTGCTGTCTTTGCATCTTTGCAAATGTGTTTGGCAGCTTCTGATAAGACTGAAAGTCTTCAGAATGTCCCTTAGGAATGGTTCAGGCCAAACTTCCAAACTGGAAGGTATAAATAACATCAGCTGCCCCCCCAAAATTTTTGAAGTTGCTTCATCAGCAGCCAGACTGCTATGACTTTCATGCTTCCTGATGTGGTACAGAGGTTCCTGCACTCATCAAGAAAAAACTATTTTACTCATAAGTGCATGAGAAGATGAATTTATGAGTTAGTGCATTTGTGATTTAAGGAATTTGTGAATTAACGAATTTGTCAATTAGGGAAATATCAAGTTAGATTAGTCTGTTGAAAGGGAATTGAGCCCTTGTTTTATTTTTACCTAATATGCTCATGAAATAAAGATTAATACACAGAGTACATTGTCCTGTAAATCTGACAGAGCGAAATGAACTGTGACATGCATGTCATCCAGAATCTGCTACAAGACATTTTTTTGGCACACCATTGGCTGTTTGTTTAGTAAGGGATAGGTTATCATTCAAGTGTTTTCTGTCTCCTGAGTGTTGCTTACCTATACTGGAACAGAGGTATTTATAGGGAGCTGACACCTGTTAAAGGGACTATGAAAATAGTTGTTGTATGTTGACAAGAAAAGGAAACATATTGCTAGTTTTGTCAAGCTATGGTGGTGCATTGCTTTCTCCTCTGTATACTCCCATAACATTAAACATAATAATTTATTAGTGCAGGGAGAATAGATGAGACGAGCCAAAGAGGTCTGTATTTCTTAACTTCATTTCCTGTTTTTGTGTTGGACATTTTACTGGGATATCAGTTTTCATTGAACAAAAAAATCTCTTTCCTCTGAGAGACTGGAGTCATGCCATCATACTGCTTCTTGCTTGACAAGTGTGTATTAACTTAACTGGTTTCTTTCATATGCTCTTTCTGGTGCCTTTGTATTAAACCAAGAGATGATTAAAAAGGTCTCTTTTCTATTTTATTCCAGCTTTAGAACTCATGATCACAGACATCCTGTATGGTAATAAGGTATATAATTTCTACACTTTTTTTTCTACCAAAAGAATTAGAGAGTTAGTCATATGCTAATCAACATATTTCATCTCAGTAGAAACGCTACAGAAAAGTATAGTCAAACTCTTCATTTCCTATACATGTTTTTTTTTGGTTTTGTTTGTTTGTTTGTTTCCCTGTGCTAGCCTAAGCCATTCATGTTTCTTTTTTTTTATACAGTCAGGAGAATGAAAGCATATCAATATTCAATGCAGCTTAATTTTCTATATAGAAATTATATAATTTATCAAATTATTTGGAACAAGTATTTCTTTCTTAAAAATCAGTCTACATTGTCACTGGGGTTTATGCCAGGAAGTGATTGCTTGCTCCTGAATCAGTTGCTGTGCACCAGTTTGTCTTCGTATTGTTCACTGCAAAGTGAACAGTACAGCCTTACCGAATATTGCTGTGAGGGAACCATGGTTTGGTGCCTCTGCAACAGCCCTTTTGGCTATTTTTATACAAGTAAACTAAACCATATGAGGAAGTGTCTCTGAAACCTATTAACTGGCGTGACTTTGGTCCATACTCTGTGCTCACTGGACCTAACATTAGTTCTGTCTTAATGTGATCATAGTTCATTATTATCTCTGGCAATCGTAGGCCCTGTGGAGCATCTTCATATTACCACTGCAAGAGGAAGGGCATGAAACAAGCTTAGGCAAAGGTTTGTGTTTGTCATATGAAGGAATTGTGTTGATAGCACCTCTCTGCGTCTGTGTGGCCAGTCTTGAGTGGTGCTCCTCTGGAAAGTGAATGATGACTTTGACAGCTACAATGACACATCATCACTGTTTGTCATGCAGCTCTTGGGGGCCATGATGTGACTATAAACCTCAAGTTATCTCTGCTTGTCTGGACCTAGATTTTGTCTACATGCCTATCCTCAGGATTGAGTCTGATAATGGTGCAAATGCAGTGTTCCAGCAGAAGCCAGAAGGCAATAGTATAAGAAGCCTTCCTGGTATGACACCTTCCTCAGACTTCTCCCTATATGTATCCAGTGTAAGCTGGGGAGGCAGACAGACAAGTGTCTGCCTTTTGGGATGATGCTGGGAGGGGCAGAAAGAGCAGGAGAACTGCAGCTTAGTAACCTCATGGCACAACTGAGAAGCTGGAAAGAGTTAATAAAAACAGTTCCCCAGCCTAAGAGGTTTTGGGAAGTACAAAGGGATGCTGCGATTGCTGTTTCTCCAGGAGGTGCTATGTAAGTGTGATAACCAGTTCTGTTTTTGAGAATGAATGCAATGGCAGATTTTCCATACTTAAAATAGGAAGTTTCATTCTGGCAGTAGTGTTGTAATTTGAACAGCATGGGAAGGGTGATGGAGGCTGTGTATCTTTTGGGTATGTGTGGTTCTTGGTACTCACTCACACACCAATGTGGCCTGTGCTTGCCCCTGCTCTTGGGTGGGGAAGGTTTTACTGACATACTGTGCAGAAGTTCTCCAGACAGTGTTGGACTGGCTGCTGGTTAAAGAGGCCCTTGTGGTATCTGTTCTCTGTTGTCAGTATGGCATGCTATGGCACAGGTTGCAGCTGCAGGGTGGCAAATGTCCTTCCTCCCAGGCTCATAGAAGCAGAAGTATGATACCTGTAGGCCTTCCTGGAGAATTTATTAGGATGTATGCTCATATAAAGACTTCATTGAAAAAGTAATCAGTTTCATCCATAAAAGTTGTAACTAGCAGATGAACTGTCTCCACAAGAATGCATAAAAGATCAAAATGAACAGAACAAGAACCTTGTACTTGCAGAAAAAGAGCAATAAAGACAGATCTGTTGAGTTTAGGATGTAATGTAATGTCCTTTGACCACTGCATAAAGGAGAAGTCAAAAGGCACGTAAGTTTTGCATTCAGCCAGGCAAGTCATGGCTTAGTTATATGTCCTGCTATAGGTATGGCTATCTTGTCATAATGTGCATGTTATGTGTGGACCTTTTAGATAAATTTAACCAAGACTTTGCCAGCAAAGTCTGAGTTCATACTCTGAGATAGTATCTGCAATACCAGGTTACTGAGATGACACAGTTTACCATATGTATTCCCCAACACAGCTAATGATAACAACACTCACAAAAGCAAGCTTTGTCCCAGAAAACCCATATGAGGGCTCAGGGATTGCAAAAGAGAAAGAGCTAATGACTGATGCTTTGAGAATAGCTCATTCCCTGAATGGTCCTCTTCAGAAGAATATCTGGACCATCCACACATCCTACAAAGCGTGTTTGGGAAGTATCTACACACCAGATATACTCTTTATTTGCCAGTTCTAAAAGCTTGGGAAAAATGGACATAAATCGAAAAATCCTTGAGATTATCTCACAAGACTGTAGAAATTTCAAAGACTAAGCCTTGCTTGAAGTTACCGTTGCCCACCTTTGTTTTGGGTGAAACTGAGTCTACCCACGTTGGAGGAGCTGAATCATGGGATTCTCTCCAGGAAAACACATTTATAAAATTTTTAATGTAACTGCTGCCAGAGTTCTGAAATATTTGTAATGAATCATTCAGTGCTACATATTGGCCTCCACTTCGCCCACTGAGTCATAATTTTCAGTAGGAGTAAGCATGGGCAAAATGAAACCATAAAAACCCCTTCTGCTTTTCTCTCATGTTTGGTCTACTGAACATCAGAACTAATTAAAAGGCTTCTAGCAAGAACTGAATTCGGCCATAAGAAAAGGGCAACTATCTTCAACTTCAGTGGTAATTGCAGTAATGAGAATATACAGGAAAGGTGCTCAGATCCAGATATAATATATAGCTAAATCTCAGGTGTCAGTCTTCAAAATCACAAATGAGAAAACATCTGCTCAGTAGCTAACTGAACTTGAAAGCATATGAAATTCACTAGTCATCTCCCTGATAAACTTGGAGCTTCTATATATGCCACAACTGAAGTTCTGCATCTGCTAAAATATCTCCTGGCTAAGTTGAGTTGGGATGCTGAAGTGATCAAGAACAGCAGCGAAGTCTCATGCTATCTCCAGTTTTCCCTTAGACAACGGTGTCAATGTCTGTCTTTCTGTCATGGACCCAGTGGCTTGCACTTCTGTTAGGGATCCTAAGGATTCATTTTGCCCATAAAAGTACCCAAGTCTCATGGCTGCAGGGAGGAGGTATATTCCAATTAGAGAGAGAGAGAAAGAGAAAGAGAGAGAGGAGTAGCCCTGACTCTGTGGATCTGCAAGACAATTTTACGTTATACAGCTGTAGGGTCAACAAGCTCAGGAACAGAAAGCTTTAGGAGAAATCAGAATCCAGAAGTCCCACCACTGGGCAAATAACACAGGCCAGTAAAACCCAGGCCTTCAGCCATGTGTTAACTTCTTTGTTTCAGAGCAATTCTGAGTGAACGCTGTAACTACGGCTGTGAAAAAGGTGTTCAGGAACAGTGCTGACACTTTCAGTAACCCCTCTTGAAAAAAAAAGAGGACTATGAATCCTGTTTGTAGTTGTTAGATGCCTGTTCACAGGCGAGAACTTAGATTTAGAATGAACAAAGGCATTGCTCCTCTGCAAACTCTCAGGTGTCCTATGTTATTCATGAAGAAAGACACTGTGTTCGTTCTGTTATTACCTTTAAACAGTTCCCTGGTCAACATGCCAGATTTGGGGATACTTTATATAAAGTTTATATATTCATATATATATATGAATTATATATTTCATTATCATGAAATCATACATACATAACTCTGATAGCTTACATATCTAGGATTTTTATTGCATCTAAATCCAAATTTCTAGAGCAATAGTCTCATTACATTGGCACTTTTCAATCCATAGGCTGACTGTACTTCAGAGAATGGAACCCATCATTTAGAAGCACTAAAGAACTAAGTATACAGCATCCCTGTATTATCTTTAATGTATTCATGTACGCTCACAAAAACAAGAAGTTTTACCAAAAAAAAAAAAAAAACCTGCAGGAAAAAATGCACTATGTGAAATGTCCAACTGCTTTTAAAATAGCATCCCGTAAGAGCAGGTATAAAAACTGGAGAACAAACTAATGCCAGTAAATTCTCTGTGGTGATTCACTATTTGGAGGCTTTTAGAAATTCTTCAGATCTTGTTTTTCTTTCATCACATTCAAGTACAATCCTTTCAATAACATGGTTGCACTAACTCAGAAAAATAAAAATGTGTACCTTTTCCATACACTCCTGCAGACTTGATTAAAAATAGTCTATAATGTATCAGAACAGTTTAGATTCCTGGAGAGGAGCCAAGAATGTGGCTGTGCTGAGATGCTGAGTAAACATGTAAATTCCGCTGCCCTTATTTAGACAGCGCTGTTTCTGCTTTGACTTGAAGGAATAAGGATGATGCGTATGACAAAGACTGGACCTTATATTTTATGAAATTTGTGTTCATTTGTAGCATTGTACGGGTGTTTTACAACAAACTAGAGTTCTACAAAAGGACCTCCTCCTGTGCAAAGTACTGGTTGGACTACATAGCTTGGTCAGCCTCATCTATCAAGCATAAACACACACTGGAACAGGTTGCCCAAAGGTGTTGTGGAGTTTCCAGTTTGGGAAATATTCAAAACATTTCTGGATAAGGTCTTGAGCAATATGATCTAAGTTGACCTAGCCTGGATAGGCTGGCAGTGGAGAAATAGGCTGGAGCAGATGACCTCTAGAGGTCCCTTCCAACTTATATTATTTTATGAACCTCTCCATCCATGTCACCAGCTGGTGGGACAGGAGAGCAATGGGCAAGAGACTGTACCAGTGTGAGCACAGTGATGGGCCTGAGTTCTTTCCAGACCCTTTTAAGCACTAGAATAACATAACACTTCTGGGTGGAAACAATTTTCTATCAAGACAGCTGTGTGGGCAGGAGCAAAATCTGAAGTCTACCTGCTCCTCCTCGTGTTGATGCATTTTACTGGAATAGCTTTGAGCATCACAGTAAAGTGGCTTTTTCCACTGATATAAACAGTGAAGCCCGACGTTTGTAGGGGATCTCTGAAATTCTTCTTGTCCAAAGCCCTATCAAAGTTAAGTTTCATGTAACTTCAACATATTTTGTATGAGGGAGATCCTCAAGTTACAAGGCAGAAAAGTGGAAGTAATAGTGTGTTCACCTCTTATCTTTGAATCTTGCAAGGAAATTTGGAATGACATTACATATTTTAGCACATACCATAGCCCACTGAAAAAAAAAAAAAAAAGAGTAACAGACTAGAAATCACTTGCTGTGACTAAAGAGGTAATAGATCATATCTAAATTATTACTGGCATTAGACATGTCTCAATTTTAGTTTGATTAATGGGATGTAATTATATCAGAAATGATCGATTCTAATGGAAATTTGGGCCAGCCAGCGACGAAGTTGAAATAATTCCATGAGTATATTAGACATTAATGAATTAAGAGTATTTAATATTAACTACAAAGAAATACAGAAAAAAGTCAACATAAATATGAAATGCTAAAAGAATGAAGAAACTGATGAGATTATGAGCTGTAAATATTAATGCATTATTTGAATAATTTTGTATCTGAATTAATTTCAGAAATATGGTTTCTGTTTCTTTCGCATTTGGGAACAAATCAGACTCTAATTCTGGGCAAGCTAAATCCTAATGTTTCTATTTAACAGCTGTTGAATACTTTATAACATGAAGTCTTTTTTGTTTACATCTAAAAATAGTAGTATTAACCAAGTATAAATCATTTCATTCGAAATACCCGTTATCTCTTTCTGTAAAGGAATCTTATCTGTCTGTGTTCTTGAACAAGACAGAAAAAATCTCTAGAGGGTCTCTGTCGGTTGTAGAAGCCAGGGATAGGGTCTTTCAGGTGGACTTTATGAATCCAAAAGATTAACTAGTATTCACAGTCCGGCACTGAGCTTCCATTAGCAAGAGAAACTAATGATAGAATAATTTCTTTCATGTACTCTGATGTATTGGGAATTAACTACCAAGAGTTTTTTTGTTTATTGTATAAAATCTTTTTGGTCAATGCTGCTGAAAGGACTCTTCCCCCACAGTCCCAGTAGTTTGTTGGCTGTGTACTCAGCTCCGTCTATGATGTACATCAGGCAACACGTGTTTACGGCTCTTTGGTACTGTAGGAGGCACTGGGACATTTCTGAGGAAGCTAGCTGAGAATATTCTCCATGATGGCCATGCTGCTAGAAAGGACAATTGGAGTGCTCTGCAAATTGCTAGGTCAATGCAGGGCAGAAGAGACCATAAGTGGGTAGGTTTCCAAGCACCTGGAGAAAGGAAATAATAACTTTAAGTAAGTACCACAGTACTTCAAGGAATTTTTTTTTACTTCTGTCATTAATTTTTACGTCTTTTGGTGGTATGAGTCCTGTTTTTATTTTGTTGTTCCTGGTGAATACCCTTTTCCCCACAACAGATAAAGCTGGGGAATTTGATACAGAAAAAATCCATGAAATTCTCCTGAAACCATGTCTTTATTGGCCCAGAATAACATTGCTACAGTATGTAATTCTTTTCTGTGATTCAGAAGCTCACGTGAGTCATCCATGATTTCAAAGGCAGTCCCAAGAGCTCAGTCAAGGAAATATTTTGGCACCATTTAGCACTGCTCAGTCCTTTGAGTCCTAGATGAGACAAAAACAGTAAAAAGGAAAACAGCAAATGAGTGCCCTTGGAATGAATAAAATTGCATGCATTTATGTCTTTTCTTTAATATCTTGAATTTTAATGATACTACTGAGAATGAGATTCCCTTTACATTTGTAATTATAAAGGAGAGCAGGTGGTGAAGGCTTAGCTTAAAGTGTTAATTAAAATAGCTTACACAGCCAAGCCTCTGCTTGAATAAAGTACATCAGAAAGATATAAGACACTCAGTGAGTGCCCTATTCTAGTGAATTATTCTTGAATAAAGCTAGCTTGAAGCAAATTCATTGGAGGTATTTAATACCCGATACATATGTTCATTTCATGCCAGTGAAACCTCATCCTCTTGAGAACATGAAACAAGCACTAGACTGTAGATGTTCTAAATGAGTGTTTCTGGAAGGAAAAACAAGTCTAGATTCACTAGGAAGATTTGTATTCCTAACTGCCTTAGTAAGTATTCAAATAAAACAAATGGATCTTCAAACCTGATCTTTAACGTCCCTTCCGACCCAAGCCATTCTATGATTCTGCGAAAACACAGGGCTTCCTCACTCTCTGTAAGTCTGTTGGCAGGCAAGTGCAGGATCACTTCTGCATTGGCTGTGCTGAACTGAAGGAATGCTGATACACCACTGGGATTCATCCCATTAATTCGTGCATGTGACTTGGCACAAGAGAATTGGTTCAGAGATGGTGCCTATGCCTCCACCTTCCTAAAAACAGTCTGAGGGTGGTAACTATCAATCTGCTATACTCAGCTATTGGGAGAACTCTGCTTGGTTACAGAAGACTCAGTTTTAGATGTTTTTGGGTTTTTTTTGCTTGGTTAGGGATTGAGCTCCTTAAGTCCTCATGAGCACATCATGGCCACCTAGATAGTTCGTAATCACAGATAAAGTTGTTCAGTGGAGCGAGGACTAGAAAACAGTTGTCCATACATCCTTTGAACTGATCACTGGACTAGTCATACGTACAAACTTTTTTCTCATTTTGTTCTCTGACCCAGTGCATTTTTAATTGAGTGGTAAAATATGAAATAGGACTAACAGGTGGCTACTTTTAGTATTTAGTTTAATTTGATTAATCGAATATATCCATTTTACTTGACAACCTCACAACTTTTTGCCATGAGAATCTAAATGATAGCAATAGGATGGTTTATGGTCTTTGCATGCAGGCAGTCATTTGATTTTTGTTTTAAACATGAGTTTGGTCCAGGCAAGCCCCACCTGTCACATTCTGTGCTTCCACAGTTTTTTAACCTACAAAAATGCATCGATTTGAATTTAAGCAGCAACTATCTGATACTTCTGAGAACTGAGCCACTTCTTATTCCTCTTCTCATATGCCTAAAGAAGACTGTTTAAAATATTAAGTACAGCTGGAGATAAACAATTCAGCATAAGCGTGATATCCGTCAAACTATGCAAGAAATCATATTAAAATATGACACATCTCTCTAATATGAAAGTTGGGAAAGTTTTCCCTGAATAGAAGTGTATGTAAAAGATAGAAAACTTCTTATTTTTCACTTTCTATGTAGAGCTTTTCCTTGGAACTGTTTGGCAAAAGTACTTCCAAACAATTTTACTAGCTCCTGTTAGAGCCCAGTGGTCAGAAAATCCTGATCTGTCTGTATTTCTGCTCTTGGAAAACATGACAGATGGGTGTAAATGTTGCCTATGCAACATTATGTGGCCATCTTTGAAAGACTTCTGGAACAAAACAACAGGTTGGAATGATTCAGGGAAATATATCTCTTAAATCTCAGACTCTTCCAGTGTTCTGCCCAGTCATCTTTATCCTAACATCTCTCTCTCCTTTTAAAAAAATGCCCCCTTTACATCACAGGCTTCTGCTATTTCCCTTCTTCTCCCTTCCTGCATTGGCATCCTGAACTGCTATACTGGCAACATCAGAAGTGATGAAGATTGTGGCTGGGCTGTCCCTTGCAGTTCATTTTCATGCTGCGAAGAGTTTTGAGCTGTGAGCTAGGAGTAAATATGTAGGCTAAGAAAAATATATAGTAACAGTCACATGTGCAATCTTTAGAACATCAGTTTATGGGGGAAAAAAAATCCCTAACCAGGTACTGTAAGAATATGTATAGAGCTCTGCTTTTTAAATAGCCTTTAATAAAAGAAACAAATAAAAAAAGTGGGGAAGAAGAGTATCTCAGTCAATCCATTACATCACTTATATTTGGTAGGTCTTGGCAGTAAGACAGAAAACATTAAAGATAAGCTGGTAAGAAAAGAAGATGTCAAATGCTTTGACTGCCTTTCCTTAAAGGCTCAAGATCTCAACCCTTTTTCTCTTCTGAAAGGTTACTGAATCATGTGTGTCAGTAGCTCATGGTTTGTCTTTCCAGTTAGAGAAATTGTTCTTATACCTTGGATTGGTTAAAAATGCAGTTGGGTACGATCTGGAAACATAACCAGTCAACTACCTTCATAAATGTTTGCTGATCAGTGTGTGAAACATACCTGTTTTGTTGAATGTTTGTTCCCTATTTGTCTCCCATTATTTTCACAAAAGATTTTGTTTCTTCTTACTGAATCTCCAATAAAGATTTACCCATCAAAGAGATGTCTGGGCAAGGTTCTCCTATCTTCTGCCCTTTTTACTTGATGTCATTGAATGCTTGTTCATCTTGAAGTACTGAAAAATTCTGGATGATTGAAAGTTGAACTATGCTAAATGCTTCCAATTGATTCTAGAGCACAACAAGACCTAGGACTTAACAAATTCCAGGCTGGAAGCTTCAGTGTAGAGGTATTATGGTAGATCCCAAATGCATCTTGGCCTACCAGAAAACTGAGGGTGACATGGGGGAGGTGGCTGTAGTTTGTAGTGAAGGACTGCAAGAGAAGTGCAGGAGGGGAAGCATTCTTGCTGATCAAGCACTTCAATGCAATTTCATTGTTTGGAAAACAACCTACCTGGATTATCTTGTGAAAGAGTACTAATCAGAGCATATCCAACATGGAAAGCTGTATTTTCCCTTCAAGTTGTTTTCTTTTCCTCCATATACTTTAATAGGATGTTACTGTTCTTACAGTGTTCACCCTCCTGTAGCAAGCTGCAATAATAAGTAACTTATGCTGGTTTTGTCTGAGCTGTAGGAATGCCTTTTAGATGCTATAATTATTGTTCAAATGTACTCTAGATCTCAGGTTTTGGTGGGTTTTTATATATCATGAGTACAAACTGGGAGCCCATTCTATTCTAAAAAATCTCTCTGAAAGACTTAAAATTTTAACAATATCTTTTTGCAATAAAATCAGGTATCCACCAGGGACAGAATACTCTGCATTCTACATTTTTGAAATTGGGAATGAGACTATTTATCCTCTGTCATTTCATGCTCCAACCTTTCATTCCCAAAAGACAATCCCTACTGTCTCTTTCAGATTGTAAGCAGGAATTTGACTACTACAATTTTTGCAACTTTTAAGTTCTAAACAAAGCTATCCTACCTGGTGTTCTGCTACATTCAAGCCTGCTCCGAGCAAGTTAAGTATTGCAGGGAAAAAGTCTGAGATACTGCCTGATGATTTTATGTGTAGACTTTTTTGTACTGTACACACTTCAGACCAGTATTACTTCAGACCAGTATTACTAGGAAAAATTGATGTGTGTGCACCCAGAAATAAAAAGGTAAGCAAGCACAAGTGTATTTCATCCCCAAATCACCAGCTGTTAAGCAGATTCTCCCTAAATCTCACCTGGTGCCTTTATTTCACTTTAAAATGGGAATAAAACAGTATTGAAAGTAACTTTATAAATGACAGGTTTACTGGAGAGTTTATTCAATCATTATTCCATCCCATTAGTTAGTATCCACTGATGATTTGAAAAAGAAAAGAAAAAGGAAAAAGAAAAAGAAAGAGAAAAAGAAAAAGAAAAAAAAGGAAAAGAAAAAGAATAAGAAAAAGAAAAAGAAAAAGAACATAATGCTGCCAAAAGAATAAATGAGTCTGAACAGGCTGTGAGTCATTTTGGGCCAAATCTGCAACATAAGCCCAACTAAATTTAGTTGCTATGTAGCTTAAAGAGACTACCTCGTGGGTACATCTTATGCAGTCGTGTATTGAGAAATGCCTTAGCTAACCAGAAGGAGAGGAGTAGGTGTAACATACAGTGTGAGAGAATCCTACTTTTAGTCATAGATGAAATATGGAATATGAACTCACCAAATGGGTGTGTTTCTAGAATGAGATTGCTAGTGCTAACATTACAAAGCAAGAAGTACCTTGTATGATGATGAGTGGGTGCTTTTTTTTTTTCCATTAGAAGACATGTTATAGGCAATTAAAACGCTCTTTTCTCATCTGTATTAATATCATGCCATTTCTTAGTGATCTCTGTGCTATTATTAGCATGGATTGTCATCACTTCATAGCCAGTATGTGAACTGGTGCCTACATCAATGCTTTGCAATAAAATTAGGTTGTGCTGTGCAGAGTTTCAAAATTACATTTTCTGATTAACTTTCATTACAGTAATTTTACAACACAGACATAAAGTGTGCACAGTTTGATAAGACTTCTTTCTTTTCAATGATAATTTTACCAGAGAACATTTTGAGGACTTACATGATCATGTTTCTCAAGGGATTTTAAGGACTGATTGTTTTGCTTCCTCTGACCTCAGAAAATCCTTGCCGAATTTAGCAATTGCACATACAGCTAACACTTCTTTCTTCTCATCTACAGCACTAATTTAATACCATTCCAGAAAATGTCTGCTTTTGAAACTCATATCTTCAACATGTACAGTCATTAGAAAACTGACACATTCCAGATGTTAATTACTTTCAGTAAGCCACAAAATAATTGTTCACTGAGGTACTTTAACACCTGCCAGTAGCTAGAACATGAACGTGAGTAGTTTTGATTGGTTAGCACTTTGGTTTCTACATTTTCCCACTTTGTTCCTGTTAATATACTTCAGTGGAGCATTTCAACAGAATATATTGACTGTAGTAATGTACATTCAAACACATTGATTTCTGATTCTTCTGCAGTGAAGGCTTCCTTGTCCCCCCAGATGATTTTAATATGACTGATATCTGTATTCTCCAGGGCACGGTTATAACCTCTTAATCTGTAATATTTGAGCAGGAAATTTCTTCAGTGAAGCAGTGGTCTAAAGAGTTTATGGTCAGCAAGTTGAGCTCAGAATCACATATCCATCCATGTGCCAGCTGGCTGAATCATGAATATGTACTTTATATTCAAAATATTACAGATACTATGGCTTCTTTCCCTAATTTGCGCTCTTTTTTTTTTTTTCATTTGAGATCAGCAGCCCCATGCAGAAGGGTTGGAACTGGCCATTCTTATTAGAAGCTTTCTCCCAAGTAGACCAGGAATCTGTCTGTGAGACTTCTCTAGTTCACGGCATTTGTTTGTTTGTTTTTTTTTTTAAACGGTGATTATTTCCATTAGATAGCTGCTTGCAGAATCTTAGTCAGCTAGTTAGTAACTTTGGATTTTCAGTCTGTATTCACATGATTTTGGTGCCAGTGTTATGCTTTCCATTGACCCTCATTGATATTTATACCCTGGACTGACTCCATAGCATGATCTCAAGGTTCTAAGTGCAGTTTTGGGCACCACAATATAAGAAGGACATAAAATTATTAGAGAGCATCCAAAGGAGGGCAACAAAGATTGTGGAGGGTCTAGAGGGCAAGATGTATGAGGAGCGGCTGAGGTCACTTGGTTTGTTCAGCCCAGAGAAGAGCAGACTGAGGGGAGGCCTCATGGCGGCCTGCAGCTTCCTCACGAGGGGAGCGGAGGGGCAGGCGCTGATCTCTGCTCTCTGGTGACAGCGACAGGCCCCGAGGGAACGGCATGGAGCTGTGACAGGGGAGGGTCAGGCTGGGGGTTAGGAAAAGGTTCTTCACACTACAGCACAAAGACGTAAATGTTTTATGATAATAGGATCAATAAAGACTATTTTGAGTCTTTGTACTAAATTTGATTAGCCTTCGGTCAAGTAGCCTAATGTAAGTATTTATTTTTGTAGATAAATATCCTGAGACCCTTGATGAAGCTTTGTTATTTCAGCATCATATAGTCATGCAGAACTCTAATAAGCCTATTGGCTAATTTCTGCCTGAATGGATGAAGGAGGCCATAATAACTTTCTAGGGTAGATTATATGCAATTTAGTTTAGTCTGATCATTCACAACTTCTGTATATAGTCTTTAAAGCCAATTGTGTGTGAAGGTAGAACAGGACTGGAGAGAGCACAGAGCCTCTTTGGTTTTCATGGGGGAGGAGTCTGGGACAGGAATGTGCAGCCCCATCTCTTCTTCTTCATGGGCCAGTCATAGACCATGACTCATCTCTCAAGTCCAGACCAGTATGGTTTAGCCTCTGTTTAATATAAAGAACATTATTGTCAACTTTCTGTCTTGTGGCCCTGCAAGATTTTAAAGCAGTATTGAATCACACTTTTGCTGTTAACTTTTTCTATAAACTTTCTTTAGGTGTAGAGCCTCTCTCACAAAAGGGATATTGTGGGGAAGTTGTTTCCCAATATTTTCCTCTGATGTTGTTTTCAGTCCCACAAGCCTTTAGGTATTAAGTTTGTAGAGAGCAGTTATGCTCAGGCATCTCTAAGCTAAACTGTATTTAACCTCAAACTTTTCTGTCACCCCTTTAGATTTTTAATGATTTCTCTTGCTCATCTTTTGAATTATCTCTATTTTTTCTCCTTTTTTGCCACAATGATGAACTGTTTCGTATTGAAAACTTGAATCTATTTCACTCTGCTATTAACGCATTACTGTCCAACTGACAAGAGATAAAAAATGTTTTGTCTTTTGAAAAGGGATTTGCTTTCTTTTGAACCCTGCATTTATGTGTTTCCATTTTAAAGATATCATTTATTTTAATGCTTTGCAGTTACTGAGATATGCAACCTGCATTTATCAGGGTAGCATTCAGACAGTTATTACTCAGTTTACCCTTTACCTAGTACTTTAGTTTCCAGATCTGAAATATGAGTTATTTCTGCAGTTCCTTATGAGACTTTTTTTTGCTTCTTCTTTCCTGTTGTGTAGGCCTTCTGTCATACAATGGAATGAGGAAAGTTCCCTGATGTTTGTGTCTTCAAATCCAGCTACCATTAAGTTAACAACACATGCTTCCATAAGGATGTGGGTACTACCTTTGTTCTCATACTGGTTGAAAGTAGGTATAAGAATTAAGAAGAGATCTGGAAGGGAAAAGAATGACACCAGAAGCCAGCTTGAACCACTGTCCTACCCATTTTCTCCACGTGAGCAACCTGTTTTGAAGTCTGGAGCTAAAAAGTAAGGAGAAGAAGAGATGGGAAATTGAGTGTGGATGGAGGAATTGATGACTTTAAAAATGAGGCAACAGATTAGAAGATCATAGATGGCTGTAAAACACAAATGTAAAAAATTACATTATTAACTTTAATATTAATGAACAGTCTTGAGAATCTGGAGAGGTCCCAGTCGACTGGAAGCTGGCAAATGTTGTCCCAATTTTCAAGAAGGGCAAGAAAGAAGACCCTGCTAATTACAGGCCTGTCAGTCTCACTTCAATGCCTGGTGAAACTATGGAGATTATTCTGGGAGTTACTGAAAAACACCTGAAATGCAGTCACTGGTCACAGCCAACATGGGTTCACAGAGGGAAAGCACTGCTTAATGAACTTAATTTCCTTTTATAACAAGGTCACCCACGTAGTTGACCAAGGGAAGCCAGTTGATTTAATCTTTTTGGATTTCAGCAAAGGTTTTGATACTGTTTCTCACAGTATCCTTATGGATAAAATGTCCAGCATACAGCTAGATAAATACATAATACAATGGGTGAACAATTGGCTAATGGGTCAGGCTGAAAGGGTTATATTAAAAGGGGTTACATCAGGCTGGTGGCCAGTCACTAGTCGGGTTCCCCAGGGCTCCATTTTAGGACCTGTTCTCTTTCATGTTTTCATAAATGATTTGGATTCAGGACTTGAAGGTATACTGAGTGAGTTTGCAGACAACACTAAATTGGGAAGAGCTGTTGACTCCCTTGAGGGTAGAGAGCCCTTGCAGAGAGATCTTGACAGACTAGTGGGCTAGGCAGTCACCAACCACATGAAGTTTAACAAGAGCAAGTGCTGGATTCTGCACCTGGGAAGGGGCAACCCTGGTTATAGGTACAGACTGAGGGACAAGAGGCTGGAGAGCAGCCCCACAGAAAGGGATCTGGGACTTCTGGTTGACAGCAAGTTGAATATGAGTGAGCAGTGTGGCCTGGCCGCCCAAAGGGCCTGCCGTACCCCAGGGGGCATCAAGCACGGCATTGCTAGCCAGTCAAGGGAAGTGATTGTCCCGCTCTGCTCTGCGCTGGTGCGGCCTCACCTCGAGTACTGTGTGCAGTTTTGGGCACCACAGTATAAGAAGGACATAAAACTATTAGAGAGTGTCCAAAGGAGGGCTATGAAGATTGTGAAGGGTCTAGAGGGCAAGATGTATGAGGAGCGGCTGAGGTCACTTGGTTTGTTCAGCCCAGAGAAGAGCAGACTGAGGGGAGGCCTCATGGCGGCCTGCAGCTTCCTCACGAGGGGAGCGGAGGGGCAGGCGCTGATCTCTGCTCTCTGGTGACAGCGACAGGACCCGAGGGAACGGCATGGAGCTGTGACAGGGGAGGGTCAGGCTGGGGGTTAGGAAAAGGTTCTTCACACTACAGCACAAAAATGTAAAAGTTTTATGATAATAGGATCAATTTCCCATCCTTCCTTTGTTTATACGAAGTGCCAAAAAATAAACTACAATACTTCACTTCCCACTATGTACTTTTTTTTCTACTGGGCATGGCTAAATTTTGCACCAAATGATGCACATGGGAAAATCTGCATAAGGCTGAGAGGCTAGAGACACCAACAACAGATATCAAAGATACACAGGAAAGAAAGCTTTGGGACTGGAGAGTTAAAAATAGTTGAGATACTAAGGACTCCCATGGTTATGTCAACTGTCAGATTTTATTAGAAATAGGAAGGACTGGTTCACACTTGTGACTTGATAGGTTCAAATTCTCATCTGACACAAATTATTGCAGATAGTCAAAGGCAATACTATTTACTTAGTAAATATCAAGAAGCAGAGAACTTCTTTTGGCTATGTATACATGAAAGACTAGCACAAATCTGTAGAGTGAAACACCTACTGCTAAGAAGCCAGTGTGCAGACTAGGTATGTTTCAGGGAGCTTTATTTTGATTAAGCTTTGGTCTGGTCTTACAGACTGAACGGTCATGGACAGCTGGAGCACATTAGGTGTGCTGCTGAATCAAGCTTTTTGTTTAGCTTCATCCTGAAGGAATCTGGTCCTTGTGCTGTGACACCACTCCACAATGTGTACCGCAGCAGGGAAACGGGGATGATCAGGACACTTGTTTGAGAAACACTCTCCTGACCTAAACTAAAACACTCTGCAACACAACAGTTATTGCAAATATAAAAGCAGTATCCTGCATTGTTCATCCCTAGTGGAAGCAGAGGATTTTGTTGTCTGGAAATGCTATATTAGGAAAAGACACAAAGAGCTGCACCCTTAGTTTTTCTTGAGCCCTTAGTTAATACATTCAGTAAAATTAACTAACAAAATCATTTTCACTAAGCCCACATTAGTGCTTAGTACTTTATTACCATGGTTACATTATTACTTTAACTTAACCTGCACATCATTTCCAGCCAAAAAGAATAACCCCTATATATTCAACTGTAACAAAAATATAAAATCTCTTCTTTTTCTTTAATAAGCAAGGTCATTGTGACCTTTCCATCTAAGAGAACAGTCTAGTTATTATCCTACATTTAATGCAGCTCAGTTTGTCTCACATTTTTATTCTTCACTCACATTTTTGCAAAGCTAAAACACTTCAGCTGGGAAACAGCTCCCACTACTCCACTGTGGGGTGGTGCACAACTAGCATGCCAGTGACTCTGGGCCCAGGAGCTTTCATATCTTGTTACCTCCTGCATTCAAGGTGTATACTGTTTTGTCTGCAGTCTTAAAAAGATGAGACATAACTAAAAGGTACAGAGGAAGAAACAAGAGTGATCAAAGGAGTAGATTGCCTGACATATGAGCAGGAATTATTTGGATTTTTTCAGCCTGAAAAAAGAGATGAGAGAAGGAGGTGATGTAGATATGGAAAATCCTAAATGGCCTTGGAAAAGTGAAAAAATATTCAGTGATTCCTGTAATCTGTTCTTAGGTTTGAAGGTCTCACAGCCTGGCTGGGTAGCACTCCATAGCCCAAAGACTGAGCGTGGATAGTAGCAAAATGGCTAAGGATGTCCCAGAATGAACTCCGCTGTCAGCCCATGATAGCTCAGGATTTGTTAGTGTTCATGCCGTGGAGGCTCATGCAAGAGTTCAGACAGAATGAGAGAAAGCTCTAACTGCTCCTACAATTCATAATGTGTCCCACTTCTTCTGAAATGCTCCCGCATAAGTCACTGTGGTGAACAGGTACTCTCCAGGACAGGACATCCAGGTGTCTTCTTGTCATACCCCTTTACTGGATAGTGTCCTACCTGCCATCTACTTTCTTGACAGTTGGCACCTTTGGAACAGGAAATATAGCTCTCCCTCTGCTAGATAGTCAAAGCTCCAAAAATGCCCAAAGCACTGTTCTGCCTTCTGTATTCTGCTCGAGGGATTTCCTAAGCTGGATATGGTTTGACACTTAAAAGCCAAGACAGCTTACAAGCACAGGCGCAGGCCATCCCATGCCAGTTGGCCTCAGTGCCTGGAAATGTTACCAGGCACATGTAATTCTCTGGTTCAACAGTACTCAGGATTGAATGTAATATCCCTTTCCCAATGAGTTACTGTCTTTTGACCGATTTCCACAGGGAAGTCTTATTGCTATTTCTTCTGCAAATTTTTCTCCTCTTTTTGAAGTCCTTTTGACTGTGGACAACTCTCTGCACAGACTGACATCCTTGTAGTTTCTGCCTACTCTCTGCTTGTGTCCAGGCACAGTCTGCCCTGTCTCAGTCCTGAGGGCACTAGTAAGTCTCAATGGCTCTGACCCAGCCCTACATTGGACCTCCACATACTCACCCTGTCCCATGGCCCAGGAGCTCTGTTTAAACTCAGTCCTGGATGTTCAGCCCCTATGTGAGCTGTGTCCTAGGAGTGCTGGTCTCTAGGTTAGCCCCCGTTGATCCATACCCTGTCCTGCAGATTAACTTCCTGGCTTGACCTGGCACCTGCCTGATGACCATGAACTTCCCTGAGGATCTGGACTCTTTGTTGAACCTGGCTGCCCTGCTTGCCTTGCCAGGGCAATGTGGGGCTGGGCTCTGGCTGGTGAGACGCCTGCGCTGTTGGCAGTGCTACTGCTCTTGACTCCTGGCTCTCTGCCCTTTAGGGGGCAGCCAGCCCTTGCTGCTTCCTGACATGCCCTTATCTGCCTGCTTTCCCCCCAAAAAAATTATTTCTTGCAATTAGGATTAATGTGACCAAGAACAGGATGCTGCTGCTATGTGGTTTTGCTTCCACTGTGCAAACATTTTAATACCACTGAAGAAGTCATTTTATTTGTGTTTTGTAGGTTAATTGCAAAGCATTTTTATTCTATCTCTGCATGAAAATTTGTTTATTTAGTAAAACCACTCTACTGTCTCTTTTCTAATCTCTGACCTTTTCTGGTCAGAGTGTTAATGTACTCCATGGACTCTAGGGTTATGTCTACTGACATAAAATGAATTAAACAGTGCCAGGCACCTAAACTAATAGTGATAAAGGATTCTCCAGGCTGGTTAACATTTAATAAGCTCGTGTAGTCAGTGTTTAGCTTCTCCAGCTGGCAGACTCATCAGCTGTGCGTGGGCATGGTCTGGATGTGAGAACAATCCTAGTAGGCGGTTTGAACAATGCCATGCCGCTCTGCCATATTCACTCTGGCCCTCCTTCAGCCCTGTCCCAGCTGACCTTGACACTGCATCCACTCTTCCATGTTTACACTTCACCCAGGGCCACATCAAACACAGCCCTACCTCTTTACCAGAGAAACAGCTCTTTTTCTTCCTTCCTGGGATTTCAGCTCAAGGGAAAACAGCTCCTTAGATCTCATGATAGTCACAGGACAACAGAGGGCTATGTACACCACGAGATGGCAATCATTTTCTCTCCTCATGAAGATCTCTCATAGGAACAGGGGGTTGGTGACAGAGCTGGGTTCTGCCTGTTGTATCTTTTACAACAGCACCTGTTGTATCTGTTGTAACTTCAGGAGAGTTAGTACAGCAGCAGGGAGAAAAAAGCTGCACATGGATGGGCAGCCATGATAAATTATAAGTGTTTAAGATGGGGCATACACAGGATAAAGATTGCAGCCTGTATTCTTGTGTAGCCCAGCATGGATCCCCAATTCTGTGATGACAGATACTTAGACTGGACGATAATACAGAATCCGTGGTCATCAGCAACCCAGGCTGGAATCCAGTGGATTCTTTTTAGTGTCCAAGTTTTCAGCTAGGCCTCTTCTTCACGCAAGGTGCTGGAAGGGAAAAGAGAGACTGAGGATGCTACAAGGGGCTGTGACCACTCACTGACCTTCCTCACAGCGAGTAGATGTAAGGGAGCAAGTTGTGCTATTCACTTGAATGTCAGTAATTATGTGGAACGCCACAAAACCAGTTTATTCTAGTAGCACTGGGGAGATGGACGGCTCCCATTTCTACCAGATAAACTCATTGTGTGTGCCTATCTACAGCCCTGAAAATGTTTCATCACAACAAATTGTTCTGTGAGCATGAAAGTACTAGCCTTGCAACCCCTGGCCAATGAATGGACCAACTGGGAGGTGCATATGCAGTTCAGACTGACATTTGGGTATTCAAAGAGCAAATATTGCCTTGAAAACTTGAAGGACTGCAATAGATCCAAGTGGCCTCAACCCCCATATTACTTCCCAGTGGCTAAGGGCATCTGGTGTCCTGAGAGTATGTAGAAACAAATAACTTACCAAAGAATATTCTTAAATGGTATCTTAAATTAGTATACTAGTATAATCAAATTGCAAGTAAAGCCTTAACTCTTTCCTATAGGCTGTGCTGTTAGAACATTCCTGGCAAAGAACAGGGTTAGCTCAGTGGAGCTGACAAGGGCCTCATCTCTGGGCCATCCCTCTATTCTTTGTCCATAGCAGAAGCAAGTCAGCTTGGTTTCCATGGTTTCCAGCAGGGGAGAAGGAAGAAAGCAGGGATAGATTTTTGCTAGGATCAGATGCTTGGTATGCGGAATACACAAAGCCCGGCAATACGCCATGGTGAGTAAGGGGAGAAATCTTTCATCACTTCATCTGATAATCTCTTATAGCAACTGCAGCAATACAAGCAATAGCTGCAGAGGCAAACAGCTGCATAGCAACCAGCTATGTCACACAAAAGGGTCCCACCACCTCCTAGTGCATGCATGGTACTGTTAAAGAACAATTTGGTTAGGTACATGCATGTCCCAGACAAGATCAAGCCTGCTAGACATAGTACCCAAATGATTCTACCTCCCTGCCCTGGAAGGGGATAGGGTGTTACTCATTCTGACCTCAAAGATGTGCTCTGGAAAGCAACAAATGCTGCTGGATTTGCATGGTGCCACTTGGGTGAAGCAGTGATCATGACAGTAGCTCCTCACCCACACCTAATGTTAGCCACAACTCTAATGCAAGATCCTCAGGCTTTTCTGCTTCCCTTAACTTTAGGAATGGGTCCTCATCCACTTCACCATATGGTGTCCATCTCAGATATTGATCAACTCTGTCTGTGACTCGGTGGTGGAGTGCACGGATGCCAACTGTGACAGGAAGGTAGGTTTGCACCTCATTCCCACTTCTGGGGTGAGCCACAGGACAAGCTCAAGAGTGTGGAACCCTCATCAAGACCACCTCAGGTCTTTGCCTCCTAGGGGAATTCAGGATTTATGGCCATGCAGGTGTGCACCCATTGCTCTGGGGCATTGCTCTGGGGCATTAATGGGCCCAAAGTGGGCCCATTAATCTGCTGTGACAGCAGCAGCCTTGGTAGTCACTGTGCCAGAATGCTCTGCAGGATCATTGCATAGAGCAGTAACAGAGCAAATTAGGACAGTGTGCTTACCATCTTGCTCTACGTACTGCCTTGTTCTTCTTAGTCCCCCTGCTCTTGCCTGCATCTGCCTCCCCATTTCTTCTGTACGCTCCTCTTCCAGCTGCTTGTCAGTGACAGTGGTCACTGAGCACACTCTGGAGGCTGTGCTGCCCCCACCACTGGGGGGGATACCTGGTGGGAGTTGTCCAGGGCTATGCTGTCATGCAGATTTCTTGGTGTGCAGGAAATGAATGCTTATAACTCAGGTGCAGCCTCTTGGAGAACAGAGGGTGTCTTTTAAATGGGGAAGGATGTACTCATTTGCTGTGTGTGTGCGGCTGTCTAGCCAGACCCAGGAGCGGGACAGCAAAGGTTGCTGTGATCACCACAGGCTGCCCTTCCTAAGGCACCAACACCAGAGTTCCTCCTGAAGGAGAACATCTCAACCTGGAGGAAATTCTGGACATTATGCCATGCTCCAGAAGAAGCCCAGAATCCTGGAGACTGATTTTTCAATCCTAGTCATTGTTGAAAGAAGATCCTCCTTCCTGTCCTCTGAGGCCACATTTCCTTCTCCTTTCTTAGGTGTCCAGAAAGTGCCATCAAACATGAGGGTCAGGCATGAACCCTGTCCACATAGCTCCTTTGCATGTCAGGGGCCCCTAGGACTCTGCTCAGGTTGGTCTAGTCTGACCAGAATGGGTGTCTGGAGATGGAGGGATTGACACATTGAGAGCAGGAGGAGGAGTATCTCCTGTCTTTGAGATTGCCATGGAGGGGATAGGAAATTTGGCTGTTTGCACAGGGGGGAATTTTGAAGCTTCCCCAGCCTCTACTTCACCAGGGTGGGGCTTTCTAACTCAAAGAAATTCTGATGTCTTTGTTTTGTAAGGACAGAGTCTTCCTGCAGCTTGGGTGCACGCTGCTGGTTTTGAGAGCAGAGCCAGTGTTGTGGGACAAGGAAGGAGCTGGGAACACCAGGTGAATGCTCAGCCAGAGCCGATCTTGGTCAGGAGACATGTGGGCCCTGCTGTGTCGTGTTCCTTGTACTTGGAAGACAGCAGTCTGTCTGACATGGCTGCTGGCCATGCAGACCTCCTCTCCAGACACCGATGCTTTGATTTGTTTTTGTGTCAGGCTGTCAGTTGAAGAGATGACAGATGGTCCACACTCCAAACCTCTTGTGTCTGCTGCCTAGTGTCACGAGGCATCTGATCCCAGAACAGAGCCCAAGTTCTCTCCTTTCCTCCCCTGTCAGCAAGAAGGAAAAGGATACTTCTTATACTTGCCACTGTTCTCAGGGCAGATACCACTACTGCTGGTGGTAGAGCAGGAAGGCTGTGACTCCTCTCGCATCAACAGTAGCTCACCCAGGAACGGCCCCAGAAGAGGCAGCCTTTGATGCAGGATGGCCAGAATCCTGCCCTTCTGCAGTGGAGGAGGACAGTGGTGACTGATGAGGGTAGGAAGTGTTGTAGGCTCTCAGTACCCAAAGACAATTTCACAACCAAACACTTAGTGAGATTAGCAGAGTAGGGTCAACCATGCCGAGTTATGCCACATCTGCGATTCAGATCTCTAGCCTGCCTGAAGCCCGTTATTGGCTTCTTAAATTTACCCTGACACTGCTGCACAGCCTGTATTCCTCCTATTGTCACATTGTCTCCCTCCAGGCAGAGAGGGAGATGCAGCAAAGGCAAACTCTTTCCTTCTCCTGTGCTTTTTCTTCACAGGTAGCTGCCAGAAGTAGAGGGCACATGTGAAGCACCACCATACCAGGACACTACTTTGTAGTTCCCCAGAATGGGGATTCATGCTACCCTGGTGATTAGCAAGATCCCTTAAAGAAGAAAATGAACATTGTTAATGCTATTTCCCTAGGCAGATTGTTAAATAACTTTCTGCTTTGGCCATTCGTGAGCTCCTGTGATCAGTCTTTCCTGTCTGGAACAGCAATATTTGCAAGGCTCCTTGGAGGTAAAGCAAGGTCCAGGGGAAGAATCAAACATCTGTTGCAGAGTTCTGCAAAAAGAGGGGACTGAGAATGATGAAAGAACAGACTGAAGGGACCAATCATACATATAAATGAGAAAGAAAAATCTTGGACATCTGGAGGTAGTGACCTCTAAACACAAGGAGGGAAAAGTGAGCTGAAAGGGATCAGCAAAACAACCTAGGACTTAACTGTAGGAGGGCCAAAGTCTGGCACTAAAGCAGAAGAGCAGGTGCAGTGTGTGTTCTGCCATGATGAGGTTAATTCATCAAAAAATCTTTGCTAATTGGATTTGGCACAACGATTTTATAACAGAACTTGGCTTTGTATCTTGGGGGGCATGATATTTTTCATTCAACAGTAAGAAGCCTTATAGCTAAACTCTGAACTCTGGTCAAATAAACGCAAATGTGTGAGAATGAAAATTGTAACATATATTAAAAACATCATCACAATGAAAATCAAAATATAAGCACATCTTATAGCAAGTGTATAAGTGAAAATTAGCTGTAAGTTTTAATAATGTATCCAGAAAATTTATCTGCAAAAAAGATACCTTATCTTAATTTTCTTGAAGATATATCTACTTAGTGTGTCCCAAAAGTGATAGCATCCGGAGACTGAGAAAGAAGGAAAAACATAATTATTACAGTAATTGCAAAACACCTCAGGCCTCTGCTTGTATATTGGCCATTTGTAACATCATTTAATTCTCTATTCACCATCTAATTCACCTGTTTAAAGTGAGAAGCCAAATGTAAGTGCTTTTCTTATACTGAAATTTTCATAGAACCAAGGCTTAATGAGGATACGTTGATTTACCTCCAGACTATTTTGCTGCACAACAGATTGATGTTAGACTCTCACTTTTGTAGTAAAGTTGCTTAAACTAGATTAATCGGACTTTATTCTCACTTGCAGTCTTCTAGCTATGCATCATCTCCCTTCCACACACCTACTGATCCAGCTGACTCAGTTTCCCAGTCCACCATTTGTTCAGCTGCGTGAGCTGCTGTGCCATCCCCATAGGGTTATTTCAAGGTTGGTTGTAAGCTGCTGCTTCAGCTGGGTTTGCAACCAATAAAAGCCTAAATTCCGGGCTATTTGCAACTCTGCTTAACAAATCACTTGTATTCAAATATCTCAAATATCTGCTTCTCTGAGTTAAGATTATCAAGTGTTTCCCAAACTCCAAAAGCTTGCTTGCACTGTCAGTATGATTCCCATAAAAAGTGGCAGAATACAGCCCTCTATAAAACAGTTTCAAAACACCACAAACCTTGAGGTCACATCCTTATTCTTGAATGCTCTTGGAAGAAAAAAGGGAGTTCTCTCTTACTGAAAAAGGATGTATAAAGTCATCTGGGTGTCCTTTTGATGTGCTGGAGAAATCATTAAGCTCTATTGACTTGTGAACAAAGGGAGTTTGAATAATTTGACAGAAAGGAGTTAAGATAACAAGACAACATAAGATGATTCTAAATTGGAAAATTATTTTTCTTTCATTTATCTTTCTAAACAAGTTGAGTTGACCCCCTCATACTCACACACCCACATACTCACAGGTGCCAGGTGGAATGCAGAGACTGTCTGAGGCTGCAATGGTGGGGTTAGGAAAGCCAAAGCCCATCTACAGTTGAATCTGGCAAGGGACATGAAGGGCAACAAGAAGGGCTTCTACAGATATATCATAAACAAACAGATGACTTAGGGAAAATATGGCCCCACTGCTGAATGATGCAAGTCAGGAGATGCAGAAAAGGCCAAGATACTCAATGCATCTTGCCCCAGATTTTACTAGTAAAACCAGCCTTCAGGAATACCAGGCCCCTGAGAGCAGTGGGAAACTTTACAGCAAGAAAGACTTACTCTGATATGAGGATCAAGTTAAGGAATATCTAAACAAACTGGACAGATACAAGTCAATGCAACCTGATGGGACGCACCCACAAATGCTTGGTTTGCTGGCCAATGTCGTTGTAAGGTAAGGATATGCTTACTTTCACTTACAGTTTAGACCACGAGAGAGCATGTGGTCTATTTACATTGATAAGCAAAAGAAAAAAAATATCAAGTGCTATGGTTCTCAGTCTTCTGCAGAAAATCAATGCATCCATTTGCTTGGGTTTTTTGTTAGAGGAAGACAAGTAGAGCAAGAAAGGAGATAAACATAAAACAAAGGCCTAAGCAAGAATTGAGTTGTTTGTTTTGATGCCACATTGGGGAAAGGATATTTTTCAAACTCTGCCTTTTGACTAGCCCCTCAGAATCATCGAATGGTTTGGTCTGGAAGGGACCTTAAAGATCATCTAATTCCAGTCCCCCTGCCACAGGCAGGGACACCTTCCACTAGACCAGGTTGCTCAAAGCCCCATCCAACCTGGCCTTGAACACTTCCAGGGATGGGGTATCCACAGCTTCTCTGGGCAACCTGTGCCAGCACCTCACCAGCCTCATAGTAAAGAATTTCTTCTTAATATCTAATCTAAATCTTCCTTTTTTTTAGTTTAAAGCCATTACTCCTTGTCCTATCACTGTACTCCCTGACAAAGAGTCCCTCTCCTGCTTTCCCGTAAGCCCCCTTTAGGTACTGGAAGGCTGCTATAAGGTCTCCCTGGAGCCTTCTCTTCTCCAGGCTGAACAACCTCAACACCCTCAGCCTGTCTTCATAGGAGAGGTGCTCCAGCCCTTTGATCATCCTTGTGGCCCTCCTCTGGACTTGCTCCAACAGGTCCATGTCCTTCTTGTGCAGGGGGCCCCAGACCTGAATGCAGTACTCCTGGTGGGGTCTCAAGAGAGCAGAGCAGAGGGGAAGAATCACCTCCCTCGACCTGTTGGCCATGCTTCTTTTGATGCAGCCCAGGATATGGCTGGGTTTCTGGGCTGCCAGCACACATTCCTGGCTCATGTTAAGCTTTTCGTCAGCCAGCACCCCCTGGTCCTTCTCATCAGGGTTGCTCTTGATCTTTAAAAAAGATTTACCACACCACAGAAGATTGCCCACATTCAATTTTCATCAGGTTTGTAAAAAGTAATTTTTTTCTGTTAACACACACAAAAAAATCTAAGACTCATATTACTTGCCCATGAGCAGCAATTTCTCAAGACCAGTGTCTTATGTTGAGGAATAATAAGTTTACAGCTTGCAGTAACATGTATATGTGGGATGTCTGAAACGTGTAGTCTTACAGTTAATTTATTAGTGTGTCTAATGGAAGGCTTTGGCTTTGTGGTTGTCTTCTAGGAAGGAATTAAAATAGAATTTTAAAGAACATAATTACTTATTTAAGTATATAACACTTTCTCTGAGAATATAAAAATTATGAAATATTAAAAAAAAAAAACAATTTAAAAAATACATACATGCATCCTGTCAATGTCAGTAAGGAAGGTGAGAGGCAGAGGGAAGAAGAGATGAAGAAATGGCAGCAAGTGCTGGTACTTGGCATACCAAATACAAAGTCAAGACAGATGAGATTTGCTAAAAACGAAAAAGACAGCAAACAGCAAATGAGATGAAAGAATTGAATGTGGAAATAGGTTGAAATGAATGATAGGGCCTACATGTAATCATACATATTTGATGATACAAAAAGCAGCACAAAATAAAGGTAAGCCATTTAAAACCATCAAGAGGGTGAAAGGATTGATTCCTCCTGTGAGTAGCATATTGAGAAAATTTGTCTTGTGTACCAGGAATTCTCACAGGATTATAATGCCAATATCAATGATTCAGTACAGCTAGAATTGTTTTCCTCTATATAAAAATCAAACATTCAGCAATCAATGCATCCTAGAACTTGTAAACGATATTAACGTTCTACTTCGTGAAGAAAAATGTAAGAAAGATTTATAAAAATGCGCAGAGAATTGCATATTAGTTATTTTTAAAACTTAGTTTTCTTTGTGCATTTGGGGAAAAATGTGGTGGTTAAAGGATTTAACTTCCAGTGTTGTGAACCTAAGTCAATAGGAGTCTTATTTTAGCCAGGACTCATTACTGTAATATCTCTGCAGGCTTATTTAAGCCATCTGTAATGTGCCCAGCACTATGGATTTCAGACAGTCTGTACTGCTGGGGTTGCTTTGAAATAAATAAATAGTGCTGATGCTCAGAATGTAGAACGGACTTTGCAATTCTGATTTGATTACTGATACACTTAATTCACAAAGGGGGTTTGCAGAATCAGAGGCTTAATCTTAACATTATGAGCACTGTAAGAGCAAGCAGGGTAAAAGCCAGTTGGTGCTTCTGTCAATTAAAAAAAGTTTAGTTTTTCTGTTGAGCCTGTTGACATATTGCAGAAACACCTTTCTTTACTGAATTTCATTTTACCCCTCTCTTTGATTTGCATATACTTAATGCTCTAATTCAAAGGATAAATACAATGTATCTTTAGATCTCTTCAGGATATCAAAAATGTAGTCTGAATCATTACAAGTAGAAACTAGACAACAATTATTTAATTCTAAGACAAGACAGTTTTTAAGTGACTGAAGCAAGATTGAAATAGATAAAAAGAATCAAATATACAAATCCCTCAGGAATGGATGAGAAATCTTCCATCTTTTCTTTTCATGTAGGTTTTTTGGAAAAGCCTAGGACTTTCACAACAAGTGATAGTGCCTGTGTCAATGAAATAATAGAAATGCATGAGTCTTACAGAAAGACAAGTAACTAAAGAAAGATTTTTACCACAAAAGCAATGTATTTTTATATGTACAGACTAACTCATTTTAATAGTAGGCTATTAATATTGATACTTAGTATTACTGATCCGTAATACTTCACATATCGATTCATATAAAATGCATACATTAATTTTGTTATATCATTGCTTAGATTTCAAACAGTTAAACTAAACAGCAATGTTAAGTATCAAGACCTTCACTCTTAGGAGAACTGTTATTAAGCAACATTGTGTTGCCCTAATCTGGGGTTTGTTTGGTATGCAGGCTATAGCAGAGCTCCTTCATTTTGGTGAGAATCAATATAAAACAAACTCAGAATTTTCTTTGACAAGTAAGAGCTTCAGGTTCAACACTCAAATGCATGTGAATTAAGCCTCCTTTAGTATTACTGGCAGTTATGGCCAGAGCCCTAATAGCAGATTGTGTAGGAGTAAATTGTCTCTTATCTGCTATCTCTGAGACACTGGTCCTCCCGTTTGCTGAATGTTGTGCCTTGTCATTCCTGGGATGACTTGGGTCTTTTTGGGTGTTTCAAGGCAATTAACTTTTCTGTTTTGAAAGTTCAGATCCTTGCTAATTGTGCTAATTGATATCATGCAAGTCTATCAATTGACTTAAATGATTATTAGACGTTAGCAGTCCTTAGCAGCAACCATGAATGACTAAGTCAAAGCTTACATCATGGAGGTTGTTTTTCACATATTCTGGTTGTTTTTTAGATGTACTGCAAATACATTTTTTAAACCTAATCTTGAAAGATGCTTCATCTCCAGAAGTGTTTTGATGCCATCAAATGCAAATTTTAGTTTGCTTTCGTATTCAGAACTTTCACTTTGATGAACAAAAACAAAAGATGTAATAAACTGTTAATCCAAATAAGGAAATACAAAAACTGCAAGTGGAGAATTACAGTTACAAAGCCTCTAACTTAAAATAAGATAATTATCAAAGGAATCTAATCTCCGAATTGCAGACTTTAAGTTCTGGCAATAACATCAAGGCTTTTAATATTAGCTTTTTACTTAGCCAAAAGATCCAGTAAATTGTCTGTAAAACAGACTGAGGACCATATTACTCATCTGACACTGTATGTTGCTACGTAGGGAGTTTTAATAAAACACATCTTATCACAAGGTCTGTCTCCTGAGAGCAGGAGAGGTGAGGGCAGAAGTCTCTGGTACCTGCGCAGCTCCAACAGTGCTGCTCTGCCCCCACCTCTGCCTCACACCTGGGTGCTGCCACACCAGACTTTGGGTAATAACACACTTCCTCTTGCTCAGCTTTAGGATTCCTGTCCTGGTGAGATTTGACTATATGGTAAAGATGAACAGTATACATCTCAGGCCACACCTCTGCCTTGCAGGTAGGTGACAAGGTGTTGGCAGTGGTGGGGCTGCAGGGGTGGCCTCTGTGAGAAGAGCCACTTCCAGCCAGCTCCAGCAGACCCACCAGGGCTCAAAGCTGAGCCTGTCCGCAACGTGTGGGGCACTTCTGGGAAAACATATTGAGAAAAGGGCAGAAATGCTGCACAGCAGCTGGGAGAAAGGGGTGAGAACCAGCCCTGCAGGCACCCAGGGCAGTGCAGAAGGAGGGCAGGAGGGGCTCCAGGCGCTGCAGCAGAAGTTCCCCTGCGGCCCGTGGAGAGGCCCATGGTGGAGCAGGCCGTCCCCCTGCAGCCCATGGGCACCCCACGGAGCAGATCTCCACGCTGCAGCCATGGAGGAGCCCCCATGGAGCAGGTGGATGTGGCCTGAAGGAGGCTGCGGCCCATGGGAGCCCCCGCAGGAGCAGGGCACAGTGCGAGGAGCAGGGAGCAGCAGAGAGGGGCTGTTATGGGCTGACCGCAGCCCCATGCCCCAGCCACCTGCACCACTTTGGGAGGACAGGACGTAGAGGAGCCAGGGATGAAGTAGAGAAGCTGAGCCTGGGAAAGTGGGGAGGAAAGGGGTTGTTTTAATGTTTGGCTTTTTACCAAACCAGTAATTAAGTTTTTATTTTAACTGGCCAGAATTTAAGCTAATTTTCCCCAAGTTAAGTCTGTTTTGCTCATGAAGGTAATTGGCAGGGAACCTCTCTGTCTTTATCTCCACCCATGAGCTTTCTCATTCCCTTTTTCTCCCCGGTCCTGTTGTGTGGGGAGGGAATGAGTGGCTGGGTGGGAGTTTGGCTGCTAACCAAGGCTTGCCTACCACACACTCCTTTACATGAGCCCTTAAGAAACCAAGGCATTCCCTCGAGGAAAAAGACTAATGTCAAGAAAGTAATTGAAATGATAAGGAGTATTAGATAGTAGTAGAACATCCAGAAATCATCATTACTTTTTGGACTTGTCAAATGGTGATAAATCTGGAAAGGATTTCCCATAGCTTTAAACGAATCTGCCAGGATCATCTCTGTCTCATATGAATTTATGCTAATGCTGTTTGTGGTTATATTAAACAGGAACTAGCTTTATGAGAAAAGCCAATTTCATGAAATTGATTCGCAGATTTTCTTCACAGCTCTGAGCTATAACGTCCTGATTTAATATAAATGAAAATACTTTTTGCTATGTTCTTAAAAATATTTAGAAAATAATTTAAAGAGTAACTCCTCATGCAGCTCTTCACAATTTATCTGTTGCAAACCTTAGAAATGCATATTTTCTGCTGTCTCCAAATTTTTATATTTTCCCTTAGAAATAATAAGCCAA
>VXAA01006749.1:729241-746532 GCA_013399115.1 Anseranas semipalmata | reverse complement strand
GGGGGGGGGGGCCTGCATTTTGTACAGCTGTAAAGTGAGCCATAATTCAAATACTATGTCCTTGCTAAGTGTGTTTCTGGCTTACAAATTGCTTCATGTAATGAAGAAGTTATTTGTTCTTTTTTTATCCAGATACATGATAATCTGAAGCTAGTGTTTGTGTTTAAAAGAATTTCTTGTTCACATGTGAAATAAAAGTCTTTCTTCATCCATGTAAGAGGAACAAACACTATCTCCTATTCTTAGGTGTCCTCTCAAGAACAAAAAGGCTTATGTAGTTGTTTGTGTAGAAGCTTTTGCTTTCTCCAGCAAAAATTCCAGTGCTATGAGGGCAATCCAGCTCCCCTGACTAGAAGCATAGAAATCCAGTAGGCTTCACTGGGAGATGAAGTCTGGCCTAACTGCCTAACATTCATATTTAATAAGGTGGTCTCTGCTGCATGTTGTAAATATAAAGTAGCTCATTGCCTGTTATTGTGATCCAGTGCTCATGGGTTTGGCAATCTGGGGAAAGGCTGTATGATTTTATTGAAGGTAAGATAAAATAAAGTGGTATTTCTTTGCAGTTTTATTACAGCTTTTTAGGTTCATGTGAATGCCAAGGAACTCATGTTAAGCAAAGGAGAAATTCCTGAGTCTCCTTCGTATTGAAACCATGATGTTCCTTTCAGATATAATACTGACAAAGTTCTTTCCGCATCACAAAGGGGGATGAAAGGATATTTTAATAAAAAGATGACCCACTCAGTAAAAATGTCTATTTTCCCCATGTGCAGCACATAACACCTGCTGTATCCCTATAAAACAAATGATTGATTCTGAATCACTTCTTATGTGAGAGTTACCTTGGGAACAAAACCATGTACCAGCTGTGTCACAGCCATCACTCAGCAATTAGCTGAACCAGTCCTCAAGCAGAAACAATGTCACTTTATCTCACAGGTCAGAGATTTTAGGTCAAAAGAATACAGTTCTGTATTTAATTTTGTAATTCTAACTCAGTCCACAAAATGCTGAAAAGGGATTTATGGGAAAAATGAAGAGGATATCCTCTTCTTTGGCATACGTATTTTATAAACTGAAACTAACAAAAATTAGATATTGTGCTTGTTCACTGAAAAGTATATTTTACTTTCAATACTGATGAAACAGACCTTCATGTACAGTGTTACCCAGCTACTAGATGAATCATGTGATATAGCAGTCTTATTCTTAAAACACAGTAAGATAAAGGCAAAAGGCTTGCTTAGCTCTTGAGTATTCTGTATTTTGAAAGATAAATTTCCATTAATTAAAATCCTAATTATAATAAATTAATTGAGGAGCTTTTATAAATGAAACTAGTAGTGTTAAGCCAGCTCGAGTAGTGATTTTACAACATGACATTCGCTGTATTGGCCTCAAACCTCCAAAAGCACTGTGGTTTTGCTGGTTTGCTCCTTGAAAGAGACAGAAAGGTGAGACCTCAATTCACTAATAAGGACTTCAGTTTACTGAAGGGCTACAGGTCTGCAGTAATTCTTTGAGATTCTGCCCTCCCTTATGAACCTACTTATAGACCCATTTCACTGGCCTTTCCCGCCAGCAAGCACTGTCAGATAATTCATTCTGCATTTGTTCCTACTTTAATGTGTTTCACAGACAGCACTCACAAAGTAGGTGCTAACCCCCCCTTTTCTCACAGCAGGGGGTGACACTGCACAGTGAGAGCTACTCCATGGGAATCACAGAATCACAGAATCACAGAATGTTAGGGATTGGAAGGGACCTTGAAAGATCATCTAGTCCAATCCCCCTGCCGGAGCAGGAACACCGAGATCAGGTCACACAGGAAGAGTTAGTGCAGTGATCTGTGGGGCAGCCTGGAGCACTGAGTGGGCCATGGAGGTTCACAGTGCTCCCCGGCTTGTTGGAGGAAGGTGTATGTTATGACAGCTTTGAATTTGTCAAAGTAAACGATCCCTGATGCCCTGGCATGACTACAGAAAAGGGGTGCTGGAGCATTTTTTTTCCAGCTCTACCCATTATTTCTCACACTTTCATGCAATAGGGCAGCAGCAACAGGAGAAACCACTTGAATTTCTCAAGATGTTAAAAAAAAAAAAGTCATGACAGCCCTAAAGGTAATATCACCCATCCAATAACAAGTGATGATCACAGCAAGTTCAGTCTGGAGTCCTGGCCTGCACTTATTCTTTGAAATAGTTTTCTGTATTTTCATAAAGTCATAGAATGAGTTAAGTTGGAACGGACCGCTGGAGGTCTTGTACAGTCTGCTTCTCCAAGCAGACCTACCTGCAAAGCTAGCTCAGTTGCTATCTCTCATGCTTAACCACTCTTGCAACATATTTCTGCCCCTGCTATGACAAAATGGATAAATATTAAAATGCCAAAACAGATAAATAAAGATGATGCAGCAGAAAGTAGAGGGGTGCGTACAAACCACAAGACCATGGATAAGAAAAGCAGATCAAATAGGTAGCAGGCAAATTTTAATCATTCAGCAACAATGATGATAGAAGAGTGGAGCATATGAAAACCTCCCCATGGTAGTGGTGGCGGCAGGATTTCTTTTCTCTCTAGTTCCAGCTTTCCAATTTCTAGTGATGGTCTGGTGGTGTGTAGTCACTTTCAGAGGTCACTCTGTTCTTTAAAATCAATCCTGCTACTTCAGTATAGTGCAGATAAGCCCACCATTTGGACATGATTTCATCTGAAATTGTAGATTATCTCAAATGAGGAAACTAGGCACCTAAGTCATTTTATGTGGTTATTTTGGGTCTATGGAGTGGTAGGAAACTTCAAGAGACTTTTCCATATGGAAAAGTAACAATAATTTGTTGCTCCTTTAGAATGAGGGTATTATGAAAGAGGTGATACTTCTTTTTATCAGTGAGCTGCAGAGCAGAATGGCAGGGATATTTATCAGATCTAGTTGTTAATATTATCCTCCATCTTTCTAAATGTCTCTAGATTTGGGTGTTTGGGAGTTTTTTTTTAAGAAACATACACACGTAAGATGGTGTCCACAATCTGTTGACTGATAGAAAATATTGCTAAATATTGCATATTATTTATAAAGAAGGAAGCAAATCATCTATTACTAAGGAGAGAATTTGTTAGTAGAAAGCTACAACAAAACTAAGGACTAATCAAGGCTATACAGGCTGGTTTAGGAGAGGCTTATGACTCACAGTAGCAAATGTTAGAATGAAGTATTCCTCTTAATGAAGGCTTTTTCTTTTTTTCCTGCAAAGGAAAAAACTCCAGTTAAGATACAGACACAATTTGTGTGTTATTCTAACCTGAAAGAGTTAATATGGCTTTAAAAAGCCTGGACATATTGAAATACCTGACAGAGATAAAAGAAGTAACATGTAGAGAAAATTTTTATCTTTGATGACCTGTCATGAAGTGTATTGAGTACCAGCTGCTGTGAATTTAATTTCAAAGTTGTCTTTGACAGTGTGTTCCAATTATATCCTTATTGAAAGGCTAGATTTTTGGTAGATTGACAAGTTTCCTTTTTATTTTTACCTTCTAATGAGCAAAACAATCTGTTACAGTATATTGATCCAGCTTATTTATTTCTGGATATTTAAAATACGGTCTGTTGTCCTTGTCTTGAGATACTTTTACCACCTATAATACAGCAATATATTTGCATTCGTAAAAAAAGGGGGAGAAAAGTTGCTTTTAAGGAATTATCACTTTTTCCATGAAAGGAGAGTATTTTCAATATGAGCTATATGCTTGTTTTAGTCAAAAGGGGGATTATTGTGTTAAAATATATATTGACTGGACACTTTACCTAGGCCCCCTAAGGGTCATCAGCACCTTCAGGAAACGCAATAGACCATATAGTCTACTTAAATGCCATGGGCTATGACTAAGGGTCAGACACCATCAACATCTGTTGTCCTAGTTCTAATCCGTGCATGAGGACCTGATTCAGAATATTACTGTTGAAGAGGCATCCTGCAACAGTGATCGTAACATATGCAGACTGTGGGAGCAACAAAGGAATCCAGTGCGTCCATTCAGTTTTAAGAGGGATGTCATCAACAGAACTCCTCAGAGTGCTGCAAAAGGACAGCTGACAACAGCCACAAGGAGCAGCATGAAGAATTTTGATTGGACATAAGGAAAGAAATACTTGCTAAAAGAAGGTTTAAGCACAGCCCAGAGACGCAATGGGATTACCATCCTTGGAGGTTTTTAGAACTGTCCTGCACAAAGCCTTGGCCAACCTGACCTAGCTGTGTAGTTAGCTCTGTTTGGAGCAGGTGACTACAGTATGAACTTCCAGCCTAAATCCTTGTTTGAATCTATGATTTTTTAAAAAGAGGCTATCAATTAAATAAACATTCATTTCAGACAGTGTGGTGAGCATCCTGAACATCACACTGGAAATTCAGAATTCGTGTATACTGGAGGGAACTTCAGAAAGACCAGAAAGAAGCTAGCATGGCTGAACAGTAGTGTAAAGGAGACAAGCAAAAACAAGGAGCACCTATGATCTTTTAGAAATGAGGAAAATAGGAAGGATGGTCAATGCTGGCAGATTAAATGTAAAAGCATCCTAAGACTATCCAAACAGCGTATGAGTATTAATTTTAAAAGACACCAAAACTAGCAGTAACTCCTTTTTGAGTGCTTCAGGAGATGGAAGGCAGACAAAGAATCAGCAGACATAGTAAGTAGTGAGGATACAGAAAAGACATAGAAAAAACGACACGACAGTAGAAAAACTACATATCACCATTTTATTATTTCTGTATCACGTTCAGCTTGCCATAAGAAGTATCAATAAATTGTACCATGAACCCAACTGAGGGATGTTAAATTGCTCTAAAATTTAAGATGGGAACACTGCAACTGAGCCAGTAGAAAAAAAAAATCCCAGAATAAAAATTCACGAGATTAAACGGACATAGTTCTGAGATAACAAAATAAAAATATGCCAGTCTGTGATTAATGGTTATAATCAATGGAGTACAGCTGATCTGGATAATTCAGCCATGGGGGCTGAGTCTCAACTACGTTGATGTTAATTACATTATGTTTTCATTTAGCTTGCCTTTTGTGTTAATTCAATAGTGGCACAGGATATTAATGCTATTACAGCTACAGCAATATCCTAATCGGCTGAATTAGATTATGGCCATAATATGAATTTCCAGCCATGTGAGCATTTGAATTTCCATTCTGTGAAACTCTCAAAAGCAGACTTCTAAGATACACTTGCGGCGATTCATATCACATATGAATATGTGCATGTGCACTTGGAACATCATTAATACTCCAAGACTGCATTACTTAACATTCTTGTCAGGAAATATTTCTAGAGTAATTGTGTCCTTGCTTGTTTATATTGTAGTCTGTATGTTAAACAGGGAATTGCTCAACCTTTTTTTCTTTAAAGCTTGTTAGTATTTAATTCACATTTTCAGAGAGCAAAAGATGGACAGAATAATGCAATCACTCTGTTAAGGTAGCAGAGACTCTTAGGGAGTCAGGAAGACCAAAACATTTGAAATAAATAAGAAGCAAATTCTGTATGCATGGTAAAAACACAGTTTTGTTTATTCCCACAGGATAACAGCTAGTCAAGACAGTGTGCATTCTGACTTTAGCAGTATATAGCATAGATTAGATTTATTGATAATTCTTAAAAGCATGCAGTATTTTCCATCTGCTCCTGTAATGAGGCAGACCATCAAAAAAGTATAAGAACTTACCATATGCTTGGATGCTGAGAAATGCTGAATACATCCAGGTCCCATTAAAGTTTAGGGTAGTTGGTCAGAGGATCAAAATTTTGGACTATGCACAAGGAGATAACTTTCAAGTTGATGAAAGAATAAAAATAGTATACCTTCATCTAATACAGCATCACCCCAAGTGTAAAAAATATACAAACTGTTACCCACACATTCAAAAAATATTGAGAATGGATAAACCAGATAATATCATTGCCAAAGAAAAAATAAATCAGTTTTTTAAAAAACCTTCGTATGCCTAAATATTTCTGGCAGGTGCTTATGATCATGGTTGTTCAGCTTTAAAGAGTATATAGTAACTTACCTGAATATGATACGTGATTTTATTGTCAGTTACCCTTCCCCTATTTACAGTTTTCAGCATTCAACAGTGAACACAGATAATATTTCCCTTTTTTTATTGCTATATTATAAAAGTCTTTATTTCACTCCTTGAGACAGAACTATTAGTGTTACTAAGCTTTTTTGATTCCTAAAAAGTAATTATGTCACTTTTGAAGATGCAGAAGAGTATGCACAGACCCCTGTAAAAGGAGATGGGATATTGAGTATTATGTAGTCCATTGCTTGAATGGAATACACTAAAAATTAGTTTGGCTAATTGAATCTAGTGCTGGAAAGGAGTTAAATTACCCTATACCCCTACCAACAACAATAAAAAAACACATCTCTAGTTGCATAGTTATTCAAATTCTGTCAGACTTACAACTAAATATGTTAGCCAATAGGATTCCTATTCTCCCTCTCACCGCATCTCACTGTTAGAAATGGTTTCAGCAGTGCAACCCAAATTTCACTTATTTTATTTTAATTACATCTTCCTCATCCTTATTATTGTTTCTCTTAATGTGTTTTAACCGCTTGTAGAATAAAGCCATGGCTTTTAAATAAGATATATGGGCTGTTATTTTTTGATTTTGTAATGTCTCTCTTCAGAAGTTAGATTGTTTTAACTTCTCCACCTTCAAATCTCTCCAGCATGTCAATACCTGGTAACAAGAATAGCCAAGCAAAATAGCACATAGAGTATTGTGCCGCATAAGAATCATTTAAAGAGTGCCTATTCTTTTCCCGGTGTGTGATGTAGTACCTCTTCATGCGCCAAATAAAACTTGGCACATCACACTGCACTCTTTCCCATTTATTACTCTTCCCTAGTCTCTTTCAGACTTTGCACTGCTGAAAAGAGAAGATACCTTTGCAAAGTCAATTTAATTCTCTCTCCATGTTATTGTATGAAGTGGTGTTGCACAGGGTTTCACAAAACTTTGGATTGGAAAGGATCTCCAAGCAGGACTAACTTCAAAGATACATTGGGTTGTTCAGCTTGAGCCAGTGAGATTGGAATATATCCGAGGATGAAGACAGCAATACCTCTCTGGACAATCTCATACCAGGCTTGGCTGGACTTCCTTCCCTATGTCCACTGAAACCTCCCCTGTTGCAATTTGTGATCGATTGCCTTTCTGTTTTCACTCTGAGAAGAGTCTACCTCCATACTCCATGCCATCCTCATAGGTAGGGGAAGACTGCACAAAGGCCCCCTCCTTCAGTTCTTCAGGCAAAGAACAAATTTGCCATCATGAAAATGATAAAACAGTTTTTACCTTTCAGACTCTTAGAAAAGCACCCTGGTAAGTGCCAACACAGAACCAAGCAGTAAGAAACAAAATGTAGCAATATAAAATGTAATTCAAATGTATTTTTCAAATTAATTACATTTATGTATTGGATAATAAAGCATATAAATGGTTGTCATTTGTATTTCTTCAGAATATATTCACCATTCAATTCAGCATGTGTATTTTAGGAGTCAAGAGACCACCACTTAAGCAGCTTTACTTGTTGTGGTATTACCATCCACTGCAAACCGCTCTTGCTGTACAGCTGTGAAAGATTCCTAACCCATTCATTAGTTCTCACCACTTGACAGTTTTCAGATTTGGATATATGCCATACAACAAAATAGTTTGGTTGGTCTTTATCCCATGAATAAAGTAATGGCCAGTGAAATGCTTTGTGAAAAGACTGAATTTTTCCACACAAAACTGGCATCAGCTCCAGCCAAAAATTATATGAACCCAGGAGAGCTACTGGAGTTGGCAAGATTTTTGCTTTTCCTTTTGAACTTCACAGCGCTCTGTTTACTGAGCTCCTTGAAACAGGCTTCGTTTATAGCTTGCCAGTATGACCAAGCAAAGATCCTGCTGAAGATCTTGCGCTGTACAGGATGTTGGTTGCAGTCTTGACAGTCCATACCAAATGTTTATGCTGCTATACATCAGTTTAGAAACAAAAGCTTAGATGACCAGACTTATTGCTGTGAGCATTTTGTGCTGATAAAACGGTATCCTTAAGAATACATCTAAATGTACACAGTAAACAAGTCCAAAAATTACATATAGTGATAAAACTGATAAGAGCAATTTATAGGGTACAATGATTCATGAGGGTGCATTACAGCTGACACCGTAGCAGATGAGAGGCAGAATACCTAAAACGATTCCGTTTTCTTTCATGTATTTTGTGTATTTCATTAGACAGATGCTTATCTGCTCAGCACCACCTCTGGTGGAGCTCAGGGAAAAATAACCATCTGCAGCAGCAGCTTAGAAAGGACTCGTGTGAATGACAGTTGTGAGCGGCCACGGTGCCTCATTATATTTTTTGTGCCACCCAGTTAGTTAGGTAGCATTCTTTAAAAGATTTTTTGAATATGCAACTCTAATTTGGTGCCAGGCTATAAGAGTATTCTTCAAGCATCTGTTATCTGCCACTGTCCTTACTCTTACTGGCTCTTTCCCTTATTTATAACACCAAGTACCAGCCTCCCCCAGCCTCCCAAAAGAGAAAATGTGCAAAAGAAAAAGAGCCTGAAGAGGGAAAGAAAAAAAACTAACAGACAAAGCAAAAGGAAAAGAGAGTCAAAAAAATAAAGCTGGAGAAGGGGGAGGGGAGCAGAATATCCTTGTCCTAAAAGTCATGAATTCTCTCGAGTTTGCAATGCTTTAAATATTATTTATTGAGCTTGTAATCTGAGTACTGTATACTGATGAGTGCTTCTGCCAGTTCTAGGGCAACATTACTAAAGATGTTTCTTCCTTGTCCCCACTAAATTGTAACATTAATGATTTAAAGAGAAATTGTTCATTTCAGAAAAGAAAGTACATTTTCAAAACATCTGTGTGAATCACATACTTGTTAACCATACCTACCTCTAAAACACGAAGCACTAATATTTTGCTAGGTGACAGGTAAAGCGAGGAGAGCACATCACCCAAGGCACGAGTTGTGCCTGTCCAGAGCTCTCCTGGTGGCATTCTGCATGAACGCTCGATGTGCTCTCTCAGGGCCAGTCCCCCCATTCCTTCTTTTCTTTTCAGTGGTTCTGGTGTCTTGCCCACGTGGCCATTCATCTAGCCATCTCGTTATCTTTCTGACTTACCCCGTTCTATTCAATGTTGATTTGTGGGGTCAGCTTCGGGGACGGACTGTGTTCACCAATGGAGAGCAGGGAGATTGACCGTTCTGATTCACTGAGCTGCCACAGCAGGAGATAAGTATTTACTCAGTTCTGCTGTACTACAGATAATAAAATGTTTCAGACAAATTATTTCAGTAATTAAATTGAACTTCTTATCTCTCTGAAAACAATACCCCAAGGGTTTCCCTATGAAAAACCTAATAATGGTTTTACTACTTTCGTTCTGGCAGCAGCTCGCTAAGTGTCAGTAATTCCACTCTCTCGTGATGTATTTTAAGAACGAAGAATTAAATGAACGCATTGGAACAGCACACAGTGGTGTCCCAGAGTCACGAAGAGGGCATTGTTTCTGCGCACTGCTATTGACAGCTAGTGGGTGTTCAGCTAAGCACAGATGCAGTGTTACTTTTGGGACAATCCATGTTCAGAGATCTCATTCTACCTGATACAGAATACCTCTGTGGACCTGTCATATGGAAGAGTTTAATTATTGTTTATTTTCCGGTCTCTTCAGCCAACATCATTTATAATAGACTGAGGTATTCCCCTCCTTGATACTACTAATATTGAATTAATTTAGCTGTAAGTGTTCAATTCTTATTAAAAAATTTAAATGATTGATGATCTAATTCTTTTCACTAAAGCTCCTATGACAGACAATTGATTTTTTTGTCAAGGCAAAAATTATTGATGGAAAATACTCAGTGGACAATGTTACCTCTTGTTGTTTTGGTTGTTTTACCTTGAAATGAGCTGTTGAATTTGTAATAGGAAAGTCCAAGAAATATTCAAGAGAGAGCTTCATTCACCAACGTAAAACACTTTATGAATAAAGTTAGGGCTTTTCTCTCTGATGGGAAATTCAAAATTCTTCTGCTTCCGATCTGTGTTTGTTTTATCTCTTGGATGCTGCTCCTGGACTTCTAAACTGTTTCATACTTCAAGGGAAGGAGATATGCAATAAAGGCCTATTTCAAGGGTAATAAAAATAGCATCTAATATAGAACAACATATTACAAGTCAAGACATCTGTTCACATTATTATGAGAGTCTCAGTCCAATTACATTCATTATAAATTATGGAAGAACAATCACAATAAAAATGTGCACATTATTGTTTCTGAGCTTGAGGCTAAATTGAAGATTAGGTTTCGGTGCATTATGAAATCCGAAAGAATTTTCTGAGCTATCACAATCCACACTTAGTGCAATGACTTACATTAAAAATTGTATTCAAAAGCAGGTTAAACACAACTTTGCCTATATATTTAAAACCTTGTTGGCCAAAAATAACTGCAAATACATCTAAGGGCTTAAACACCATTTTTAAACAGGGAAGTATGCCGTATCACACTGTCCTAGAGTGTTACCTTTCCATAATAATATTTATCCACTCATAATATTTGTAAATGACCTACACAGAATTCAGGAACATTCCATGCAACTTCACTCTTTTACACAGCCATATCACTGAAGAATTTAACCTACCACTTAAAAAAATTGGTCTCTGAAAAGTCTGCCTTCATGTGAGGTGAGGAAGGATTTTATTTTTGAGCTTATCAAAACAGAGTGCTGTTGATCTACTTGAGTCTTATCACCACAATAACCTGAATGTGTCACAGGCTATTAATCTCTCAGAGCTTCATTTTACCTCCATAATAAGTTTTTTTTTCTGGAAATTAACCATCATTTTCTTCTAAATTTTGATACAGATAAACTATGATTGTTCAAATATTAGAACCTGATTAGTTACCCTTAGGTTAGAACCTGCTAGTTACCCTTGCAATGAAACCTGTATTTGTTGGCTACCTTCAGAGACTCCCTTCAGTTGACAACTGGAATCTACTGGGCTGCTCTAGTACTTCAGTGTGCAAGCAGCCTTCACCTTCCTTATCATCTGTTTATAAACTACTTGCCTGTGTGCTGCAATTAAGCACAGGAAGTCCGTGGTCAGGAATCTTGCAATCTGCTTTTCCTAATGGTAGGATTCCATTATCTCACATGCTCTTTCTTGACTGTTGACAGGAAGCCACAAGCTGAAAAGGAAATACAAGTATTTTGCACCCTGATTCATGGCTAAGGTGAAATGACTGAAGCAAACCTGAAAGACGCTTGAACTCTTAAAGAAACCAGCAACAAAACAGGAACAGCAGTGGTTAGACAGGTGTAGGTAGGACATGGATAAGAAACAGCAGTTGACATTTTGGTTAACCCTAAGCCTCCATATAGACAGTACCTCGGTTTCAGTAGACTGTAAGGACATCCTTTCTCGTTTCAACAAACTAAGCCTCAACCTCTTGGCTTCCAAGAACCCTACAAAGATCTCAGACTTTCTGCAAAGAGTGAAAAAGAGTCAAGCATTCTGGACTTCGGTGCATCCAAGCAGGTTAGCTAGTATCATGATTTTTATTTTTTATCTCCAACATTTTATCAGCTTGGAATGATATTTCCTTAATTTAGCGTTGCAGATACAGTGAAAGTTTTGCTTTTTGTACAATAAATGAAAACTAAACTGAGAAAACTTATCCACCTATCTGGTGTGATGCTGAATGCAATAGTGGTTTGAAATTCTGAGATGAAAACATCGGTGGAGAAAAAAGAAAAAGAGATATCACTAAAGTCATATTGTTCTTCAAATTTAGTATCAGAATCATCTACTTCCAAACTAATCTTATTTTTTTCTCCCTCATAAAGCTTTGTTGGTGAAGGGCTCATGTTCAGACAGCAAAATAGGAAGCTGGGACCACTACAAGTATCCTGAAATATTTTATAAATTTATCAATGGAATACCATTTACCACCTTCAACTATGGTGTTTCCCTGAACTTTTTTTCTTGTATTTTTATCTTGGTACATTTTTCCACTTCTTCTTTTTCAAAAACGGAAAAACAATTTTACTCCACCATACTATTGCTTAGACCCTGTTGCTGTAATAAATGCTTGTCTTTCACAGTGTTTTACAGTTTTTTTTTTTTTTTTTTTTGGCCTTCCTTATTTTGTCTGGCCATCTCTGTGTGTCATTCTCTCCAAAATGTGCTGATATCCTGTCTCTCAGAGAGTGCTAGCCATATCCTTGGCTGCAAATCTAGTCTGGTTTTCTTTACATGCCCTGGCCTCTAAGCTCCTGTTATTTTATATATATTTGTCTCGGTGACGGGGTATCTACATTGGTTAGAACCTTGGGCTAGGTCTGCATGCACCTTTCCTAAAATAAACCTACCAAAAAAATCTAACAGCCTTCCTATCTTTAAAGTTAGGTCTTATTAGAACACAAACTGTAATAAAATAATATTGCTGACAGTGAAAATTCAGCACTTAAGGTGAGATTGTACAGAACCACTGTAATCAGCTTTTGTAAAGAACATTCCCCCTGCTGACTGTCCTGGCAAAGTTACGCCAGAAGCTACCGCTTGAGCAAACACCGCACTGTGCCTCTGCATCCCTATGAAAACCCCATCAGATTGCTCCTGTGCCCACTCTGGCTCTGCCCACCCTGGTCTGAGCCCCAGAATGTTTTTCAATCTCAGTTAAAGGGAGATGCTGGCAGCCCTTTCCCAACCGGGCTCCACCTGAAATGGAGTTGCAGCTGCCAGGGCAAGGCAGATAGTCTGTCAGCCTGCCTTCCTGCTATCCCGCTTCAGCCTTCCCAGCACAATAGAAGCACCCACAAAGCAGGTAGTCAGCCAGAAAGAAGCGATACTGACTGCCACGGTCTGCTTTCCCTGACATTAAACACTCCCATGGGCAAGGGTTGTATTTTTGTGTAGGCTTGATGAAGGGCCTCTTAGGCATTGTTCGGAGGAGACGTAAATAGACGCCCTGGGGGAGAGGGCTGGCCTGCTGCTCCCAGGCCTCAGGGGAGCAGTGAAGTGTGGCTGCTGCCCCTGGGCCGTGGTCGTGGTTTAGAGGCACAGACAACCATGGGCCAGTGCTTAACTGCGTGCATGGGCTCTGTCTAATTTGCAGATGTAGACATAGCAACAGACCCTTGCTGGCAATAGTATAATGGTCTCCTTCATCAGTGGCTCTGCCTGTGCCAGGAAATCAAACGGTGGCAGGGCACAGGCCTGAGCGCTGGTCCCCAGTCACCCACGCTTCTCAACGGGCAGCATGTTCAACCTGGTCTGACCCATGTTTTCCCAGTGCTGGGGCATCAATTTCTTGATGGTCAGTTACTGGTCACTGAAGAATTGCAACCTCAAGAGTCTTTTCCTCAAGAGGAAAAGACTGCTTTTGCTTAACAACAACAACAAAAACAACAACAACAACAAAAAGTAGTATGATGCTGAATAACTAGCCATGGACGATGCATGTTAGTGAAGATTAGTGTAGTAAAGCTCTGCTTTAAAGTTTAAAACTGGCTTGTTTTACCTTTCTTTTCAAACACTCCCATCACAGTGATTTCCTCACCAAGACAGGTAGGTAGGTATCAAGAAAGAGATGGATGAATAGACTCAGTTGCAATACTGGAGTGCAGTTCAGGGTCTGGTTACTGGAACACGGCAGCAAAGCTAACAGTGGATGTGTCCCCAGTGGAGAGTAACAAGCCTCTGCAGAACAAAGAAAGGAAGGATGTTATAGTTGTGCGTCTCTATCACAGACAGTCCTCAAAGAGTTTCCCCCAGAAGTTGCCTTTAATGATTTACTCCACAGACAGGTTATCGGTAAGCAAATCACTAGGAAATCTGGGCTGCCTGCTCTGGGCCAGGAATGCTCAGAAAGTTGTGGGAGGAAGGCTGCAATCATCATCATTACTGGCACCTGGCTAAGGCGCCTGTGGGATGTAAATATGGGCTTCTTTTTTTTGTGCTGTCTTTGAAGGTTTCACACCACAAGTACACAGAGAAGAATTTGCTGCCAACTCCGGATCATAGGATTGGCCAGTGCAGAGACTGAACTGGTATGCTGGAAATGTGTGCAAAGCACAAGACAAAACTGCTCCTTGTTTCTGGAGAAAAAAATAAATAAACAAACACCACCATGACCAACAAAAAAAACAAAGGTCCAGCTGTCTACAAAACTAGATTTCTGACTCAAAACAAAAAAGTGTTAGAAGTCTGGAGAAAGAGCAATCATTCTGAGAAATTCTCATTCAAGTTTTTCAACTCATGAAATTAATTATGTGTGTGTCTGAATAATCTCTTAAGAAGGTGTGACAGACATACCTACTTTGTTGGTTTGACCTTGGTTTGTGACTTTGACCTTGCAAAAAGTAAGTGACAGGACCTCCTGGTGGGAACAGGAGATTGTTCCTTCCCTGGGGATGAACTGAGTTTGCTCAAGGTGTAGCACTCAGTAGCAATAAGTCATGGCATGGAAGCAGAAATCTACGGTCAAAGAGAAGCCTGAAAGACTGCTGAGACAAGCAGATAACTAGGTTTGCCTTTGTAGGGGTGGACAAAGAAATTTCTACATATCAAAAGTACCTATGCAGTGTGATGCAGCACAGGAGGCCACTGAGCTAGCTGAACTCAGTCCTGGAAGGAGGGAGCCCTCCTGCAAACATTTGGTAGGCAGGAAGATTGGTTTATAGTCCTTTTCATTTTTCTTCTGTTCAGCCCAGCTACTTTGAGCTTTGAGTCTACTTCTTGATCTGGCTTCTGTTCAAAGAAGCTCCTTGCTTTCCTGCGTTTAAAAACTATTTCTATGAGGAGCTCACTGCAAGAAAAAAAGCCTAGGCACATCCATCTCAAAGTTTTGGCTTCTTTCATGTCCCATCACAGGAAATTTGTATGAACTACATCTAGACTGATTTCTTACAGTGCCACACCTCACAGGCATCTCTCTGATAAAATGACCATTTGCAAAAGTCTGTGAAAACCTCAAATTTAATCAGTCTCAAGCAAATTTAAGAGTCAGTTTGGGACTTTCTTAATATATTTGAGGAATCCCTTGCTTGTCTTTTATGCAGAGCATAGTTTGAGGCTTTCTTTCACATTTGGTGTAAACAGAGCCTGACTTCTCATGTGCATTTAAGCATTTACTCTGCTACTTTTCTCTATATGTCAGCAATTGCAAGACCATTTCCAGATATTCTGGAAATATTATGAATATATTCCAGATATTTTNATTCTGGAAGTGACCACCTCACTGGGGTAAATGTGTTATCCCTTTTTCAAATACACTATGCTAAATAGAGAAGGGACCAGAGTGTAGCTTAGTTTTATCAGCAAAATTAACAACCAAATTTGTGGTGTTTCAGAGATTGTTTGACTGCTGTCACAGAGAAAAAAAAAAGTTTTTCGTACATTTAAGTGGAATTTCCTACATTTTAATTTGTGCCCACTGACTCTGGTCCTGTTACTGGATGCCACTGTGAAAAGTCCAGTCTTCCTTACTGCCTCCCATCGGGTATTTGTACACAATTATGAGATTCCCCTGAGACTTCTCTTCTACCAGCTCTCTCAGCCTTTCCTCATAGGAGAGATGCTCCAGTCCATTTTCATGACTCTTTGTTGGACTCTCTCCAGTATGTCCGGGTCTCTCTTGTACTGGGGAGCCCAGACCTGGGCCCCACACTGCAAGTGAGGCCTCACCAGCAGGATCCCCTCCCTCCACCTGCTGGTGACACTCCTCCTGATGCAGCTTACCTTAGCAGGCCCCAGCTCCTCCACACAGGAACAAATCTGAGCTCTCCAAAATGCATGTATTTGTCAAGATTTCATGTTGTTAAATATGTTGAAGACAGAGATTTATCCATTCACAGCAGCAAGCTTTTTCTGCAACCTGTTTTAATCATTGAAAATTCCTGATATATTCCAGTTGCTATGATAAAGAGTATTTTTCATAGAAGGGCTGTAAACAGCACAATAGGAACATTTTCACAGCAATATGATCCACCTCCCAAGAATCCTATTTACTTCACATTTTCAGCTCTTAATGATGGGAGTTGTAAATCTGCATATTATTAATTGTTGTGGAGTACAAAGAAGTCAACATCTTAATTCACCAAAGGCAGTCTCTTATACTTCACTGATCATTACTAAGGAAGTCCCCTGCTCATGAAGACTTTATTATTATTATTATTGTGATAGTAAGACTAATTTGGGCAGTACTCTATTTTACTGTTGCATTTCTCCCGAGTAGTCCTAATGATACAATCAGTTGTGTGCAATTCAGCCACTGAATTTTCTTATATGAAATTTCATACAATGAGGAGTAACAAATGACTTTTTTTTTTAGATAAATGTCTCTATCGTTCTCAATAAAATAATAATAGAACAAGTGCAAGAAAAGACTGGTTTACACAGGGGCATCTTGATCTGCAAAACTTTCTATGCACATTCTATTCTTGAATTAAAGAAAAAAACTTAAGAGCGCATTATCCCACAAGAAACAAAAATGAAGTTACATGAAAATTGTGGAGAATCAAAAGATACCAGGAAATTAAAAAAAAAAAAACACTCACCGATTATTTCCTTTTTTCTTCTGCTTAGGTATTTTTGTCCCTTTAAGTTACTTAGAGGTTCCTGCACTAATCTGGAGAACAACACATGCTTAAAAGCAGACTCAAATGGCTTTGTCCTTTTTGATATGTCTGCAGCTGTCAAGAAATACTGATATAGCCATGTTAGCTGTAAACAAGCCAATTCAGTTATGAAGTAAAGCCAGATAGCTGTATAAAATGGTAATCTAGAAAAATCTGGAAACTGTGGGAGGGGCATGCTGCTGACACCTGGTTCAGCTGTTTTACATTTACATTTGGTCTGGGTGCAGACAAGTGCTGGGAAAGGGGAGAAATGTTTATATTAGGTTATAAAAGTAACAAGCATTGGACAGATTACTGATGGTTCTGACTCAATGCATCCTGATCCAAAAAAAGTCATATTTTTTACTCTTGTCCCAGGATCAAAAACCTGCATTGCACTGTTCAGAGAGCTGGAAATGAGCACCATAATGCAGCCTTCAGGACAGACAAACCCCTATGTTTCACACCTCATGGAGCTCAGCTTTACTCCCTTCCCTTCCCTTCCCTTCCCTTCCCCTTCCCCTTCCCCTTCCCCTTCCCTTTCCCTTCCCCTCCCT
>VXAA01006749.1:696327-722772 GCA_013399115.1 Anseranas semipalmata | reverse complement strand
TTTTTTTTTTTTTTTATGTGGTACTACAAAATGTGAGGATAAGAAATATGTAACAAGCCAGGAAATTACAAGAACAAATCTACTTGCTGCGAGTTATTCTCGTGTTTATCTAGATTCAAAAGATTTTCTAGCAAGACTTATTCATGGCCAGCCCAACATCCTGGGATTCAAACTAAACTCTTCCTGTCTTACTCATTTAATGAAGAACACAAATGTGTAAACAGCCCCTAAAAGCAGGTATAACATGAAATGAATGCAACAGTCCAGAAATATTTCATTGTTCTGGAGATTTTATTATGCAGTTAGTTTATAGCAACTGAACTGGAAGGAAGTAAACAATAAAAATAATCCCCAAACTTCACAAACTGATTGTAATGGAAAAGTACAGTTGTGACAGCAACCAAATTTGAAGCCTGTTAAGCAGTGTCCTTAGCACTTTTGGTTTATTAGCCTTTAAGATGACTCCTTTCACTCTGACAAATATTCAGAGCCTTCTTACTGTAGGAGAAAACAAACTGTTAGGTTTAGACCCTGTATTGTCTAGAATAATCTTCCTCATCCACCACAATACTAATGTTGGAGACAGCAAAACACTCAGCTATTCAAGGATTTGCATGTATTTTTGGAAACTGTAGACTAACTTTCCTGTCATTATTTCACTGAAGAATCAAGACTGGCCACAAGTAGCAGTGTAGGATAAATGCATGAGTTCATTCTTTCTAACATGAAACATCAAAGAGAAAGACAATTAAAAAAAAAAAAAAAAGAAAAAGAAAAAAGAATAGACTCACCTAACCTGACTTCTGGCACAAGAAGGACAGCTCCTCCACCTGCAGCTCTACGGTTTCTGAATAGGTTCAGTGCCCTGGTAGCAGGCAAGAGGCAGAAAGCCGTATCTGGGGAAGCGTCAGAGTTGGCCAAGCATGAACCATGTATTAGCAAGAGGAGGAAGTAGCAAGGGATAGCAGTGGTAGGTTTCCATTTGTAGAGGACAGAAGTCCCCATCTGCCCATTTGGCTTGCTATCTGGAAAGATTTGTTGCTTGCCAGGGGCTCAGATCCAAAATGTTGCAGAGAAACAGCCAAGGCTCTCAGGCTATTACCCCCTAATGCTTATCCACATGGACACCAATGGTACTGCCAGGGGAGACCTTAAGTGTATCAAAAGTGACTATAAGGATGTGAGAGAGAGGATCAGGAACTACAGACTGGTCAGGCTCACTTTAACCCCTCCAAAAATCATGAACCAAGGCCCCTTAGAGCACATTCATGGATACATGCAGGAGAAGGAGGTGATCAGGAAGAGTCAGCATGGGTTTACCAAGGGTAAATCGTGCCTGAACAATCTGATTGCCTTCTATGATAAAATGACTGGATTTGTGGACACGTGGAGAGCAGTGGGTGACTTTGACTTTAGCACTTGTCAGCCCCTTTCAAAACACTCTTCCTTTTCTTGACTTAAAGAATAAAAACTACATCTGATAAATTTCTGTATTTTTTCTACTAGTTAGTGTATGGGTTCTCAGCAGCTTCTGACCACAGCGACTTGAAATAAAAGAGCTGATGTAAATAGTTACATGTGTCAATTATGGCACAAATAGTTATGTGTGTCAGTTATGGCTCTACCATGCTGCAGGCATAGGGAAGACAGTCTCATATTCACTTCCATGGAAAAAAAAAATACAGATTTCATTGCATTGGCAAGTCCTTCTTCTGCAGACAGGCAATGGTACAAACACATATATCTCAGTGGAGGTCTGCAATCCAGCAAGGGAAGGTTTTCTGCAATATAGAAGCAGATGCTGCGTGGATGGGAACGGGCCTAGCACCTGGAGTAACACCACAAATGAGGAGAGGCAAGACAGAAGTGTCAAGAACAGGATGAGAAACTGAAGATATCAGAGCAGTAGCTGCAGAAAAAGCTTTCTGAGCCTCTGTTAAACCTGGCAATAGCCAGACACATCTTTAGAATCACCAGCAGCACTGCACCTGCAAGTTTGAAGTATTTGACTGAAGACCGTAGTCTGTCCTTGCTCTTTGGCTGAGTGGAGGTTCCCCTTCCTTTTGTCTCTCCTGGCTTTTCACTAGCTGGGGTCTCAGGTTGCTGTATGGATATGTGCTGGCATCTTGAGAACCTGCTCTGTCAGATGCCATCAACACTTACCATTCTTGACCTTCTTCACTACTGCTTGTAGGGGTTTCCCTTTATTTTCCAGGTGCACTGACCTGAAGATTTCTACTACAATTCCCTATAGGTGAAGCAGTATATTGTCCCCTGAGGGGCACCAGACTCACCTCTACCCTGCCCACATACACACTCACGTGGTCCTGAAAAGACCATTCCTGTTTCACTGGAGTAGCTTCCTCCACAAACAACCACAGACTTGAGAGCGTTTTCTGATGGCAATGAGAGACTGATTATGGGCACGGAGTGCAGGTGCTTTCTGAATGGCAAGAGCCATGCTCTCATTAGCATGTGCAAGTCGTTCCCTCATTTGGGGCAAAAGCCGTGCCGCCCAGCTGTCTGGCTCCTTGAGACAACAGCAGGAAATACAGCCGCAGAACAGCGCTGTCCCATGCGGGAAGCCCAGCCACACCTTCCCTTCCCACCCTACCGGCTCTGCACTCCGGTGCTAACCTACTTCCCCACCAACTCTCTGTCATGATATTCTCCACCATTGCTTCTACCCATTTAAAAGAAGGGCAAGGCTTCCTTTGGAGCATCACATTAAAACACTGAACCTCAGCCTCTGCTTCTTTAGTATTCCTTCCTTTAGAAACACCTTCCTCAAACCTAAGAAAAAGCAGAAATTCTTCCCTGAGCCTAAGCACACCAGCAGTCACTGCCCACAAACAAGAGGATCATGAAACCAAGAGTATGAATGGCTTCAAAGCAGTACAAGCAAAAGACCTGGAAAGGAAAGGACACTGGTGGGTGCATAAGTCTGCATGTTTGTGTGTGTGTGTACATGCTGGGCATGCACAAGCTCAGCCTCACCACTGGCTGGAACTGGGGGCAAGTAGCTGTGGCAGCCTCTTCTCTTTCCAGCTACCGGATTTGGCATCTGCTAACAGGGAAGGACAGGTTCTGTAGTTTTGCAGGCTGCAGAGATGTATCCTCTGTCCTTTTACACAAAAAAAAAACAGCACAGCTCTCCTGATGCTCAGTAAGTGTATACAAAAACTTGAGAGTATCTTAAAAAGATTTTGCCAATGACGAAGAAAATCTGAAGTCAAATGAGAGCAAAAATCACTTTAATTTGACCAGGAACTTTTGATGTGCGGAATTTTCCTTTTCTACAGGACCATTGGGTGGGATATTTGAAAACAAAGTTACCACTTTATAATCACAAAGACTCTCAAACGAAAAGAGTAGTTACTGTTTTTTTTTTCGTCAGGAAGAAAAATAAGCAATTTCACTTAAAACTGGAAACCTCTACAATTTTAGTTTCTTAGAGGTTGAAAATAATGAAATTTAATGAAAGGTGGTAAACAAAAGGCCCCATTTGGAGTACTGCATCCAGGTCTGGGCCCCCCAGCGCAAGAAAGATGTGGACCTGTTAGAGTGGGTCCAGAGGAGGGCCACGAAGATGATCAGAGGGCTGGAGCACCTCTCCTATGAAGAAAGGCTGAGAGAGCTGGGGGTGTTCAGCCTGGAGAAGATCATGCTCTGGGGAGACCTCATTGCGACCTTTCAGTACTTAAAGGAGACTTAAGAAAAAGACGGAGAGCAACTTTTTACACAGGCAGATAGTGATAGGACAAGGGTTTAAACTAAAAGAGGGGAGATTTAGATTAGATATAACGAAGAAATTCTTCACTGTGAGGGTGGTGAGGCACTGGAACAGGCTGCCCAGAGAAGCTGTGGATGCCCCATCCCTGGAAGGGTTCAAGGCCAGGCTGGATGGGGCACTGGGCAACGTGATCTGGTGGGTGGCATCCCTTCCCATGGAACAGGGCTTGGAACCAGATGATTTTAAGGTCCCTCCCAGCCCAAACCATTTGATGATTCTATGATTTGCCACTGGTTTATTTTCTTGTGGACATAACCAACAAAATCATAGAAAACTGCTCAGATGTATTCCAGTTTGGAGAAACACCAATTTCATATTCACACACAGAAGCCAGTATTTTATTATTTCATTAGAAAGAGGTAATTAAAAAGTAATTTCCTTCTGTATTCTGAATTACAGGGTTAGTAGTACTATATTTGTGTTAAACATTAATATATCACTTTTGTCTCTCTTCTTGTTGTATTTCATAAGCAGGATATGGTCTTTGAATAGCTAGATGACCATCTGAGAAAGTCAAAGTGCAGGGAGAAGTGGCATTAATAGTGTATTAGTGGGGTAAGATTTACAGGAGTTGTGCTTTTAAGTGTTGTCTAATTATCCCTCCTAGTGCCAAGATTGCAATTTTAGATTCTCAAAAATCCTGTTGGATTGATGCCTAAGCCCCCAGAAATTTGGCTAAAAGTACCAAAATTTATATGTTAAGACTTTACATTCTGTAAATGCCTGCAAAGCATGGTCTCACCTAGAATGTAGACGGGAGCTGAGGAGGAAGGAGAACACGGTGAGCAGAGGAGGCACTGCCATCATCTCTCTTACATAAGAACCCTGAGGATGACATCAGGGATGCCACTGCAGTGATGATGTTTCTCTGCCTGTGGAAATCTGGATCAAAAGCTCTTCGTGAACATTGCCATCATAAAGTCATATGGCAGCTTCTCAAGTGGCAGTTAATGTGGACTGCGAGCAGCCAGCAAGTATCCTGCTGGTAGCAGATGATTTTCTCTGCACCAAGCACTTTAAAGGATGTGATAAATGCAGGTAAACAAGGGAGGGGACAGAGACAGTTTTAGACTTTTTGCAGCACATTTAGGAGAAAGAGAACTGGAGTACCAATCCCCTTTCCCTGCTCCCTCAATCCAACCCTTTGCATATGCATATTCCCCCTACTTTAGTTTGCCAGATCCTACCCCATAAAAAATGGTGGAACAGTCTTGATACAAGGCATTCTGGGTTGGAAACCCCTCAGCATCTCAGCCTGTTCTATTTTGAATGGAATAATGATTGGTTATTAAGTGAGAGAATTAAAGCAACTATAGCTTCATTTTTAAAGCACTTGCCTAAAAGGTGGTGAATACCTAATATGACGGTGATATATTCACAAAACTGTAACCATATCAAATTAAGGCAATGAAAATCAGTACAGCACCATATAGGTAGGGAAGGTGATATTTACTTTAAGCAAATCTGGTTCTCCACCCTTACAATCATTCTTTCCTAGGTTTCACTCATACAAATGTGTGTGTGTATTGGTATTTCAGGATGGATCACTTATGTATAACACAGAGGATGAGAGATGCCAGTTACTAAGTCCTCACAATACCTTCTGAATCTCTTTGCTGGTGACAATCAACTGCTTTGGGGCAGTTATTTCATTCCCTTCAGGAGTCACTAGTTATTGCAGCAAAATCTTTTTCCCTCAGGAACTCGCTTATTATAGCTTCCAAAAATATCAGGCAAGGTGGCTGCCCATTTTCTTTTGTTTCCTCAGTTTATGTGTCTTGTGGCTGCAGTCTGTCTTCGTGCTGGAATACCAGGATGAAGAAAGGCACAACCCTGTGCTGTGACCATGCTGCCACCCTCCTGCTGTCAGAATGCAGATCTTTTGCTGAAGAGCCAGTTGTGTTGTTGTCTTGGTGCAAACAGCACCTTCCTCAGTTGCTACCAGTTTTATTATCAGTTTTATTACCATCACATACGTCATTGTCTATCGATGTACGTCATTCTTCCAACCTCGGCTTTCTGCAGGAACAGAGGGCATGAAGAGAACAAGGGATCCATAGTTTTGTGAAGTCATGCTAGCTCCAGTCTCCAAAAGAAGTATATTCCCATTAACATTTCCAGAGGGTCTAATACGATCAAGAACGGCAGCCTGCACATGCGGATATACTCCTCCCAGCTGTGAAACCAGACCAGAGATGCCAGGTGTAGACATGCTCCTTCCGGAAGAGTTCCCTACGGAAAGAAGAAGAATCCAATATCAAATAAAGTGTTATTAATTTGCCATTACCTCCCCCTTTTTCTCACCTGCTTAAGCACTACTGCTATAGAACAAAATAAAACACAGAACAACAACAACAACAACCAAATAGAGTAAAATAAATAAATTATGATGGCAGCACAAAGGCAAGATTCCTGTTCTCCAAGCTTTATTTCAAAAGCTCAAATATGGAGACACAGCCCCTGGTCTCAAGTCTTGTGCTTTTTAATTTTTTTTTCTCTCTTGAAAGGCAATGGTGTTCACTGATCTGAGGTTCAGAATTCCTAAATTCAATCACTCCTAAGATACTTTATTTTTAAAGCTTTATAACTGTACACAGTGCTGTAGAATGACATGTGCGGGAATAACATTAGTTCCTCTTGGTATCCATGCTATGCTTATCTCCATGGTAGCTAAGCAATTTAGAAAAGAATAACCAAACAACTTATTGCTGCACACTTCTCTCCCTCAGCCCTCTTCCTAATTTTCTGTTGTTTGCTGTTAGTATATACTATGACGTCTGGATCAGAAAATGCCAAGGTTAAGAGAGTCATATCTAACAGTGCAAAACACTTTGTTTCCAGCCCTTGAAAGTCCTGTTCCCACTAAAGCTAGTTGTTCAGTCTGATCCTGTCAAATCTGGAATGAAGAGGGACTGAGGAGTGAGGATTGTAACCAGCAGGTACCAGCTAACACAGCTCCTCCCAGCAGCAGGTCTGTCAAGTCTCCCACTTCACGCTTGCAGATCATAGCCCCAAGCCCTTATCATGTTTTGCTCACCACAGGGCTAGTAACTCGTGTTTCCCATACAGGACTGGGCTTCCCTCCAAAACCTGGGGCTCCTGCCTGTGGGATGCAGCCAACCGATCCACAAAAGAGCTAAATCAGCGAGATGGGCTCCATCAGAGATGGAAGGTGTGTGCCTCACTGCAGCCACAGCCCTGAACACCAGCCTCACTGTCACCTTAATGTGCAGGTATGATGCCATTACATGACCCAAAATAGGGTCTGCTGAGGGAGTTGTGGAATCCATCTGCCTCCAGGACCCGGGAGATTCCCCTTCCCAGCCTGCCAAAGTCCACAAGGTTTCTCCCGTCCCCATCTAATGGACGTGGCTGCTGCTTCTCCCATTGCAGGTGTGGCCAGTAGTGAGACTGGCCGTGTACTCCAGAGACACAGGTGCACACACGTACAATGCACAGTACTAACACGGCCAGCCACATAGGCTGACACGGACCAAAGGGCTGGCATCTACATGAGCACAACAGCACTCACATAAACATAAATACAGGTAGCCAGGTCATGTTCCTTCCCTCCAGTTTATCAGGATTAAAGTTCACTAATGCAAATGTACACACACCTTCATTCTGCAGTTTCACAAGCACAGCACATTCACAAATCCGTCTGATATTAGCACAGGCTCTAAGCCATGCTGATACCCACGCCTGGGCCATGGGCCCTTACCCAGGCATTGGCTCAAACCTTGAATCTTTCCAGACATGGGTCTTCTACTTGCCAGCTAGACCATCTTGCAGTGAATCACACACACACACATACACACAGAAGACTGAAATTAGCTTGGGAAATGTCTGCATACCAGACTCTCCAGTCGGCACTATGGCCCTCATGACCTGGGGCCCCTACTGTGGTCATGTGTTATGTTCAGCAGTTTCTTTTGTCATGTCTGATATTTTCTCATGGTCTGTTCTGTTGCCTAAGCCTAGGGCCAGGGCCTAGTCATGTCCCTACATACTTTAGTAGGGAACGTAATCCATAGTGTGCCCTGGTGCAGGAATGTTTCCCTTGCATGGCATCAGAGAAAACCTGGTTGGAAAAGACTTCTGGAGGTCATCCAGGTGAGTCTTGAGAATTGCCAAGGAAGGAAATTCACCATCTCTTTGGGCAATGTGTTCTGGTGCTTAACTTCAGGGGGAAGAACTACTTCCTAACATGTAAGTGGAACTTATCTTGTTGCAACTTCTTGCTGGAAAAGTTTCCTCATGCCATTTCACTGTGCACCTCCGATGACAGCGTGGCACAATGTTCTCTATAAACCAGCTTTAGGCACTCTAAGACAGCAGTTAGAGTCCAGCTTAGCCTTTTCTTCTACAGGAAAAGCCATCTCTGTTCCTTCAGCCCCTCCGTATATGTCATACTCCCCAGCCACCTGACCACCTCGGTGGCCCTCCACCAGGCTCACTCCAAGTGACTTCACATCTTCCTGGAGCATAGCATGGAAGAGAAGTTTGCTCCTGTGGCAAAGTCCCCTTTTCCTATTCCATTCATATCAGCAATACGTCTGACCCAGGACAAAGACCAGGTAAATCTTCAATCAAAATTAACCAAATTAATTAATGAAAAGAGAATTCAACTGTGTTTCCCCATAAATGGTTCCAAGAGACTATAGGGACGTAGAGATATAACAAATACATTACAGCTTTCAATTCTGTGGAATCACTTCCCAGAAGCAAGGCGATCTCTTATGCAGAGAGATGGAAAGGGGACAGTCTTGGACATAAAGCATAAGAGGCAGAGAAGCTGTTACAGAGCTTTAAACAAATGAAAAGATACTGCTAGAAATTCAGAAAAGAAACTAGATAAGACCTGGCCAAGGATGTTGGCATTGTCTGAGTTGCTAAGCAACTCTATAATAGTTATTCATTTCAAGATTAAGTAAATTTTGTAATTTAAGGAACAAATTACAGTCTACTCTGTATTATTTAAAGGAAACCAAAATATACTTTGTAGTGATATAGTACTTCTCCTTCCTTCTTGCTGTACAGTAGTCTGCCACTAACATTTTAACACAATAGTTAAGAAATATGAATTCCTTAATCTAAATTTGGATAGCCAGGCAGAAGCAGCCTTCTTTCCTCAGTTTTTCCCAGTTTTCCTCTTTTTTTTTTTCAGTTTTCTTGAGATGTCTTAATGTCACCAGTCCCAAAGCTGATGTCTGTGACACCAGTCCTCCCTTCTTTGTATCTGTATCTCTGTATTTCTCAGTATATGACAGAAAGATGTATTATAGTAATCAGTGTTATTCTGAAGGCACAGCATCATGTTTGATGCTTATGAGATTTATGAGCTAAAATAAGCCATGGGTCAGCATAGATGTTAACCAGCTCCAAAAATGCTGTTGGAAACATCCCAGAATACTATTTTTTTTAGAATTGTGATATATTAAAATCACTTACAATTCCCAGTTTGTAGCACTGGAATATATGACAAAGTGTGTTCAGACATTCTGAAGGTTGTTCTACAACCTCAAGATAAACTAAAGAATTTAGTGACATAAAGAAAGATGCCACAGAGAAAGACACAGAGTATAAGAGAGGAAAGTATGTAAGAGTAGATCAACAGCTGAGTACACTTTTAGGTATAAGTATTTATTTATACCCTTTTGTGATTTTTATCATATAGTAAATCTGTACCATATACTTTGTAGTAATAAATAGATCATTATATAGACCTAGATAGTTGATACGACTCTGCTTTTGATTGTACCATCAATACAATGGGCCAAATGATAATTGTGGACTAGTAAAAACTGGAGGGGCCTTACAGATCTCAATGGGTTGATACACACCGCTCAAGCACCTGATTCATTTTTCTTTGCACAACAATCTCCTCACGTGGCACTCCCCAACTGCTCTTTGGGGAAGGAAGATGATTTAACATTTGCTGCCTACCTGGGGATGTGTTTATTTATTAATAAGGGAAAGTTTATTCCGGGTGTTATTTGAGGGTGAACAACAGCAACAGAACCGGCTCAAAGAGCAGCTCCCGAGCACCCGGTTGCGACATGAATATTGATCCGGCCTCACGCACCAGCTCTGAGCATCTTGGCTGCGCTTTTCTCCTTCTGCAACGCAACCTCCATTGTTGGGAGACCGCTGCCATGGCAACGAGGGGCAGCAGAAGGCGAGGGGGCCGGCGGCCATGTATATAAAGCAGGTTGGGTTTTCAGGCTAATTAAAAGGTTTTGTGTTCAGGGTCACCTTGTAAATGAGAGACGATGCTCGGAAAGCCGCGGCCGATGCTGCGCGGCAGAAAGTGGAACACACGCACAAAGGTTCTTCTGGCGTTTACCCTTTCTTGAACACAACCTGTAATTTTCATGGTAAGCGATTGCAGTGGCTCTGGAAAATTGGTTGCTGGGTCATCTTGCTAAATAGACAAAAGTTGTTTTTTGTGAGCCAGACTGTAAAACCATTCACTCCGGCTCTGGTGAGTGATTTGTGTCAGTGGGCTTCTACCCCCAGAATCTTTTCAACACACTTGGTAAAGTGCTTTACAATTAATTTTAACAAAGTCAGAATGAAATGGATTAGAGCAGCTCTGCAAGCTAATGCTGCTCCCAAACATTTCATCATCTTGATCAGCTCAGAGCTCTTGCAGTTTAAGGCTGGCATGTTTTTCAAATATCCATGTGTATATGTAGAGTATCTCTAGTCTACCCGAGGAACAGGTATGGAGGCGTATGGAGCCTTGTTCCCATGTTTGCTCCACATCTGGCCTATCTTTATGTTTCTGATTCACTTTATAAATCTGCAACTTGAACCACACTTGCCACAGGAATATTGTGAAAATTAGTGTTTTTCTAGGCACTGGATTTTTTCCAGTACAACGGAAATGGAGAGAAGAAAATAAAGGGTTTGTTTTTTTTTTATTACATATCATGGTGTGGAATAGATGGCTAAATCAAACAAATGCTCTAATGGCATTTGGTATGCAAGACTTCTGTAATTTGGACAAGTACGAAGGAAATATTTATTTTTGGGGCAAAACTACATGCCAGCAAGCAACAAGAGCCAGCAGCTCCCCAAGGGACAGGGAGCCATGCATGGTGAGACCCCCCAGCAGGGCAGGGGGACCCATCCCACAGGACCCCACAAGGTGAGCAGGGCAGGCCCAGCGATCATGGCCAGCTTCAGCCAGGGGTCCAGGTCCTCAGGTAAGGTCATGGTGATGAGGCAGGTCCAGCACTATTTGTGTTCCTCAAGTAATGATAAAGGTAACAGTAACAGCAATATTTCCATGGTAAGCTTTGTAACTCATCGGTTTGTAAAATTTGGAGCCCAAATGAATGAGAGGAAAAAAAGGATTTTTACTAATTGCTTCCTTTCTTTTGCTTTCACCATAATGTCAGCAAGTTCAAACATGTAATAATAATGGTTCTTTCCTCTCCACTTGATCAAAATAGAGTAGAAAGCGAAATTTTTCTTACAGCCTTAATGCTCTGCAACCATGACTATCAACCTCTAGATATGACAGAGCTTACATGTATGTTGAGCAGCCATAGGAAGTTCATTTATACAACAGCTGAATTTCTGTCCAAGGAAAAAGTACATCTATGAAGTTATGCATCTTCTGCAAGGTGTTGTGTAAGACAGAAAATTCCCAAGCTGAGCAAAAAGCTGCCACATAATTTATGTCTGCTGTACTCTGAAAACAGTTCCTGATTTTAGATTTTTTCATATTTCTTGAGAGAAGAGCTCTGAAAGAAGAAATTGTGTTGATTTTTTTTAACATATATCTCTTAAATCAGATTTGTTGTATCACTAAATCTTTTTTTTTTTTTTTTTAATTATCAGGTACATATTCAAAGATTCCTTTAAATATTGTAACTTAATATGTGATGACCAGAAATGATATTAAATAGTTTTAGACCAAGAAACATCTTATATTTGATAAGAGATCTATTCATCCATTTATGTCTGCAGAAACTTCTTGCCTGTTGGGCTTTGACCATATCAGAGAAACTCTTGAGAATTGTATTGGTCAAATGTAATAAAATAATAGAGAATAGTCTATCATTTAAAAGGTTTTAAAATTATTATTTTTAATATAAATAAATAAATAAATAAATGTTTTGAAACAAGTAATAATCCTGAAGATTAAATTCTTATATATTTAAATGGTAATCTCTTACTTAAGCAGTGTGTTTCTAAGGTGCCTATGGGTAAAACATTTACAACATTTCCCCTATAAAAATGGCACCTACCAGTGATTTCAGTGACAGACTGTTACAAGCTTCTCTTTTTGTTTACAGACAAGAACTGAAAATTCCCACGATGATATAGAAGTGGCTTGGTATATGTCATTACAGCTATACAATTAGAGGAATTTTTAATCTTTAGCATTATACGAAATAAACATTTATGAATGTCAACAATTAACATTAAGAGTAAACGCTGTTTTTGCGGCAGAAGTGATAATAAATGATTCCCAGATTCCCACAAAGTAACTTGTTAAATAATGCAATATGACAATAATTTCAAATTGCCTTTTCCCAGACTATATATAAAGATAGCTGCTTCTTCCATTGAGGAATATTTGGAGAAGTTTGAATATTTTAATGACCAAGTGACAAATACCACATACCAAGTAAATTAGACTCAAGTTAGATCTATAGGAGTGGGAATATTATGTGCTTTTTCTTAGCACATAAAAGGACTTTTCTTTCAGGAGAGAAGAAGGAATTGTTTCAAAAATTTTCATACTCTGCGGAAAGATATTTCTTTTTTACTGCCTGCATTACGCCATGTTGAGACTATCTACAGTCTAGTTCTCAGTATGAAATATGTCACAATACAGAAAACAAAGATTCCTGATTTGAATCAACAGAATTACGGGAGCTGTGGCAGAAGTATTGTGCAGTGTGTGCTCTTCCATTATCCGAATTAAGAAAATATACAGAAGGGTCTTAAGCATAAGGAAGTAGTCAAGGTACATGCAGTAAGCACAGTGTTCTCAGAGCAGGGCAGATACTTGTGTTACCTTGACTGTGTGTTTTGCAGAGCTGGAAGGACATTCTGGCAACTGCTCACAAATGCTACAAATATTTAATCACAGTAAAGTTAGAAATGACATGGTATTGAAATATGCGAATTCAGAAATATTCCTGGTCGCAACCTTTCTCTTTTAGAACGTGCTGTTAAGCTCAGAATTTAGAACACTTTTTACACATATGTAAATATGTGCTTATACAATTTACTTTTAAAATACATAACTCATCTGGTTAAAACCTAGAAGATCACTCAGGGCAAAAGAAAAAAAAAAAGAGAGATTAGATGGTTATCTTTTCTATTTCTGTGATCATCGGCGAGTCAAAGAGGGAACTGCAGAGTACCCAGTATAACTTTATTGGAATCATACAGTAAGCACTTCCAATCACTTGGGAACTATGTTCATCAAGGAAAGAAATTTATAAAAATATCTCAACATGAAATATTCGGGAAATTATCAAATAGTTACCACACTTAATAGTACTTTATCAACCAACTGAATTAGAAAGGTCAATCAATGAAAACAGAATTGCTCTGCCTGGAATAAGTTTTTTGCAACAGGAAGGTCTCTTCTGAATGGTACGGGACTAACACATCGCTTGAGGTGCGCTGGTGATGAACAAGTTCATCTTATTCTGAGAACAACAATTGTGTCTTGATCTGCATGAAAAGAAACTAGCAAGAGCTATGGCTTAGATATGCAACCAGTTTACCAGTTGCATCACACAACTCCTGTAACAGGTAGACTATCACCTGTTAGAATTCACCACTTAAAGTGGGGTGTCCTATTTATGAAGGGCTAAACAAAAAGGTTGGGAGAAGGCTGGGGAACCAAATGCACCTGCAGCCAGATGAGGGGGCTGCTAGAAGACACAGCACCTGATTACCAGGACCTGCTGGTGGCTCACAGTGCAGGCAGGTGTGGCTGACTATGTCTGAGCCTTCTGGTACCAGTGCTGGTACCAGAAGGTCTCTGCAACGAGCACAGGGGCTCTTGCAGGCTCACCCCACTCCAGACCAGTTCTGGCAATTTGTGTCCGTGGATTTCAAAGCAAACCCACTCCCCTCTCATGGGAACACGGCTGTCCATGTAACCACGACCCGTTCACCAAGGCGGCTCACTTCATCCCCCTCAGGAAATCGCCCACATCCCCACAGGCCACCCAGCTCTTCCTGCAGCGTGTTTCCCAGTGCCCTGGAAATGCTAAGAGTTCTGGCCTGAGTTCTGCGCTGCTGAAGAGAGAAACATATTAAAAAGCAGCTGAGATGAAAAATTCCATAAGCCATGGAGAAGCAGGAAGGAGATACAGTTCTAAGTCTAAAAGCAGTCAAGATGCACCAGTCAAAAGGGATAAGATAAATTTTTAAAGTCCATTCATTCATGGCAAAATGTGGAAAGAAAATTCTTTATATTATTTTGGCAAAATATTCTTCATTGATGTCCACTAAATAAGGTAACAATTGATTACAGGATGGAGGATAAAAGCAAGACATAAGGAAAATATTTCCCTTTATACCATAAAATTATTGTTAAAAACTGGAAATATTTAACAGAATAGAATAATCTTTGTTAATTGGGATAACAATAGGATAAAATTTAATAATAAAAATTCCTATTGTGTTTTTATAACATAGTCGGGGACTCTGGATGCTGCTGTGATCCTTGTTTTGGAAGTGCTGTTATTTGTTAGAAGCCTGTGCCATTTCTCTTCATTCTGCAGAAATCAACTTACTCAACTACTTTAATAATGTTGCAGTAACAGCATTAACAGTGAGAAGAGAGAACACAGAAGGCCTTCCTGGGCTATTATGCAGCTGGCACAATCAAGTCTGTAAATTGGTGCCAATATGGGGAGAAAATGTCTGAAACTGAATGATGTTTGCAAACAAATCAAATGCACAGATTTAGTCCAAGTCCTTGGTTCAGTGTTTATAGAAGGACGACGAGGTTGTAACGGTAGCAGAGTGAACAGCCTCTTCCACAAGGTAGAGGAGACTGCCTAATCCCAAAGCACACTGACATTCCCGTGGGGTGACATGAGGGCTGTAGTTGAGTCAGAAAGGATGCTTGCTGGACTATTAGCTAACTTCTACAGCTTCCCACACTGAGCCCACCAAAGCGTAGAAAATTCACAGATCCTATGAACAGCATTTCCCTTTCACCATCCTCAGAATCCACCTCAGAATTTCACCATCCAGCCAGAAAAAATCTCATCTCCCCCTGCCCTGCTGGTGCTCTTAGAAGTGGAAAGTAGCACAGATGTGGAGAAATGATTCAGCTCCATGGCTGGAGAGGGCAGCTGTGACACGCTAAAACTACATACACAACTTGTTTCTTTTCCTTAAGGAAAGGAAAATTTCAGGACACACAAATATTTAATATTCAGAATGTTAAATTTTGAATTCTCTTTACTGTGTTGATATTCAAGTAAAAAATCCTCTTTCTAGCCAATCTATAATGGCCCTTCTCACATCTTCTTTTCCCATCAGCAGTATGTATAAATCCATACTTAATAAGCTCTATTAACCCATTAGTAGTTTCTACAGAATATATAGCATGGAATATAGATATGGAAAGAACATGTTACAAAAAAGCTATACCATATTAAGCTCATTAGCTCTGAGCTTATCAACACAGTGCTGGTCAGCATATAAACTGATGGAGACATATGTCTAATTTTTCAAGCTACGTAAGCTCCACACGTCTAGAATGTAACTTCCTGATAGGATTCCCACATTAACAGCTGAACATTGTGTGATACTATTACAAATTAATACACCAAGCCTGAAATTCAAAGTAACCATGTATGTAAAAACTAATTTGAAAATGAGGACTACATTTTAGAATATAGTACTTAAACCAAAAATTATAAGCTAAAAGTTTTTGAATGGCATCACAGCAAAGGAGTTGAATCGAAGAAGGAAGCAGGTTGTAAACATAAAACTTCAAATGTCTGACATTTTATTAAAGGATAAAACAAGTAAGGTCTTGCCTGGTTGAAACCCTTACTCTTACAGGACAACAGTAATGTCTCTGAAGTTACCAACAGGGAAATCATAGTTAGCATGAGGAGTTGGAAAAAAGTAGAGATGCCCATTAAATGTAGTGGGCTTAAAAATGGACAGAGAAGATGCACTCACTACACAGACAGAATTACCTTGAGAGTTCAGCTTCTCTAGAGGCCTCACCTTTGTTAAAAAAGTAAACTCGACTATGCATATACTTTAAACAGCTTCTGATTGCAAACATGTTTTGAAACATGCATGCTCACCACCCCATGCCTTGAAAAGCAGGTTGGAATGGGCCTCAAGGTTATCTGGTTCAGCTGCCTGCTCCCAGGGCTATCTTTAAAGCTGTGTCTGATAGCTTAGGGCCTTGTACAGGTGAGACAGGAAAATCTCTCAGGACATCAATTCTGCAGCCACTCTGAGCATCTGTTCCAGTGCCAAACCAGTCTCAGAGTGACATACTCCTTCTGTCCATCAAATTTCCTTTGTTAGATCTCAGGTCTGCTGCCTCTTTTATATATAAAATTCAAATCACGAAGGCAGTCCATCTAGATGACACCTTTTTAATATGGGTTTCTAAGAGAATTTGTACAAAGTAATATACTTTAGAATGAGTAGTTATAAAAATAAGATGTCCTGGAAGCATCAGGTTTTAGGTGTGCTACTCCACCAAGTCTGACATGTAAGCTGGTGTCACCACTAGGAGCCACAATATGCCCATAACCAGGCCAGTTATCTACTGTCTTCTTGTCCTAGAAATGTTCCATCTGAACTACTCTTTAAACATAGTTTCACCTCCCTGCCTGCTGCAATGCTTTTGCTCTCTAGCTCTGCTGCCCAACACACAATATGTACCTTAAAAATACTCTGCCTTTTTTGCAAAGTCCACTTTCTGTATTCAAGTCCACTTTCTTTAGAGCTGGCAGGTGCCAACCTGAAGCTTTGCTCCAAGAATTCCCCANACTATCCCCACCCCCCCCACCCACCTCAATGCTTTTTCTTTATTGCTGTTTTCTGCCAAGTTGTGCAGTAACATTATGGAAGGAAAAGTGTGATCAGTGGCTGGAGGGAGCACAAGGAAAAGGAAATCTGCAGATTAAGGCAGGGCAGGATAATAGCAGGCAGCAAATAGATCTATTTGGATCACCTTGTTGTAAGTCTTAAATAACTAATTCAGAGGAACACCCAGTTCCCTCAGTTACTTTTTCCTTTTGTTACGCCAAAGTCTGGTCAGCAGTCGGTACACTGGGATTACGGACATTCCAAAGGCTTTACTTCAGGAACATAAATAATCATAATAGTGCAGCTCCCATCCATTAGTTACTGCTTTTGTGATAACAAGTTTGTTGAATTATTTGACCTGTGAAACTGATCTGTGTGAAACTGAATGTTAAATATCTATGAAACATGAAGTGCATTTCAGTAATAAAGGGAAAAAAACTGAAAGTCTCTCCCCCTAGGCAAGGTCAAGTTTCTACATGCAATTTTGATTCCTTTCACTGTAAAACTAGTCTTCTGCACTATTCCCCTGGGTAGCCATCCCATTATGCTGTTTTCTTTTCAGACCGTCTTGCATATAAACAGTAATAGATTTCACAAATGAGATTGTATCTAATCAGAAACAATTCATGTGATAATCATCCCCAAATCTCCTGCTTCAGGTATTAAAGTTTTCCCCACAAAAAGCCAAATACCAGGATTCCATTAACTTTAAATATAAACTTTTAACACTCAAGTTTCAATACAGATTTCATTTCTATCACTGAGAAATATGCTATTTTTCACAGCTTTCAGTTCGTTCTCCAAAGAGTAGCATACAAGAGAAACAGAGTCAAATCTCATTTTTTCAAGTTTTTATTCTATAACCTGCTTAAAGAAAATGAATAGAATTAAACAAAGGCCTTCATTAAATACTATATAAAATATTAACATCATTGAGGAGCTAATCCCCAAATATGTTCCCTTTCTATATTGGCCATCTGCACTGCAGCTTACAGAACAAAAAAAATCTGAGGGTTTTCTTGGCTGCAATTCATTATGACACATGCAAACTGCAGCCCCTGACAGGCTCCTGTTCAGCAGAATTTCACAAGATTAAAACGGTCCATTGTTTGTACAGTAATAAAAAACAGTTTACAAATGAAAAATAATTGAGTATAATAAATACATTTCTCAAAAACAGATGAACTCGCAATCCCGGAGCACACTTTTCAGAAGACAAAAAACGTGATTTTCTGCTCTGGAAATGCACTTTGTAGGACGTGCTATATAATCCCCTGCAGGTTATCAAAACATCTCCAAAACCTTTCAGGAAAGAACAACAGAGTACCACATGAAGTTTCAACAGCAATCTTTGAGCGGAAGTCTTCATAAAGATGCAGTAGCTTCAGAGCAGAACCATGAGTGATCATCAAGCTCCTTTACATCTTATCATTGCCATTTTTAGTATAGTTATTAATGAAGTCTTGGATACCCCATCACTTCAGTCGATGTTTTTTTAAAGCGTGGTAAGTGTCAATTTATAGACACGACATTTTTGGAGCTACCACGGGCCAGCTTAAGGAGGAGGATCTTCTCCTCGAATAGCTTTGTACTTTGCCATGTCTTCTGGGAACACCTTTGTTAGTTCTTGAATTAACAGACTTTTAAATTTCTGGAAAGAAAAAACATTATATAGATAGATAGATAGATAAATACACACCCTCAACTGCACCATTTATTTAGATTTCATCAAGCAATGTTATCCAATTAATAGAAATGTTTTTGTACGACATTTCAGTGACCTAATAAAATGGCATCAAAAGAAGACCCCACCCACCTAAAGTGATGTTTACAAAATTCAAAGAAAACACTAAAATGAAGTCTGCTATAAAAGCATTTTAGTTTGCCTGATACTTTTTGTTTCCCATAAATTAACTAGCATTTTCACTTAAGAAATAAAAAGCAGTTGTAGCTTTCTGGTAAACTCTGGTTCATCGATATCTGCCTAGGGTCTGGTCTCCATCTCTCTAAGCATTTTTGGCCATGCATTATAATTTAAGGAAGAGCACAATTCACACTAAAAATATGCTGGACTCATAACCTTAACCTTCAAAATCTTTTTCTCCTTACTTTTACCACCACATTCCTTTCTGATGCTTTCTATGAATCTCTTGAGACAATTTAGGAGCAAGAATCCCTCCCTGCTGCAATTGCTTTCTCATCTCCCAGGATGGAAAGGAAAGTACTGATGTAGTCCCTCACATTTTATTTCCCTTTCTGGTGCAAGAAGATGCTGGAAGTATACGATAAGTAAGTGGCATTACTGAAATTCAAGGAAAGTTTGTAGTCCTCTTCCCCCCATTACCAGTCCAAGATCACCCAGAACTAACAGGAAGTCAGATCAGAATGAAATCCATTCAACTTGTTTTAACCAAGGTGTCCAGAAACTAACCATAAACATTTTCAAGTTTGAGACATTATGCTCCAGTGATACACCCTTAATTGTAAAGGGGACTTGTTTAGATGGTGTTATTAATGCAAAGCCGATAAAGTACATGTCCACTTGATTTGATATGTTACAAAACACAAACATCTCTTAAGTTTCACTGAACTTCCTTTTCTGATTTTATCATTCAGAGTAGTTAAAACTGTATACCAGAATGCTTGGGTTTTTACTGGATAAAAGTACAAGTTCAAAAAGCCCTAAGTACTGGCATACATTTAAAGTCATTCAGTAAAGATTAACTTGTGCTTATATAGACTATTAAAATGGCGAACATGCTAAGACCCATTCAAGACTGTAAAAATACCCCTTCTGTTTTGCTTGTTTTTAAATTTACACGTCACGCTGTCACAGATCTGTAACAGTGCGAGGTACACATTAGTATTCAAAACACAAACAACAAAACAGATCTGTAACACTATATACACTTTTAGTCACAATAAAATCACGGCGACATCTGCATCTCCAATCACGGGGTGAAGCGCAAGTTTCCTTTCCAGAACAGGCTGTACTGGCACCCCTGTTAAGATACAGGGATGCAGAGCGATCCCTAATGCAAACCACACTGCAGGATTTAATAACCACACAAGTGAACACCCCACCCCTACCCCCCACACTTGCAGAAAAGACTTATCAAATACATTAGTACTTTCATTATTTCTATTTTACCTTCATTGTGTCAATTTTTCCTTTTACTTGCTCATTTTTAGCCAAAGCTCGCTCCAGACACTCTTTAGTGTAAAGCTGAGGGTTGCGACCTTGATCTATATACCTGAAAATAGAAGAGGCAGTGCCTAAGTGACCATATTTGTACCAGAAGGTTCTCCAAGGTACAGAATTATTCATCCTTTCTTTTTCTTACTATTACCTGAAATGTGAACTTTAAAAGTCACAGCTTAGCTATTTCCAAAATATAACTCAAGGAAGACGAAGCTGTGGCCAGCAAGCAGCTGCCATGGTACATTGTTTTAAATCTTTGTTTCCAGAGAGCCTGGAGCTTTGAAAAACTTATTAAAACAAAAATACAATTACCCAGCACCTCACATGCAATAGGTACACATGAAAGTAGAAAGGCGGATCCTTTCCAAGCAATTGAAAGGGCACTAACCAGAAAATAGTTTGGTTAGCACATGGTAAGCAATCAGCACATAAGACAGCCAGCCATTCAAGGGTGAGGAAGAAGTATACATACAATAGTAAAGAGTAAAAATTGTATCAGCACTTGAACCAGCAAACATATAAGCATATTTTTGCTTTGCTATATTGTTAATTATTTGACAAAAGGAAATTCCATCACTGAATGAAGAAAATGGAACATTTAGGATTGTTATCATAGATTAATACAGAATGAAAGCCCAATGAGAAAGCCCTGCACAGTCAGCAACATGCCAGAACATTTCCAGTGTATTTCCAAAATGAAAGCTTGTTTAGTATATTACTAGATATGGCAGGAGCTATCTCACTGCCTACGTACATGGCGTCATACAATATAAATTAAAAACAAAACGGAAAAGATGCGAAAGCTACTTACTCAAAAACTTCCAAGGGCACGCTGATGTCGTGCAGCTGCTGCCGGCACTTGTCAATATCCTGCAAGCCCGTCACCATGAAATTCCTACGGGAAGAAACCGGCTCGCTTTAGGCGCCAAGCGGGCGCACTGCGGGCTAACCGCAACCGCGGCGCCAACCCCGCGGGGCAGAGCCCGGCGAGCCCCTTCCTCCCCCCGCCTCTCGCCACGGCGCAGGGGCGACGGGCCCGGCGGCGGAAAGGGGGCGGGGCGGCGGGTGCCTCACAGTTTCTGGTTGAGCCCGGCCTGGCTGCTGGGCTGGAAGTCGCTGACGATGATGCCGAGCTGCCGGATGTTCTCCACGAACTTCTCCAGGTGCTCCTCCAGCGAGTCGAACTTCTCCGCCATCGCCATGGCGGCGACCTCCGCACGCCCCACTTCCGGCCGCTGCCACAGCCGCCGCTTCCGGTCCTCGGCGCATGCGCACAGGGCGTCCGGGAGGGCGGCGGAGAGGCTGACAGGGAGGGAGGGAAGCAATGAAGGGGACGCCACGCCCCCTGGCCACGGGCCACGCCCCCTAGGCGTACGCCACGCCCCCGACCATCTACCTCGCCCCTCTGACCTCATGCCACGCCCCCTCGCCGCACGCCACGCCCCCGACCTCTGCAACGCCCCCGCCCCCTTTGCAGCGCCGCGCAGTGAGCGCTGCGAGCTCGTTACGGCGCGCTGCGGGGCTTTCACTCCATTTTTAATTAAACATCTAATTAACCACAATGCCTGCCTGCCTGCCTGCCTGCCTTGGAGCTCCGTACTTCTTTTAACGCGCGGCTTTCGCCCCCACCCAGTCCGGATGCGTTTAATGTTTCGTCGAAGTAAGCGCCGTGCAAGCCTCGGAACATGCCTGCAAAACGGCAATTTGTCGTTAACGATGGCTTATCTTAATTACGCTCCCCACTTTATGAAACCGAAGGGTGCTCCGCTCACCGGTCCCACAGCTGATGGAAAATGAATTCCAGACAAAAATAAGATCTATAAAAGCTAATTTTACACAAGTCGGTATTTGCTTTGGGCATTCCAGATTTATCAAATACATGACTGCAAATAATGAGAAATATTTTTACCCCAAAGGTAAATCAATACTAAATTATATTTAGCATCTTTTATAAACGTCAGATAATTGGAGTTTGGCAACATGGATCACTCAGTAGCCCTTGGCACTGCTTTCCTTTTTTTGCTACCATGTAGCATCTCTAGGAATTTTTCCGTAGATCCCAGCAGAGTGGGATGCACACAATGTGATTAATCGCACCCGTGACAAAATTGCCAGCACCTCTTTAGAAATGGTGGGATTTGAAAACTCACTTCCAACTCACTAACTGCTGTAGCCGCCCAGACGTGGACTGCTGCACCGAGATCTTGAAGTGTCTTTCTGCCTGGCTTCTTAAAGACAGCCTTTCCTTCCTGTCCACTTCTATAACACTGTTATAATCCACTCCCATCAGGCTTTTTCGATTATCTTTTTCTCAGTCCTCAACAAATATTAGCAGATGGCTAATAGTTTTAGATCATCGTTCAGTTTTAGAACCTCTCTGCTTTTGAGTGGTTCCCCTCCCTGTGCTGCCTAGACATAAAACCGATCCTCCCTTTCAGACCCTTTCAGAACTTGTGCCTGGCTCCAATGTGCTCGCCGTCCCCGCCCTGTACAACTCTAGTCCTGAACCGCTCACGGTGCGGAGCACACTCCTTTCTTGAAAGATTTACGGAAAGGTGGCTTCATGCTTTGCCCGGTACTGCCCTTTCCTGTGTCCTAGCACCCGACCGCATCCTGTCAAATTCCTCGTTAAGTTGCCTGGGCACCCACAGCTGCACGCTGCTGCTGGCTGGCACAGGCTCGGGGACAGGGGTCACCTCTGTGAAGTCCTTAGCACAAAGGCACCTGGCTCGCAGGTGAAGGTCACACACGTGGCTGGGATATTTGTAACTGCACAGATCTAAAGTGCAGATATCTTTCTGCCAGCTGTGCTCGAGGTGTCTGATCAGCAGGTATGATCAGACAACGCCAGACTCTGCAAAAAAAGGGAGCCCTCAGACTTCCCTTGTATCTGGTAATGAAAATGCACACCCAGTGTGCGGGATGCCTGGATTTAAATCTCTCTCTTATCCACAAGGATCAGAGCCTACAGAAAACCTTGACCTCAGAGGATTGGATACATCTGGCATTGGGGTACTGTGCCTATTCTACTTTGCGTGGAAACTAAGTGTTCCTTGAGCAGTGGAGAGAAAAGGTTTGGCATAACACATGAAAAGAAATGAAGGAACCATTGACTGATTATCTGATAAGGGCTTGCCATCTTCCCCATCTGTCTTAGATCTCCTTATTATGAGTGCTTTTCTAAATTGTGTAAGAAATAGAAGAAGTAACAGACAGAGAAGTTCATTCGATAATAAAAAACACAATGGATTAACTGGAGAATAACAAAATCTCAGTCTGTATTAAATAATCTAGCTAACATTTTCCTTGTGGGAAGATTATCTGACATGTTTAAATTCCCCTGGCACATCACAATAACTGCATGTTTTATAAATAGCTTATTTCCAGTATGCCTGTTTTCACTTGAATCTGAGAAGTAATGTCAATTAGAATTGAAAGTCAGCCCTTCATGTCTGCCGAACTGCCACTGATTCAAACGGAGTTTGCTATCAGTTTACACCAGATCAGAATCTGATGCTTTGATTCACAGTTATTTGAATATCTGAAATAAGAACTAAACTAATATAGATATGATGTTCAATCAACAAATTTAATGTATTTTATGCATTTGTAGTTATAACTTGCAACCATTTGTGTTGAACAGTGAGAACCATCACAATCAGCAATACTTAAAAAAAAAATAAGCAAGTGACTGTAAACAGCACTAAATATTAAGGAAAATATAGTACTGTGCAAATGTAAAATTGTGAAACAATCCAAAGCTGCAAAAAGCAATTAGTCAGTTCCAGGCTTTGTCAAGTATTGTCACCATACGATAAAATAAATCCATTGCCTGTTGACTGTTCTATTTTAACAGAATGTTCTCTGGAGAGCATGTCCCAGAATTATGAGATTTTAAAATGAGTACTTTGCATTGATTACATGAGAGATCTTGATTTGAGGAATGGAATAGTTTTTGTTCTAAAATTTGGAAGGGAAGAATATAGAATATGGTGTACTTACAAGATTGAATATGAGTAAAAAGGAGGAAGGATTTTGAAAGAACAGTCTAAATACATTCAGTTGTGTCAGATGTAGCTCCGCAGACACAAGAGTCTGGGATTCAAACATAAGAATTACTTAATATCCATCTTTGCTTATGGGAAAAGACCTGTTAAACACATTCAGCAGAAGCATGGAGCAGACCAACTTGCTTTAAATCCCGTAACAAAAATGGGCTTTGAGATACAGGTAAAGCCTCCTCTCCTTCCTCTTTGTGGAAAAGACCTTGGCTGTTGGAACTGAGCAAACGTGACTTCAAGCTTTCTTGTGGTGAGTGAAATCTGATACACATCCATTACCCAACATAACTTGGGTAAAATATCTAACAGAAAAAAATAATGGAAGTTGAACATCAAATGTAGGGATATCCAGTTCATATTAAATCTATGCTAACTAAGCCAGTTACGTTAGATTAGTGAATTTTGTTAGATAAATGCGTGTATAGTCCTTTTAAGAACAACAATGGCTATAAATATACTACTAGTTATTAAATTGTTCTCATTATCAACAACTTGGAGAGTGTTTTTCTATTCAGGGAAAAAAAGGCAAAACAGATAAACTTGTGTTCCAATGAAAGATATAGATAGATAGATGGATAGATAGCCTGACAGATAACTTAATCAATCAATCAATAGGTATATAGAGAAAGACAGATTTAGAAAGAAAATTTCATGGTCCATGATTTAAGAAACCATATTGCACACCTACCTTTATTTCCATGGAGAGAGCAGGAAATTACTGGCTTGTAAGCCAGACTTCTATACCAGGCAGTTAAGTAGAGTTTGTAATAAAGGATATAATGAGAGGCCATGTGGATCAACATGACCCATTTGGGAAGAGTAACATAGGTTGTGTAAAAGAAAATCCTGTTTCGTAAATTTCTAATGTTTTTTTTCTAGGGGTCAGCAAGCATGTGGATAAGAGTGATCTAATTGATACAATCTACTTGAATTTCTCATTGGCTTTTGGCAAATTCCTTGACAAAAGTCTTTTAAGGAACTAAAACAACAGCATAAGAGGAGAAATCCTCGAGTAAATGAAGAACTGATTGCAAAGTAGGAAACACAGAGTAGGAGCAAATATTCAATTCTTGCAAGGGAGAGTGGTTCCCAGATGAATTCTACAGGGATCTGTGCTGAAATTTGTGCCATTCACTGTGTTCACGGATGACCCAGAAAAGAGATCAGACAGTACGATGAGAAAATTGGTTTATGAGAAAGTTAGCCAGAGGAGTAAAGATGAGTGCAGGTTGTAGGAAACCATAGAAGGACCTGAAAAGTCTTGGTGACTGGGTAATGAAATATCAGAAGAAATGCAGATAAACATAAATGATGCACATAGCAAACAAAAAATCCTAATTTCACATGAAGATTCATGACCTCTGGGCTGATGGCCTCTTGCTCCACACAGGAGCAACACTCAGAGATGGCAATGGAAAGTTCCATGAAAACATCAGCTCAGTGCTCAGCAGTGATCAGAAGTCATATGGAGAGTTAGAAATCATTAGGAATTTGAGGACAAAGTTATCTGAATCTGTGTGGTCCCACCTGTTTAAATTGTCCAAGAATGACATGTGCTGTGTAGGATGTAGGCAGATTGCATAGTGGTTTCTTACCAAGTAGAGCAGAAAACAATTGGTTTGAGACTGTTTTGATGGGCTTCATGTCTCAAAAAAAAAGTCAATTCACCATTTTCATATTTGATTTTACACTCCAGATAAATGACCTTTCCAGTGTAACATGGCACAATGCAGTGTTTAAAATTAATTACTGAAAATGCTGGAATTGTCACTGTTTCTTCTCAGAAATATAAAAGGACACAGTTTATTCATATGTTTCTCCATCTCTGGAACTGTGATTCTCCTCTCAGCTCCTGTTTTCTGCCGCAGGCCAGTAAAATAGAGGAAGTGAATAAAGAAAATAAAACCCATTGAGTTCCAATTAAGATTTTTTTCTCTCCTTTGGTCTTTCTCACTTTCTCATTTTCACTTTGTTCCTATTTTCTTCTGCATTATTGTATCTAATCCATGGATCTCTTTCTCATTCTGTCTCTGCCGACCCAGAAATGTAGGCTGAAATTTGACATCATTAACTGGGGGCATCACCTATCTAAGAATTCCTTTTTTATAAGCCAGCTACCCTTCTTTGTTTTAATTACAACAGGTGATAAGCAAAAGAGAAGCAGGGAAGATAGATGTGAGCAGCAGAGAGAGCACCATTTGCCTGCTCTTGATATTTCAGGTTGATAGCATTTATGTTTAGGACAGTTTTGGACTCACCCCGAAGCATGCTGTATTTTCACATTTTACTGTACAAGAATAAGGTGGTACAATAAAATAAACACCCCCCCCCAA
>VXAA01006749.1:628095-683657 GCA_013399115.1 Anseranas semipalmata | reverse complement strand
CTGGTGCCGCTGCCGTCGGGGTCGGGGCCGCTGGCGCCCGCGGGCCGGCAGCAGCACTGCACGCAGGTGCGGACCCGGCGGCTGATGAAGGAGCTGCAGGACATCGCGCGGCTCAGCGACCGCTTCATCTCGGTGGAGCTGGTGGACGAGAGCCTCTTCGACTGGAACGTGAAGCTGCACCAGGTGGACAAGGACTCGGTGCTGTGGCAGGACATGAAGGAGACCAACACGGAGTACATCTTGCTCAACCTCACCTTCCCCGACAACTTCCCCTTCTCGCCGCCCTTCATGAGGGTGCTCAGCCCCCGCCTGGAGAACGGCTACGTCCTCGACGGCGGAGCCATCTGCATGGAGCTGCTCACCCCCCGCGGCTGGTCCAGCGCCTACACCGTGGAGGCCGTCATGAGGCAGTTTGCGGCCAGCCTGGTCAAGGGGCAGGTAGGGGGGACGCGGGGTGCCACCGCGTGCGTGGGGCGGGGGCGTCTGCGCCCCCCTTCGGAGGGCGACCCCAGGGGGCAGCAGGTCTGGCCCTGCCCGCGGCCGACCTTTTCCAGGCCCAGGCGAGAGGCACAGCAATGGCCCCAGGCCATCGGGGCAGCATGGAGGGGCGAGGAGCAGAGGCACCCATCGCACCCTCCCGCATGTCTGTTGCCCCTCAGCTTGGCTCCGCAGCCTGTGGCACCGAGACGCGGGGCCCCAGGGCAGGAGGGGCTCCTCAGGACCCACTGGGGCTTGGGGTTGGAGTCCTCCACCTCCTGCCCTTCTCCAGCTGGTTGACCACGCTTGATGGCCTCCACACTTGATGGCCTCCACACTTGATGGCCTCCACACTTGATGGCCTCCCATGTGAAGCCTGGCCGCTGGCTCAGGGCGCGATGCTGGAGCTGCTGCCCCCAGGTCTTTTGTCCACTGCCGTCCCCCATGGTGGTCCTTGGGGGCCACCCCTGGTGCTGCTGTGACGGGCTTGCGCCAGCCTAAAATGCCCCTGCTTGGAAGGACCACCTCGTGCAGGGTGCCTCTGTAGCAGCAGCAGCAGCTGGATGGATCTGGCCAGCTCTCCTCTCCTCTCTGGAGGAGGTTCCTGGTTCCCCTGGCAGAGTATCTCGTCTCCTCCCTGCCGAATCAACATGTTTTATTTTTATTTGTATTTTCTTTCTCTCCTGCAGAACGTCCTTAGAAGTATTTCTTAAGACGTTTTTAATAACTGGGTGAATATTGCTGGTGAAACTCATAGCCGGTCCTTCTTCGTGGTCATTGTAGTGGCAGTGCACGCGTGGCTGTGGCGGGGTGGTTTTGCTGCTCACTTCATGAATGCCCTTGAGCCCAGTGGGCATGCACAGCTCCTCTCCTGTCCCTGAATGATGCTGAGTAACTTCTTAAATTCATATCTTGGCAAGGAGGGGGGAAGGAGTAAATAATAACTTATTTTTCATTTGTTTGGAAAGGTTACTCCTGTTTGCCTCTATGGAACTGCTTGCATGAGCAGAAGTAAGGACTCAGTTTGTCTTAACACAGAAAATTCGATTATTTAGTAGACTCTTTTGTAAGTGGCTTTTCCTCCTTTTTCCTTGTTCGATTCGGGCCTACTGCACCTTTTTTTAGTCAGATAGTATTTTTCTCTGCGCTTCATTTGAAGAGGTCAAATTCCCTAGGTCACCTTGGGATATAAAAAACACCTACCAGAAAAAAAAAAAAAAAAAAAAAGAGCCTTAATTTACGTTGAGGCAGAGATATACTGAAGTTCTGTAGCTACTCTTACCATGTCTCACAGTTTGTTAACCCATCTCTTATAGTGATTATATTTGCCGTTATTTTAAATGAGGGTTTAGAAGGACAATGCTAAATTCTGTCTGTTTCTTTTAACAATTCAGCACATCTCTGCGGTATTGAATGTTGAATGTTAAAGGGTTAAGTTAAGGTTTACTGAGATCATAAAATGACTCACTAAAGAAAAACACTAAATTATTAGATAAGTAACAAATATATAGCTTTATAACCCATATTTTTTTGTTGCCTAAGCCCCTTAAGAGTTTTCCGCAGAGTAATAGTAGTTTCTGGTAACAAAGGATGTTTATGTGTGCATCATTAATAGGCACATTTAATATACCCGAGTTTCAATAGCATTCTTCCGGAAGTTTAAGATGTTAATTGTAAAAAATAGAATGCATGTGGGATAAAATAAAAGGCTGAAACAAAGTGCTGCTAGTAACTTAGTAGCTAAATAGCTGTAACATGCGTGTTTCAAAGTCTGGGTGTGTGCATTCTAAGCTGAAACGTTAATAGGTAATATTAACAATAAATTCGATTTCTCGGTTACAGATGTGTAATCTGTGATGGGCTGCCACTCTGTAATCGTAGCCAGGCTCCGTGTAATGGGAGCCACATTTCTGTAATCACACTCTGGTTATGTAATCTTGATTCAATTGCATAATACGGCTCAAAATACAGCAGGCAGTCCCGGATCCCCATTTCATTTTTTTTATTTTAAAGGTAATATGCTTTGGACTGTAATTTCTTTAAATGAAAATACAGCTGCAGAAATGTCGAAAGTAGGGGTACTGCATTTCCCTGAGCTGCAGAGCTGGTTTTTGGATAACTTCTGCCATGCCGTGGGTAACCTCGCTGGCTGCGGTGGCTCTTCCTGAACAAATAGCGACGGCTTAAATCGGGGTAGTTGTTTAATTTCTGAATTAAAAATGAACAGTGACCGATGGAGGGTGCAGCCCAGCTCACGCTGCGGCCCAGGGGAGGCGTGCGGGGTCCCACCGGCAGCATGGGGGAACGGGGACCTTCAAGAGAAATGTCACCCAGTCGCAGGGCGGTGACTGAGCGTGAAATCATCGTAAATACTTGAGCCCGTGACACATCCGAGAGTGCGTGTCTTTAATACAAACGCAGGTGTGAGTGGGCAGGACTGAACTTTCCACCAGCTTACATTTTTCCTTTTGACAGGTTGAGTGATAAAACTAACGTGGTTGATTTCATTCACTGTTTCTTATCAGTGCTATTTTCCCATACTAACTGCAGAGTCGCTGATCTGTTCTTCGGAGAAAACTGAAGCACTTCTTGGTGTATTACTTCGTTGACCTACGAATGCATATAGCCTTTTTTTTTGACAAAGTGATCAAAAAGCTAATGAGGCTAACGCTGAAAATACATTTTGGGGCAATCAAGACTCTTGATGAATTCAGATTTTTTAATGGATTTCACAGACCTTTTAGCAGAACAACAGAAAAATGGAGAGAATTCATTTTGACGTTACTCAGGTGAAAGATCTGATTCAGGATTGTAGGAAGACTTAAGTGCACAACAATGAAATTAATAGGTGGCACTTCTCCACTACTTTCCAGCATTGTACTTGAAGCATTAGGTCCCAATTCCCAAACCTCAGTAGGAATTTTAACTCAGGCATGTCTCCTAGGGGCTGGATTTTAGAGTAGGATGGGTGTTTCTCCAGGTTCCCCAAGCAGGAGCCATACACCTCAGGAGGCCTTGCTTGAGAAACATCCTGCATCGTGAGATACAGAAGCACTCCCATTGGCCCAGTAAATATTTTGTGTTTCTGTCCATACCCTTGCTTCCTATCAGAAACTTTGTATTGTATTTTTAGACGGCTTTTGTCTGGAAAAAATATTTTAAATGGAAGAGAGACAATTTCTGTTGGAATGAAACGATTCAACAACCCCAAACTACACTTTGTTTTTTCTCAGTTTTCAAGGGAGAAAAAAATGTTAATTAACAAACAAGTTGGGGTTTGTTTGGTTGGTTGCTTCAGCTATTCAGCTGAAAAAGCCAATTATTCGCACAGCCCTAGTCAGTATCTTTAGGGGAATTCTCAGTACATCAAAGGCCTAAGACTGTTTATCTGTCTGGAATCCAGAATCTTACTTTACAAACTCGGCGTTGTCCTTATCTGAGCTGCAGCCGTGGTTCGAGGGGATGGCTCCGTGCTCGCGTCTCGTTGAGCCAGCCGCTCGCTGGCTTCCCCCGTCACGGGCCGAAGCTCGGCCCTGTTGAAGCCGTGGCGAGGTGGCCATCGAGGTGGCCATCGGCCGCTGCGGAGCTGGGGCTTCGCCCAGCGAAATGCTGGCCTGGGGCGATGCTGAGGGAATAATTTGAACGGCAGCTGCTTGATGTCCTGGAGGCAACTGTTGAGCATCCCTGCCTGGGCCGGACATCCCGTGTCTGTGTGCTCACGTGGGCTGTGGGAACTGCCCTGGTAGCGGCACGCTTTAAAACTGTTTTATTAATAGTTTGAAATTTAAGAGAGGGGCTTGGAAACGCATCGGTTGCTCTCGGTTTCCTGATAACAGCGTGGTTGTCATGATCACGCTAATAACGTTCGTGGCTGAGCGAGGGCGGCGGGAGCAGCGCCAGTCACATGAGAGCGATGGGGGAGTGGGAGGTTAGTTGTGATCCTCGCTGAGCAATGCACATGACTGAGGTCTGCATCGGGCTCCGAGGGAACAGCCTCGCATGTGAAGATGCGGGAGATGATACGGGCCCAAATGAAAAACAGGCTTTGTCCAGAAGTGGGAGAGGATATTGAGTCCTTTAATACTCGAAACCAAACACTTGCACTTTATATTTAGAAGAAAAAGATACCGGAGCTTGTTTCCTCGGATGATGTTAGCAGGCGGTTGGAAAAAGGAGATAAGTCCGTGTTGTTTCTCTCTAGAGAGGAATGATTGGACGTTGGTTTAGGAGAAACTTAGAAGAAGACACAGCTATGTATGCTGATGTCAAAATAATATATCGTGAACTGCTCACTTTTTTGAGAACGACTGACACAGCTGCATCTGATGCCTTGAGGACTTTGGGCCTAAGCTAGCAACTGATCAGTAGCAGCCTTGTCCTCCTTTTTACGAGTCCCTTGCTCTCTCCGTGGAGGCTGAGGACAGGAGTAGCAGCCAAAGGTAGCTGTCAGGTGACTGACAGCTGTGCAGATTATCTCATGGAAAAAGTTCTTCATTTTGAGGAAAATATGCCCTCATTCTTCCAGTGCATAGAAAAAGCATACAGATTTTGTCAGGACATACTAAAATAGGAATGGGAAACCCCTGGTCATGAATACTCTCACTGGTGTGAGCTTCTGTATAATGATTTAAATCAAAGTCAAAATACAATTTGTGATTAAGATTTAATTTCCTGTAGCAAAATTTTGCGAATTCAAATAAAAGTTATTTTATTTGTGCATAGCACTTTCATCTTTTGCATTGTAATGCAAATTAGAAATACCTCAGTGTAAGCCTCTTAGTTAGCTTCAAGAGAGATGTGCTTTGTATGAACATTAGGCTGATCTATCTTTCCATTTTAAAAATACTAGTATTACAGCTGACTTCTACCAGATTGAAACAGGAGAAACGGGCTTATTTTATGAAAAAGAAATAGAGAACGTAGCTGTTAAGCATGGTCTAAATTACTCCCTCTTCATCCTTTCAAACAAAAGTAGGAATGAGCAGACAGCAGATGGGACTTGCATGGTGTCCAGGAGGTCAGGAGGCTACAGGTCTTTCAGATATGTGTAGCAGAAATTAACTGCAAATCCATGAGCTTTCCTACTCCAGATACTCGTTTTGAGGACTGTAGCCATGAATAAATCAGCCGATGTCAGATGCTGCAGAAAGGTATAGGGAACTCAATGGCCCCTAAATTATTTGGGGCCATAAGGCCCCCACATTAAGGCCTTAAAAAATAAAACTAGTTTGCTTTTAGCTTTCAATTTATTGCCTGAGCAAGTGATGCCAGTTATCATCAAGGGAAGAAATGTTGCTTTATGTCCGCAACTGAAAACACATTGACTCATATACAAAGATTACAGATTAGACAAAGAATGTATTGTGGGGTTTGTTCCCCATGAAGTGGTATAAATGCTGGGCTGAAGAGGTAACAAAGAATATTGTCTAGTACAGAGAAAAATCAAATATATTGGCCTTCTAAGATTTCTCTTTTATTGAAGTTGAGAAATCTAGATTTTCAAGCTGAAGTTTAAGTGGGAGCATACATATTTGCTATGTTGAGGTGCTGGGAATGATGAATGGGGTGGAAAAAACATTGTTCGTGTGTACTCTGATATATTGCAGTTCTGACTATAGACTCTATTATTATGCAAATGTATTCTGCTGAGAGGAATGAAGACACAGGGATTCCGACTCGTTGAAGTAGGAGGTTGCTTTAATTCTTTTAAAAAGCAGAGGGAACATAATCTCCATTTTACCCCTTCAAAGCACAGAAAGGAAAATTTTTAGAGGTTTTAAAATACATTTAGCTATCGTCCTTAATGTTAAAATTGTCATCAAATAATTAAGATCACGAACTTTAAACAAAACGGTTATTTTAAAACATGCTTTTATGGCAAGTAGGACTAATTCTTCCTTGCAGTACTTGGCTGATCTCCTAAATCAGAACTTAAAACAATTGCCGATTTGGATCATAACAAAATTGAATTTGCTCAAAAGAGGAAAATTCTTCCTTAAGCTGTAAAAGAAGACCTCCTTTTCTTCAGTGAAAGAGTTCAAATAGAGTGAACTGTAGCATTTGTGTGTTCTGTCAAATGTTTTGTGGAAGAATTGTATTTTTTCAAATTCAGAAAGCCTCGTCCCTGAGGGGTGACATGGTGTTCTCATGGAGGAGTAACCAAAGCAACCTACTTTCTGTTGTGAGGAAGATTTACTCTTCATTATACAGGCTAGACTTGAAAATATGCAGATTTCCTAGCGTCTACGCAGTGCCCAGTGATTTCCATGCATGACCAGAGACTTCCAGATCAAAGATCTGTAACTCCACGATAATTCTGGTCCTTATAGGGTAGGAGTCTTATTGTCGGGCATGATCTAAGGCATGTCCCAAGTGGGCATCTGCTGCCACAAAGTGGGACATTTGTTAAGTAACTTAATAGTAGCTGCGTTTATTTTTCCCATCTAAGCTGCTTTGGGCTGATGAGAGGCACTGAATATCTCTTTCCTTGACATATTCAGTCCTTCACATTCAGTTTCCAGTTTACAAATTATCTCCTGCAATTGTCAAAAAAGGTAATGCTGACAGTCGGCACCGGGGGGGATGTGAGGATGGAAGGATTGCCAGGTGCAATTACTCCACAGTTAAACAGGGAGAACTTCAGAGGCTGTGGTGATTATGCTGTCTGAACGGCTCAAAATATATGTGAAATGTAATGTGCGCGGGATCCAGTTGTCTGGCTTGTAAATTGTGTGCCTGGTTTCTGTCGAGTACCTTCATGCTCTTGAAAAGTGTGGGGCTTGGGGCTACCCTGCCGCCTGGCTCAGCCATAGGGTGCTGAACGTTCCTTGTGGCATTCTTTCACTCTGGCCGAAAATGGTGGCAATTCAGTAGGTTCGGGAAGCAGCAGGACAAGCTGCATGGGACGGTGCATGAAAGCATAAGCTAGGGAGAAACACAGGTGTGTTTTGATGAACGTAAATTTGCACTGCATATTGGTCTGCACGAAGCAGGTAAGCGGGCACCATGGTTAAGATACTCAGTGGTTCCTGTTCTGAAATAGGATCGAGGTGCCAGTCTAGTTTGCCCCATTCCAGTGAAAAACAAGCTGAGGAGAGGTGCATCGAGCATGCCTGCACTCAGCCGCGTGTGTGACGAATGCATGCCACGTGCCTTCCTCCTGCACGTGCAGTGTCTGTCCTTGGAAAATGGTCTTTTTATCTACTGTATGATTTTGTGCATGTTGTTAAAATTGAGGATCCTCATGGCTTTCACTGTCTTCTGCAGGGGCTCTTCAGAAGCCCCAGGACTGCTGCAGTGACTCCTTGGTAGAGTTACAAGAAAGTAACAATCCCAAATCTGCGTGCAAAGACGAGCGAAAAAGAAGAGTAAGCCTGCATTATGAAATGGCCTGGAGCTCAGATGTTTCTCATAGTTAGGTTTTATGAGCTGTAGAATGACTAGATGTTTCTCCTGTTTCTAGGTTTGTGTTATAAATGGTAACAACCTGACAGTTGCAGTAAGAAGTTCAGGGCTTATTTCCTGAATATGTGCACAGAAAAAAAAAGAAAGTATCACAAAGAAAAGGAAATTGATGTTAGTTTTGTCAAATTTTCTATGAATTCTATAAATGTCAAATTTTCTATTATTTTAACAAAATTAAGTATTTTTATAAAATATACTCAGGATTGAAGTGTTTTATGTTTTTGCTGGGAAAAAAATATTTTTTAGTTAGTAATTTCAATTTTGTAGTTAGAGCACTTAAGCTGAGGAGTGGTGATCCAAATCTAGCATCCAGGTTTTACTTCAGGTGCAGCCATGGGCAAGTCATATAGCTTCTCTGTAGTCTTCTTTCCTACCTGTGAAGTACAGATAATTCTTTTTTCAAAGGTGATTTGAGGATACATGCTTAAAGCACTTAGAAATGGGAGCTCTGTTGACTAAGATGTCCACGTGCATCAATATGAAACGTATCACAGGCAAGAGATTGGCACATTAGTGTAAATAGCAGAAGAAAAAGCACACTGGCTTGTGACACTAGGCCTACCAAATTTGGTCTTATATCAGTTAAATGTTCCCAGAGGTAGTCTGCTTTTTACATTATTATTTTTTTTTAGCCTGGTGAGACTTTGGGAAATGTGGAGATAGACATTGCTGCCTGGGCTGTGGTTCCCTTGTCTGTAGCACCTGTCATAAAGGACGCTTGCTTTGCTTTCCTTTGCTTTCCTTTGCCTTGCTTTGTTTCGAGTTGCTTTGCATCCGTGGCAGCGTTCAACTTGGGTAACTTCAGTTCCATGATGTGGAGGACGTGTGGGCTAATGCAAAGAGGAGCTGTCTTTTTCACCTGGACCAGACACTCACTGTCAGTAACTGTGCTGGTACCTGATAGCACAGAGAGGTACTCTGGGAGCTCAGCATAAAACTGACATAGAAAATGACCCTTCTTCGCCTACTCTAGCATGTATCATGTGATGGCAGGGCTGTCTCTTGATGGAAGCCCAATTAGCCTGATTTAACTCATGTTGTAACTTTGGGGCTGGAGGCACGTTCCAAGAATGTGGTTGGCTGTCAAGGTTTTCTTGTTCTTTTGGCAAAGCAGAGTTTGTCCCGTCCTTAAGATGCACAAAGTTTCTTAACCCTCAGCTGTACTGAAGCCGTGCTGCTGACTGTGCCGGCTTTAGGGAAAGGCAGGGAGGAGCAGCACGGTGCTCTGCAGCAGTCAAACAGGGATTAGGGCTGTAGGTGTTCATATTGATTAAAAGCTACTTGCACCAGGTGAGTGAGTGTTAATAATTACTCAGCTGGAACTCAGATTTCTTTTTTCCTGGATAAAGAACAGTCACATTCCCAAAAGGAGCAATGTATAGGATGCTTTAAAGCTGGAACTTGCTGACTTTCCACTTCTTTGTATGGATTATTCCTAAAAAGGAGATTAAAAGTGACAAGGAAATACTGCTTCAGAAATTACACATTTGTGGGAAAACATCACATTTTTAATTAACTTATACTGCAACATTAACAGTATTTGCATCATTTTCAGTACTGCTTTGTTTTAGCTGTAAGTAATACTTATCTATACTGCAGTATAAATTGTATGCAGTGTCTGAGGCACAATTAACTGTGCTTCATCAGTAGGTGAAGGAGAAAAAATTTAAATGCTGTACCTGGGAGGAGAAAGTGTGTATGTTACACTCTAACAATGACGTTATTTCACATTGCAATCATTGCACGGAGAGCATGACAGGAGCTCACTTTAGCATTGCTTTGCTTTTGAATGCTTCTCTAAAGCCAGTGGAAATGTTTTGCTCTGAGAACTTGCTTAAATATTCTAGAATAGGACTGATTCAGACCTAAGTGTTGTATTCTTCTGTTACTTATCTGAAAAGATTTGACCGTGTTTGCACAGTACGTGGCTTTGCACAGTTGAGGGCCAAGGCCATTAGTCACAGGCACATTAGTGGAACACGTTACGTGCCAGAGTCTCACGCTGCTCCAGCTCTCTGAAAAATCTGCGTTTTTGCATTATCTGCAGAGAACAATGAGACAACAGACGTGCAATGTGGGCACATCCTTCCTGTCCTTGAGGGATCACCACAGATGCAGCGTGTGGCACAGTGACTTCCTACAGCCTTTTGAGTACTTGTCTAAACCTTTGCTCGTCTTCTCTCTTTCGACATTTACCTAGAAGTAGGTCACTGCAGCCTGCTTCTTTCTGGGCATGGAAAGCTGTGGTATGGCACAGCCATTCAAGAGGTGAAGGGAGAAAATGAAGTTCTGCCCATGCACCCTTGTGCTGACACATGGACCACCTTGTGCTGACACATGGACCACATTTAGCCCCATGTGCAGAAGGCAGGTATGGCTTGACCTTGGAAGACCAGTCCTGAGTTATTTGCATATCCAGGAATAATGAAGGGAATGCCGGACTGAGGGGTTTGTGGTAGGACTGGTGGTAACGACGCGAAGGCCTTTCTGCTTCTGAGTCTATTAGAGGTGTACTGTTTGTAATGAATACAACTTCTTGTTAATCAGGCCAGAAAATAAAAGTCTGGGTTTGCTGTGGCACCTCAGAGATGTGTAGCACGGGGGTTTAGGCTGTTTTCAGAATAACGTGTTACATAAGGGCTGATGGCTGCATACAATGAATCTCTGAAAACCTGGGGCCCAGTAGCACAGGGACCTGCATCAGGGCAGGACTGAGCGAAACCTCCATCCTTGAAGGATTCAGGAGCTGGCTGCACAGTGCCACAGCTGACCTGACCTGTGTTGGCAGTTCGGCTCCAAGTAACTGGTTGGACCTAGAGACCTCCAGCGGTCCCTTCCAGCCAGCAGTTCTGTGATTGTACGATCCTGTGAAAGGCCGGTCACCAGCCTGTAGTCCTGTCCTTTCAGACAGTGCCGAAAGCGATAGGAGATGGAAGAACACCTGACTCTGCGTGCTATGCCAGAATTGTTGGGTTTCAGTCTAGGAGCTACCATAATTGGTTTGATGAGAGAGATAAATCCCTTCATCGCTGCCAAAGGAATCCCCGTGAGCCCATCCCGAGTCTGGAAATAACAGAAGAAGCACAAGGACTGTTTGTCATGGCACATAGGCTAGATGTGGGCAGATAGTCAGATTCTAAGGCTAAAGAGCTTCAGGCTTTACATTTGGCATCTCTGCACAGGACTTAAACCTGTCTGCAGACCACTTCATGACATGATGTTGTTGGATAAGAAAAGATACAGCACATTCCTGGTAATGATACTGAGCGTCTTCAAAGAGCTATTTGATGTTGAGTTTAATATTGCTGAGGATGCGCATCAGTGTCATGCCGTGTTCTCGAGGAGAGGACGTGCTGATGAGCTGATGATTGTGGAGGCTACTGCGGCATCACAGAGAAGTAGAAGAGCTCCAAGATTTGCCCATGGTGGTCTGTACATTTGATTGCCAAACTATATGTGAGACTTACCTCGGGTCTTTTGCTGAATATGGAGGGAGGGAGCAGTCCCTTGGGATGGCCAAGGTCCTGTGAAGGTGACCTGCAGCACCTGACAGTTACCAGGGTTGTAGACTGGGTCCTTACCAACTGTTTAGTCAAACTCATGAGTTTGGGCAAAGAGTAGATGGGTGACATTCAAAACTAGGCACAGCAGGAGCACAAGTTCGTAAGGAGCCTCAGTGCAGCACGTCCTCCTGCGTTTCAGCATGGCTGTGTAAACCAGTTGGATACTGTGTCATTACTTTTGCCTTTCATATGTTTCTAGCTCGTTAAAATTATATCTTGGTAAGTACATGAAGTTACAGCAGATGGCAAAATCTGAAATGTTATCTTCAATTCTTTATTTTAATTAGGTTTTCAGCTATCCCTTTATGAAAAGCTCTCTGTGAATGTCTGAAAGTATTGCAAGTATTTAAATAAGCTCCTGGTGCAACTTCTCAGACCTAAAGTTGAAATTAATATCTTTATGAAGGCTTTCTTGGGTTTTCTCTGTTGTTTTAAATCTTTTGTGGAATGTGCTGATCTTGTTCAGATATTGGTTTGATATCTCTTCTTGCTTTGGTGCTGGACACATCAAAACATTGGCCGTGCAAATGATCTGTGTGCCTTGCCACGACAGTAGTGACATGTGTGGTTTGGAAATCAGTCAAAATGCAGTTGTGCACAATTGACCTGTGGCCAGTACTGTATCTGCATACTGTATTTACCATATTTTTCATAATTACAATAGACAGCAGCTCATAGTCTCCTGACCAGAGTTAAAATGACTGTATGTTTAAGTAGCAATCTGAAAACAAACTGTAGTCAGAGCTGGTAACAGTGCCCATTAGGACTGTTGTTTGACACTATTTTATAATTATGCACAAAATGCCATATTTAGTTAAACTTGGGAAGAGTTTTGTGCAAATGGCAAAAAGCTAAAAATTGTTAACACAGCTGATACCACTAGTGTTGACTAGAAATCATCTGAATTGTTTTGACTGAAATTCCACCCTTCTTTCTTTTTACCTCAGATTTATTTGAGGCCCCAGAAAGGGAGACTTTCAATCCACGAGGTTAAATTTTATCCAAATTATAAACACCTGGCAGGGTATTGGTTAATAAGAGACAGTGCTAACAATGCCACTTAGTTTCTGTATAAATATATAGAAAAAAGTAGACTGCATCTAGTAGAATTAGGTGGTCTTTGATGGCACAGTTTACATGCAACCTGCATATGGTACCTGCATGCATTTTAGAAGTGGTTTTATTGATTTGTTACATTAATAATAAGTATGAGAATAAATTCATGGAACGATGCTCATTTCATCTGTTGTAACTCCAGTAACATTTTAGGTGGCATGATATTCACTGTGTTATTCTAACACCAAAGAATTCTTACTTTCCTAATTTCAAAGCAATAAGTAGTTGACACTGAATATGAGTGGTGACTGTTCTGAATGCAAAGATCCTATTTCTAGGTACAGATTAGTATTAATACTTTGATAAAACTGAGGAAGACTCAGATCATACTGTAGATCATACTGTGCGAGGTGCTATGCAAACAATTCAGAAAGGTATAAAAGCTTTAAATAATAAAAAATCTTGTGTATAAGACAAGAGATGGCAAATGGACCTAATCTGTGAATTAAGTCGTAGAGCAGGTTTATATTTATATTTACATTCAAGAGTATTTCATTGGCGAGATTTTGAGGATGTAATGTCCTGTGCTGATTTCATCTGCTGTTGCACTTTGCTTTATCTTTTCCTATGTTTCTCTAAATATGCTTCCAACAGAAGCATGTACTAGGAAGAAAATATTAAACATGCTTTGCAACAATAAAAATACTACTATGTGATACGGAATGTAATTATTCGATGGGAATGCGGGGTGTGTGCAGCACCCAACTGGAACAGCAATTTTCCAGGGAAGAGCAGCAATATTAGGAGTAGCACTCATGAGATTTTGAAAATGTTACTCAGTTTTATTTAATTATTCCTTTTGTCAAAATTTAAAAGGAACATTTTCTAAGAAAATTTCTTTGCAGGGTTAAATGAGTACCCTTCACACCATCCTTATTTGTGAAATAGTAATTGCCAAATTAGTATGGGGAGAGGGAAGTTGTCTTACTGTTTAGTCTAGTACAGGAATATTTAAAGAGAAAATATGCTGAAAATATGCTGACAGTTTATAAGTGGGGAATAGGAAGAAAAGCGAGAAAAAGCATCAAAAGGTAAAACAGCTATTTTTGAGAAAACCAAGTGGTTATAAATTGGCAGTGAATAAATTGAGTGTGGAATTAGAGGCCGTTCCGAATCTTAAGTTCTCTGAAAGAGAAGTCAAAGCACACAGAAAAATGACTTCTTAAAACAGAAGTAGGAAACAGCTTTTTTTATGTCCTGTGTCTAGTTTTGTTACAGTAATAGTTGTGCTGAACACAGAAGCATATCTGCGCAATATTGTGACAGTTTTCTAGAATGAGATTATTTGTCCACACTGCAGAGGCATCTTACTCATTTTACTGTGTAAAAATAACTTTGATACTCTGAGGATTGAATTTGTTGTTGTTTTATTTCTTTTCCCTTTTTTTCTTTTCTCTCCACATAGCTAATTATTTTCTCAGTATTAATTGTTGCATGTAATTAGGAATGACAATTTTCATTTAAATTCCAAATTGGCAGCAAAATGCAGGAAGCAAAAAATGCAACCTGATGCGTCCTTTTGAGCAGAAGAGTGCAAAAGATAAGAACGTGCTGACTTGGTTCTTAGTAATTGTAACACTGTAATGTGCTATCTGCTCATCAAATACCATTTATTCTAACAAAGTGCAGTCTGTCAAACAGTTATAAAAATTATTGCACTTGTGATTTTAATAAACGTCTATTTTGTGACAAATCCAATAGGCATAAATACTTTAAAGAGTATTAGTGCTGTAGAATGGAATAAATCTGCAGCTGTATTTCTTTCTTGTGTCTTCTGTTACTTGGTAATTGACATGGACCAATGTGCAAAATAAGGTGGGCTATTAATAACTCACTAAATGTCTATGTTGCCAAGCAAGGATTTGAAATTATATACTGACGTTCATTTAGGGGTAATATTTAATTGCAAAGCAATAAAGGTGCAGTATGTTTAGATGTGTATATTTTCATGTATTGTCAAGCCAACTTGTCATGAGGGGATAGTAAACAAATGAGAATTTTTTATGTGGGTTGGAAGCAAGCTAGTTTTGAGGTGCTCCTATCTTTAGGAAATGGCAGGGCTATTCATTTCTGATGGTTCAGAGGAGAAGAAGAATGAGGCGTGCTTCATGGGAAGGATGTATTTGTAGTGATGTTCTGCGTTAGCACCTGGGGGGCCCCTTCCTCTCCCATCATAAGGAGTCCCTGCCCACTTAGGGCTGCCCCTCTGACCGCACGGGGGACGTGAGGCTTTGTATGCCAAGCGCCGCATGGCATCCATGCAGCAGTGGCCTGCTGCATGCAGCACAGGGGTTGGCGGCAAAGAAATGGCCCAGCAGATGTCTGTCCTTTTTTTTTTTTTCTTTTTTTTTTTTCTTCCCCTTTACTGCATTATCATTTTTAATCATCTCTAATAACATATTTGTCTGCCCCAGTTTGGGAACTGTGCTTTCTGGTATCCTGCAAGCGAATACCTAGTGGCTGGAGATGTTGAAAACTTAAGCTGTGGTTTCCGGCTGCATATATTCACATGCTTAATGAAGGTTTTCTTCTTTGTTTGGTGCAGGGCCGTATCTGCAGAAAAGCTGGCAAATCAAAAAAGTCGTTCAGTCGAAAGGAAGCTGAAGCAACATTTAAGAGTTTGGTGAAGACCCATGAAAAGTATGGGTGGGTCACTCCGCCCGTCTCTGATGGCTGATGTTAGCAACCTGCACTTGACAAAAATGCTGAACAAAAGTACTGTGACATCTCCTCAGTGCTGTACACCGCCCATCCTTTTCTACTTCAGCTTCAGTTACATACCATGAATGTCAAGGAGACATCTAAGTTATTTATGAACAGATGTGTTTACAGAGGGAGAGGAAAAAAAGATGCTGTTTAGGATTATATTTCAAGACTGGAGAATGGTCGTCATTGAAGTCACTTGAGCGGAAGTTGAGATTGCGTCATTTGCCCCCATACAGCCCACATTGTCTTCAGCTTCTTTCCATGACAGCAGCACCAAACAGCAGTACTGGAAAGTCTATCCAGTACTGCTCAGTTCATTTAAATGTAAATGAAACAGTTAATATTTAATAGGGAAGCAGTGCATTGCAGGTACATGTTTGCTGTGCTGTTTATCTTTGTCTCCTAGCAGGTCAACATAACTTGAAGATTTGTCTTTATGTGGAACTGTGGTCTGCTGTGACTAAATTTAGACCTCATTTGTGCTCTATATATGACCTTTAATTCATAAATGAAACCGGAATTAAAATGATGAAAGGTCCTAGTGTTGACAAATTATTAAGTGGAATCACCCAACCGGTTACAATGTGCTATCTATGCTGATATTGTGATGTGCTGTTCAGAAATAAACCAGTGCAGTTAGCTGAAGGTTAGGTGGTTTTTTTAAACACATCCATGCCAGGGCTTGAAGTGGTTGGTGGTAGCAGAAGCATTATTACCCTGCCAGTACCTTCTGCAGTCGCATGTGGCCCCTCAGTTCTTCAAAACGGCAAAACAAACAAGTGGAAACGGACAAAGCAACCTTAAGAAATTATCTGCTTAATTTTAAAATGATATGCCAGTAACAGAGTAAAAATTTTCAAAACAAATGAAACATGGTTTGTAAGATGATTTGCATGACTGGATTTTTCTTTTTTCTTTTTACTCAATAGACATTGTATGTACTTAGAGCCCAATATCTGAGAAAACCCACTGATGTATATAAATGTCCTATTATTTAATCATTAAGATTTAAGTTTTCTGGTAAACAAATGGAAAAACTTGCTAAGGGACTCCATAAAAGCTGAAGGTAATGTTTAGAATGGAAAGCATTAAAAATGTGGATTCCAAATGGAAAATCGTATTGGACACATGCTGAATAAAATCACCAGTATCGTTTTTGTTGCCTCAAGAATTCAATCATTTTGGCCAACTTTTATATTCGGAGTAATAGATTTCCTACTGTGAAATCCTGTAGATATATCTGTTATGGCAGTATTTTGTTTGAAAGCAGAACAGTATCGTTCGTAAGAATCTAATTTGGAGGGGAAAAAAGTGTGTGCTTGAAAACACTTTCCATTATACGTCTAACACAAGACCAAACCGAAGTGGTTGACCAGTTTCTAGTTGTGTTATAGCAGCAATGGAGACTGTGCAGAGAGTTCAGGGGCTTAGAGTGATTTAAAACTACACACAACAGAAAAAGAGTAACCAAAGAATAATGAAGGACGGAGGAACCAGAGCACAAATGGAGAAGTAGCAGAGCAGATAGTCATGCAGCACTGGTGCAAAAACACTGCTCAGTTTATCTGCTTTGCCAGTGTAGCTGTTTGTCAGCTAGATGAAGAGAAAAACAATCACAGCTTTCTCCAAAATGGCTGTGCAGGTCAGAGCCACTCAGTCTTGTGAACGTGGCTGGTTTCTCACACTTTTCCCTCATCTCCCTCTTCTTTCACCTCCGACCATTTCTGATACCCTCATGGTGTGCCTTATCTCAGTTATAATTGGAAATGCTTTTTACCATAAATGTGCGCAGATCTTGCTGTGATTTATCTCACCCTGTTTTATACTCTGAAATAATGCTGCAATTCAGGGTTTATATACGTTCCCTCTCAAACTATGTGTCACTTATATGCATCCAGCAGCAGAATGTGTCCTTTGAGAGAGGGACAACACTTCAAGTCATTTAGTGACTCATTTTTATGAATGCTTTTTTGCTATCTGTTAGGAAACTGGTATGTTTAGCTAGGCATCAAATAATTTGCAATGCCTAGTGGGAGTTCCTGAAAATGTATAGAGGGATCTAGCACTGGAAAGCATAAGGTTTGTTATTTCCCTTCTGAAAAGCTCTTCCCTCATCAGTACAGTAAAATACTGTTAAAAGCAATGTGAAGGTGTGGTAAATCTTGGGGGGGGGATATTTCTTTCTCTGCTGTTTTTCAACCTGTCTCTTTTTTTTCTGTCAGTGGGTTATTTTAAATCTTCCTGAGAACCATATCTTTAATATTTAATTAAAGGGTTAGCTAAAAGGAAGGTAGTGGGTGGATTGCTACCACTTTCCTCAAACCTACTTATTATGTATCTTCTTAAGTGTGCTTTAAATAGTTATAGCAAACATCATTGCTAAAAATCACAGTTGCTTTCTGGCTGTAGGAGGTTCTCTGTATCACTCAGAGTCTTGGAGCTGTAGGAGAGGCAAATCAAAAAAATCTGGAGTGCTTTGAAGCTGTAGCAGAAGGGGAGCAGAGCGCATGTGATAAGCTACAGCAACAAATAGTCCAAAGAAAAAAGAAGCAAAAGTACACTGCATGAACTAGGGCAGGATGAAATTCCTGCCACACCAAAAATAAAAATGCTCCTATTGAAGAGACAACTTACAGCAGGAGCAGCCTGTGCTAGGGGGAAGTGCAGTGAAAAGGGGGACAGCAGGGAGCATTAGAAGCATTATGCTTCTGACAAGGGAGGAAGGGACATTGCTAAGAGTGTGGGTAATTAAGAGATTTAGAAAGAGGGTTGATCTATTTTAAGAGAAATTAGTACATTGTTATTGTCTATCTGTATCAGTAGCTTATGCCTCAATGCTGTTGCTGAAGAATAGGTTCTACTTTTTCTGCACCAGGCAAGCCTAAAAAAGTCAATGAGAAAATCAGGAAAGGAAAGGTGTGTGAGAGAAAGGAAGGGAGCAAGATCTGGGAGAGAGAAGTATGAGGTGGGGAGAATGTAACTGGACAGCTGAAACACAGGACAAAAGAAGCCAATCGTGGAAGGGGGTAAAACAAGGAATCAAGGGAGGGTGACATAGCATGGTACCAGAAAGAAGCACTAAGCAGGGTTGTAGGACAGCAGTTTAGATAGGCCCTACTACAGGAGGTGATTGCAGAGCTGCTCCAGGTGCCTTTATGTTGAGGGAGCTTCAGTGAAAAAGATCCCATAGTGTCTTTTTTGTTTGTATCCTAGAAAGTGATACCTGCTTCTTCCTTGCTCTGTCCTCCTCCTGGCAGCTGAGAAGGATGTTAGGATTTGAAGCTATGGTGTGAAACTCAAATCAGGCCATCAGCTCACTTTCATCACTGAAAAATAGATCAAGTGTCATTCCCAGATCCTAAACTTGGGGAGGCCCAAATTAAAATAGATCGGACAGTCTTTGTCAAAGTTCCACAATAACAAAGAAGTGGGAGGATTTCTTTTGCTTACACTAAACGTCAATATTCCGCCTTTATTCAGTCCAAAACCTGCACAGGGCTTCTTGTAAAATCAGCAGTCAACACAGGTCCTCCAGTTCTCATTAGACCCATTTAATCAGGAATATTATTTTCCATCTGCTGCCCCCAGAACAGATGATTAATTTGAAAGTAGCATCTGGGGAGGTGTTAAGTTGTACTAGGAAATTACTTCCTGGCTTCTAGAATATGTCCTTTTGGAGGACCTTCTTTAAGTCTGGAAAAGCTACTCAACTGAACACTGGCATTGAATGAAAAAAGCTTATGGTAAAGGAAAGAACCTGTCCCTGGCTATCTAAACACTGAAGGATCTCCACAAAGAACTGATGATTTATGAGGGAACATATTGCTGTGACATTAGAAATTGGTCCTAAAAAACTCTAAAATCAAAAACTCAGCACTCAAAGACCTCTTGAACTTGCCTTATTTTCTCTCCAAAGGGCAAAGTATGTCCTTCATTCCAACCTGCACTTCAGTCCCAACTCCAAAGAAAGATAATAGGTACAGCCTGTTTATTTGGAGCTATGACACTATCATATAAAACAGGGTTCAATTCGTTCTCCTTGTCCAAAGCAGTAAATAAGATCCTAAAACAGAGCTTCTTGTATAAATAGCAGGGTTGGGACAAAGCCTTTCTAGTATAACAAATCCACGTGATAAGACTGTGTAATATATATGGTTTTAGAAAACTCATTTAGAAAGATATATTTGAAGGCACAGTTGCCAAGCAGTGATCGCTATCATGGCCAGTACCCTGACGTGTGCGGATTTTTCATTCCACAGGAATTTGTAATACAGACTAAATCTATTCTCAATGTGCTGGCTATACAGAGAAAATATTGTAGAACTAACTGGCATTTGGGATTTAAATCTCTGTTTCTTCTTTGCCACATTTTAATCTTCTTTCACGACTGTTAAGCACAGCCATAGTGTCTTGGTTTTACACTCGCATTAAAGCCAGCATGGTTATTTACATGACTCCAGTGAGATGGTTGGTTATGAACACACTTTTCTTGTTGAGGAGGGTTTTTGAGGATAGCTGTCTTCCAGATGAATGCCAGGGTATGGAGCTCTGCTGGTGTACTGAGGATTTACTTTTTAGTGATACGTGGGCAGGTATGATGCATGCTTAGGGATCTGAAGGCTTAGCTGTCTTACACTGGGAAGCACTTGCGTAGTCAGGGTGGAAGGTTTGTCTCTTCCATGCGGTAGGTGAATGCTGGTGGAGAAGGTTCTCCTCAAAGTGCACAATGAATTATAGTAACAGAATTAAGCAGGCCAACCTGCCAGTACAATGTAATTTTCCAGTTATCTATCCCCTCATCCCTGACCAGCACCAACCTGTATTAAATGTTTTCTACTGCACACACTACATTTCAGAAGATGACAACCAGAAGAGACACTAAAGAAGAAGAGCTGGATATGTATCTTGGATACTGGATATGTATCTTCTCCAGCTTTTCCAGCTGGGGGAACAAGCCTCTGAGCTTGTCTAGGCAATGTGCATCCTGTCTTGTATCCATATACCAATCTTGCAAATACTTTACAATCATGTGTATAAGTTGGATTGAGTCAAACTGTTCAGTGCACCTCTGACCTGGGTTCAGATTTGCAGAGCAGATGGTTAGTAAGTATGCACTGAAGGCTTTTGTGCAAGTTAGTGACACATTTAAAGTTTTGCTTTGTTCGCTCTGAAGAATAAAGCGGCTGTCAAACTAGGTCTGAGGACAAATAGGTTGAAAGTGAGTCAGCTGCTATTATCAGCACAACTGCACCAGAGAGGTGGTTTCATTTTGTACATGAAAGGCTAGAGGTGAGGTACTGCCACAAGCGCAGACAGGAGGACCTTGCAAGAAGTTATAGAGACTTTTTCCCTCACTGTATTATGGACTATTTAATTACATCCTCTTAAATTTACATTACTCTGCTTTGTAAATTTTACCCCCCTCTTTATATCACTTCCAAATTTTACTAGTATGCTAAGGGAACCTTAAAACAAGTCATGTAAATTGACATTTAAAACCTGTCTTTCATTCTAGAAGCATGCAAATGCCATGCTGACACCTGTCAAATTTCACCGACAGCTTCCTCACACTAGCAAGTCTTGGACAAATCAGTGATGACGGTAGTTAACACAAAAATAGAAACTGTAATTTGGATGTTTGAATTGGTCTTTTCCCTGATTGCTTTGTCTTTCAGTTTGATTGACTTCAGAACAGAATGTCAAGATAACAGCAGTGAAACTGCCATAGTGTTATTTGTTTATTTATAACAGTTCCTTTTGTTCATGCTGCTAAATAAGGTGGTGATAAATATTCATTGCAGTTGTGTTTCACCAAATGGGAATTCAGAGATAACTCCTCACACTCTGAAAACTTTGTATTTCATACTTAGTGTTTGCCACCACACTTAGCATGCATTATCTTTTGTTGTCAAATATTCTTGTGGTATTTTTTACTTGGTGACCTCATGTGTTTTAAATTACTTTGGTTTACTAACAGAAATATTTGAAGTATGTCTCAGGTTCTCTCCACAAAATCAATGAAATGTAACTGAACCAAATCTAATTGTCTGTGTGATTTAGAGGAGTTCTTCACTTGCCATTTGCATTAAAAAGATTCATAGACTTTTGCCAAAGATTCCCTTCTGAAGTTTCTCGACACAACCAAGACTTTGAATTCAGCACAAAAATCCATTCTTTAACTTTGCATTAATTAGCATGCATCTTGGGAATGAAAGCAGACCAGCCTCAAGAGAAACTTAAACCATTTTCTTCATTTATATCAGCGTTGTTTAGGTCTGAGAATGTATGGTACCAGTACAAACTCAGGTAATGCCTTATATTGGGTGCGATTTTTAATTATTACATAAATATCATTTTATAATATACTAATAGACTTTATGATAATCCCACCAGATTGAGAGGAATTATGAATATTCTAGAAGGCAAGGCTCAATTCAGAGGGACCTGAGCAAGCTGAAGGAGTAGGCCAACAGAAACTTCATGAAATTTGACAACAAGAGGAGCTAAGTCTTGTACTTTGAATGGAGCCATCCAATTGATCAGTACAGGTTGAGGACTTTGGCTAGCTCACAGTTCTGCAGGAAAAGACTTGTAGGCACTAGTGGACAGCAGATTTACAAGGCATCAATGGTGTGTCCTTGTGTTAATGAAGGCTAGTCACACGCTGGGTTGCGTTGGCAAGAGCATAGCCAAGTGGCCAAGGGAAGCAATTATTTCCCTCTGATCATCACTTGTGAGATGACATCTGGAGTATTGTGTTCAGTTTTGCCCCCTCCCCCCAGAACAAGGCACTTTTTGACAAATTGGAAGGAATCCAGTGGAGGGACAACAAGATGGTTAGAGGTCTGAAGCATATGATGTGTGGGAAGAGGCTGAGACAGCAGGTTCTGCTCAGCCTGGAAAGAGAAAGCTGAGGGGAGTCTGACTGCGGTCCTCCACTACCTAGAAGGGGATTATAGAGAAGATGGAGCCATACTGTTCTCTGAGATGAAGAACAAAAAAGCAAGAGGCAGCAGACGCAAGTTGCATCAAGCAAGGTTATAGCTGGATGGAGGGAAGAGCCTCTTCACCACACGAGCAGTTAAGCACCAGGGTAAGTTGCCCAGAAGTAATGGAATCTCCATTGTGGGAGAGTTCGGGGAGTCAGCTTGACAATGCCCTGAGTAACCTGATGCAGCTTTGAATTTAGACCTGCTTGAAGCAGGAATTTGGACTAGAGACCTGCATAGATTCCTTCCAAACTAAATGTTTCTGTGATTCTGTAATATTATTAATATTATTAAGTTTGCTATTCAGAGGTATCGAATAGTAAATAGCAATATTAAATGAATGTACAATTATGTAATTATATAAATTAAATAATATTAAATAAATAGCAATATTAAATAGCATATAAACAAATTTCATGGCCAAAAATATGCCTGCCCTAATATGTGAAGCTCTACTTGATCCATAAAGCTGCTAACTATGCAACTTCAGTCACTTTCAGGAGGCTGCCTTCATTATTTACAACTCACTGAATTAAATGATTATAATAATGAGAAGTAGCATTTTCCATCCTGTTATGCTTGAGAAATAATTTGTGTCAACCATAATCAAAACCACAGCTGAGTATAAATGAAAGGAACCTGAAAACTTGCATACAAGCAAATTCAAAAATTAATTACACTGGCACAAATGAAAGGAAACCACCTGGTGATTCATGAATTACCACATTAGCACATGCTTTCTCCTGAAGCTGCAGAAGTACTTCATGCTATGTGGCCTTTTTGATGGTTAGAAGGATGGTAAATGGGCAGAAGGTGGTGCATACAGTATCATAAAACCAGAAGATGGGTCATCTACTCCTGCACTCCAGGCCTCTCAGTTATCCAGAAGAAAATCAAAGCAGCAGAATTATTCAGGCTTCCTACCTTCTTCACACAGGAGACCAGCCTCCGGGAAGGTCTGGTTGCTCGTGGCTCCGTACCAACCCATCTTAGTGCAAACCACCCCCTCCCAAGTAACCTATGCTCTAACGTACCTGTGTGGATGCAGTTGTATAAGCTTGTGCAAACACCTATTGAAGGTGTCCCTGGATTAAGCCTAATTAGCATAGCCACACTGAAATTTTTCCATACATACACCAGCTACCAGTCCACTGCTATAAGTATTTCCCATATAAATAGGTATTTTGAGAGAACTTTCAATTCTTTTTTTCCCCGAAGCACTTTAAGCCTAACAGGTTTTTCATGCTGTCTCTTTGCCTACAATGCAAGATTGAAAAATATCTCCCTCAGTAGAGCGAATACAAAGCAAAGCATGTAAAGCAAACCTGGCGCTTACAGCTGGCATCTTCTATGGGAAAATTCTCTAAATTCTGAAAAGCAATTTACTGTACTTGAGGTACATTTACAAGGCTTTCATGATTGATTCCTAAGGTGACCCATTCTTGAATTCCTAGGGCCAAAGCCCCTGTTATATGTCTTGCCCTGATTTTACCTTCACCCAGTTAAACTTTTGCAGATTAATGGCTGAAGCAAAAAAAGGATTTGCAGGCATTTCTGACAGGGACCTCCACCTGGAATGTATTATAATACAACATATCTGCTTGTTCTTTATGTCCTCGTTCTGCACAACAGATCCCAATCTGCTCAATACACATGGCAAAAGAAGGCCAGTGTGAGGACCTGCATTTGTCTTTCCTTTCCTGCTCCCTGGTGTGCTTTGCATCACTGTTCCTAGACAGGAAAGCCTTCTGTGAAGGCACTTATTTTAACACCAATTCTGAGATAAAGTTGTGTTGTCAAGTACCCCTCCCTCACAAGCACAGTCAGAGCACTTGGAAAAAACAAAGGGATTGAACAAAGAACTAATGTATTCAAAGTGACTGGCCCTAGAGCACAGCTGTTGACATTGCAACAGTGAGTAGTGTTGTGATTCAGCTCGTTTATCCTCTACAGGGTGCAGAATGGAATAACACTGGAAGTGCAGTTGGTTTTGATGCTAAGCATTGCATGAGCCGTTCTGCTGCTGTCAGCAAGCACAACTGGTGTCCAGCCTTTATAGGATCTCTTGAAACAAGGTGTGTTGAGTTGCCTGCCACCTCTCCTCCATCACCAAAAAGAAAAAAATCTGACTTTTGGTCTGACCTTTTGGCCAGCTCCACTACAGGCACTCTTTTTATTCCCACTGTCTTTTATATACTACTATGTATATATGTATATATGTGTATATATATCAGGAGAAACCTGGACCCAAAGCTGACTGAAAGCGGACCCAAGACCAAAGCTAAAGCAGAATATTCTGTTATTCTTTCTACCATAACACCCATAAGGCTTCCAAACCTGAAGCATAACTACATATACAACTTCTGCAGCACTTGGGCTATGAATGACAACTTTATCTCAAAGCCATTTCTGCTCTTCTTTCTGTACTGGCAATACTAAATTCAAAGATTTTTGCCCATTGGAAGTGACCTGAAGAGAGGACATATTTCTTGACATCAATTTCATTGGCAGATGACATGATCAGGTTGCTGTCTAATCAATAATTGATGCACCGGCTCTCAAAGAAAGACAGGTGGACACTGCCCATAAGCATAGAATCACAGAATGGTTTGGGTTAGAAGGAACCTTACAGATCATCCAGTTCCAATCCCCTGTCATGGGCAGAGACACCTTCCACTAGACCAGGTTGCTCAAAGCCCCATCCAGCTTGGCCTTGAACACCTCCAGGGATGGGGCATCCACAGCTTCTCTGGGCAACCTGTGCCAGTGCCTCACCACCCGCTGAGTAAAGAATTTCCTCCGAACATCTAAATCTCCCGTCTTTCAGTTTAAACCCATTACTCCTTGTCCTATCACTATCTGCCCATGTAAAAAGTTGCATAATACCCATGGTAAATTCAAATGTAACTAGCCGAACATGGGTATGTATGGTGAGGGTCCACCATGGTGAAGGTGACAAGTGAGCCAAAAACAGTGTCCAAAGCAGTACACATGGTAAACATAAATTATTGTAGGTAACTATGTTCCTGAAAGAACTTACGATTTCTTTGGAAACAAACAGACAAACAAAACCAACAGAAGTTATTGCAGCCTCCTGAAGGAGAAGCTTCTGGTTATGCTGTTGATTTCTTTTGAAAGCAACTGACAGGGAAGAACATAAAATTTCTGGCAGTAAAGCAAGCCAGACTGAGAAGGATGACAAGTCAGAGGGTGCCTAGAAATTTACAAGACTACCAGGAAATTCTTCTTTGTTCTCTCTCCTAAACCACTTCACATGTCTGAAGCAGCCATTCAGTTAATATACCTTTCCACCTTCACAGTCTTTTCCCAAGAGATTTTTGGAGTACATTTGGATTGTACCGAAGGGACTGTGTCACTGACACCATCATGGGCCAGTGTGGACTCCTTTAAAATGAAAAATGGCAAGTTTTGGTAGGGTGGAAGGCACTCACAAATGTTTGTATATTCCCTTCTTCCTCGGCTAGCAGGCATCTGTAAACTTGTATGACTCATTTCTGCTTCGCATAGCTGTACCTGATTTCATATGTTTTTAGGTAAGTTTGTGCAACATATCAGCTGGAAAGAAAGTGGGAAGCTGCCAATATAACAAGTAATTGAAGTGTGTGCTTATCTAATGAGCGCAAATAAACATTGCTGTTGCCTTTGCGTGGTTTAAAGTGACAGCCATCTCTTCGTGAGAGCTGACGCATGAATCAAAGAGTAGGCACCTCTGACTTACAACATGATTGTGCCGTCTCTGTCATTGAAATTAATTTCAGGAAATAAATTACCTCTTCAGGACAGTTTTGCAAGTGATCTGAGATTTTGTCAGGTGGCATGTAACAATAGCTCTCATGTAATTGAGAAATTGAAACAGCATTTTATTCACCAAGCGCTTGCATCCCTTCATCCTCTAATACTGACGCTGTAAAACAAATGATGAAACCTTAAGTACACTCATTAACTCATGAAGTTAAACAGCTAGCATATTTAGCTTCAGCTGAACAGGGCAAAGCACCAAAGTGTTTTTTTTTTTTTTTTTTCTCCTTAATGTTTGGCCAGGTTTTTCTCTATGTAAGAAAAAACTAGTAACAAGATAGGACCTCCCCATTTCCAGTCAAAGAAAGGCTCCTTAACAATGTCCTTAACTTCTTAGAGGCTAGGTTCATGCTAAGGGAAAACAGTCTTTTTCAAGCAGAGCCCCCTGCCACATTGCTTCCACCTCCCATAGACCTGTCCTGTTCCCGTTTCCCTGACAGACTAGGCCAAAGCAAGAAAACCATTGCTCAATAGATGACAACACTGGCAAAGCTGAGTCAACATCAGTAACATAAGAGGTTGATTCAAGCAGCTAGTCAAAATGTAATCCCTTGTAGGCATTATTTCAATTAAATTTAATTATTTCAATTTGGAAGAGAAATATTGAGGTATCTTTGATGGAATCCACTCACTTGTAAGAAAAGACAAAGTCTTCTTGACCTCAGGAGGAAAAAAGCAATAGGAAATTGTTTTTTATTTCACAGCTTTCTGACCAGAGAGACCTCTTTGTATAAGGGCTACATATTCAAAAGATTGATTTATCCTTCCCAAATCAGCCATCTGCTGCTGCCTAATGGATAAATGTACCAGATTCCTTGTGGTGAGGTGGTGCGGTGAGTAGAAATGGGGGGTGGAGAGTAGGACAGGGTAAGGGGAGAAGAAAAGAAAGCAAAGTTAACACTGGGCAACCAGCAAAGGTGTTATGTTCTAGACTGATCTAGCCAAAAGGAGTAAATGCAGGAGACCAGCTGGCAAGAAAATGCACTCAGCTGAGCCAGACAAGCACCTTCATGTCCCTCCTTCTGTACTCTCACTGTTTTCCACTTTCTATCAGTAAGGTAAAAATCCAACAAAGTGACTCACTCAATTAAATCTCAGCTCGTAGTAAAAACCCCACCCTCCCTTCATACCTCAGCCTCTTCCTTCCTAAGCAACACAACACTCTGAATTAGACCAGAGAAATTACTTCAGAGAAAGTTTCACCTTGTCTTCCATTTTCAAGGTCAAAAGTAATTGAAAAAAATCCATTTTATCAGCACTAGGCAAAAAACATGTTTTTTACTTAAATAAAAATAACCTTTTACTTAGTGTAAAGGGATCCAGATACTTCAGAAAGTGGAAAGAGGCCCTGTGGAAATCAGCAGGAGTTAACTACGGACTGCCACGGGACCCATGTATCACTGGTAGGACACAGCAGCTTCCCCAGCTTGCTCTGAGCGCAGGCGGTGCTCAGTGAAGGATGGCAGAAAGTGCTTGCAGAGCCTCTGGGCTGCGCACACCCTCGGAAGGCAGGGACAACTGGAGAGGGCGACAACCCTCACGTTTTGCAGTGAGCTCTGATTTTTTCTATTACTGCATCTGATCCCAGTGGAAATTTTGTCACGCTTAAAGCTGATCAAAAAGGAATCTTAGCTTTGCTACTGTGCTATGTGTGGGGCAGCTTTAGCTAGTCAGTAACTTTATTGCTAGGATATTCAGACTTTGAACATGCTGTACAAACATACTGGAAGATACAAGGCTTTTCTGAAAGAATGTCTGACAACATTCATATATGGTATCTCATAATCTTTCAATATTACTTGCAAATTCCATTCTGTGTTCATGATGTGCAATAAAAGCAACTGTTTTGTCTTGTGCTATGCAAGATGTGAAACAGGCATCTGTTTTGTATTTTTGGTATAACATAGAAATGTTGAGATCAGTAAAAATGAATTGTGCAGCTGGATGAGACAGTCATCTAGGTCTGTATCCTAATGACTTAGAGGAGAGTGTAAGACTTGTCCTGGGGGTCAGAAAGATTCAGGCTGGAGCGGGGTTATCTCCTTTGACCCCTTACTCCAAGAAAGGCCAGCTTTGAGATTAGGTCAGGTTGCTCAGGGCATTGTCCAGGTGAGTCCCGAATATCTCACAAGGTGGACATTCCACCACCTCTCTGGATAGCCTCTTTCAGTGCTTAGTCACCCTCCAGGAGATCAACCTTTTCCTCCTGTCCGATCAGTGCAGACCATGGCTGCTGGCTCTCGTCTTCCATCACTGAGCACCTCTGAGAGGAGCCTGCACTTGGGAGAAGTGAGCAAAACTAGCCCTAAAAGAGAGAAAACAATTGTTACATTTTGCCGATTTGTATCTCAACATCTTGGTATTTCATTCCACTTGAATTATCCACCAAGCAGAGGTCTACCCTGATCTGTGTATGACAGTGCCCATATTTCATTACCAAGACAGTATTATCCACTTCAAATTCTGAAGTGTTTGAAGAGCTTTCTATTTTCCCTCCAGTGCTCCTTCCATTGTATTGAATACGGAGGGCCATTCGAGACAGTCTCATCCATTTACTTGTCTTTTATTACATCCTTCTTCATTAGACTGCCTTGTAATATGCTCAGGTAAAACAAATACTTCTGCAGATTTTGCTAATTCACTGTTCACAACCTTTTGTTTTGTTTTGTTTTCAAATTTCCAAGTATTTAATGTTATACAGGTCAACTGTTGAAGCTTAATGTTTTTAAACATTTTGACATTTCTAATCTTTTGCTATCCTGAAAATTGATTTTTCAATCCTTGTCTGTTTCCTGTCTCATGGCCAGAGTTGTAGCCATAACAAGATTCTGCATTTTTATAGCTGCTAAGAAAGGATTTCCTCAAAGGTTTTTGAGTGATTAACCACATTATGTTCTCCTTTATCCTTTGTTGTTGTTGTTTGTTTGTTTGTTTTTGATTTCAAACGACCAATTAAAAATCTGTCAGTTACAGGCACAAGGCTTACTGGCTCCTGAATCTTGGGATCACTCAGAAAGATTTTTTTTCAAGCTGAAAACAAAACCAAAACAGAACAAAACAGATCCTCAGCATTTTGGCTATCCTTAACCCCCTAGCACAAAATCAGATTTCAGTAAGAAATTAAAACGTCTATTTTTATAGGCAATATATATTACTTTATACATTATGTAATACATGTAGAATGCAACATATGTAAATGTGTATAGATAAATGCTTTACATTATATTATACAATATATGAAATATAAATATAGTAAATATTATGAGCGTAGTATATTATATAACCCATGAATAATTATTTCAGCATGTGCATATATTATATGAGTTATATATCACAATGTGCATATAAAGTAGATACAATTTATAACATAAAAATTATAAGTACTAATATATCAAAGTAAAATTTTAAAATACTAAAGTATAAATGAATCAAGCATTTCACATAAATTTAAATCAACAAAATGAAATGTTAGTGTACATATATAAAACATATTACATATAGAGTATGCATTAATATTATTTTATATATATATTTATGACATGTTATATACTACATCGTGGTTTAATTTGCAGCTTACAAGCTCTTGAACACTCACCAGCTGGGCCTTTATGGAACAGGCTACTCTTTTGTGTGTCATTTTGTTTTTGTACCTGCCATTTTGTTCATCGCATTGCTCTGGTGCTTCCTGTCCTTGTAAGACTTCATCATTACTCACAAGCCCAGAGCTGGCATGTCTTCAACATTGTCTGCAGAGAAAGTTGCCATTAAGAAATCATGTAGCTTGCTAGCAATATCCTTAATTGCTCCTTTAAGCACTCAAGGAATCAGCTCTTCTGTGGACACATTTCCCTCGGGAGCTGGAATATAACCAGTAAGTGCATCAATGCTTAAATGTATTGTGCACTCCTTGGAAGCCATAGTTTTAGTGTTGTGCATGCACACAATGCCTGAGGTGCATCCTTTCCTTTAAACATTGGATATTTGATCTTCAAAATCCTTCTAACATTCCTCTCATCCAAAGCCAGCTGCCATTTCTGCATTCGCTTATTATTCCTTCATGATGCAGGATTTCTGTTCTCAGAAAGCTTCCCCAGCTTTCCAAGTTTCTCCCAGTGTTTATCCCACTTCCCACCCAGCCCACCCGTTCTCACTGAAGCTCTCCCCACCAGGGATGGCGTGTACACTCACAGCCAATTTCACTTTCTTGCTGGGAAGCAGCAAGCAGTTTGTGAATGGACACATCCACACGAGAACGAGCAGATGGCATTTAAGAGGATATTCATAGACCAGACAAGCTCTTCCCCTAAGCAAGGAAAGCCCCACAGGGACACCTGTAGAAGGAAGTGGTTTTTATTTGATGTATGCAATGGTTCTGAGAAAGCATTTCTTGTGCACATTGCTTCAGTCAGTCCCAAACCACGCTGCTTCTCCAACGTCCTGGGCTCCTGAAGGCCCATCCTATTTACATCCTTAAGTGGTGCTGGGAGAACAGTTTGTCAAACAAGGTCACCCCCTCTGAAGAACATTTATGTAATGAGAACTTGTGGAGCTGTCGTCATGGGCTGCATATGCTTCGGTTTCTTTTGGCAGGTCATTTCTGGGCCATCTCTGTTCTGTATGTAAGGGCAATTTGTCGCTGCTGGCACTCATCTTCCACGCATAAGGAAGTGAGCAGCTCTAGAGCTAGAGCCAATCTTTCTATCTTTGACTTTCAAGCTCTGGAGGCAAATATAATGGCTTTCCAGTAATCATGATGCATTTGTTAAAATCCTGTCCCCAGCCCTTGCATATAAACAATAGTCGACAGCTTTGCTTGGTGCTACCAGTCATAAATTTACGTGTTGTCCTTACCAGCTCTTTGAGACTTTTGACTTCTTTTTATGATCAGCATCTGCTGTTCATTTTTGCACAGTAAGGCCCTTCCATTGGCAATTTTAGCAGTTAGTCTAACAAAAAGGTATCATTCATATAGATCTCTGCACATTCTGTCTGTAAATCAATGGTAATTTGTTGGCAATCGCTCATTTCCAACTGAGATCTCCCTGTTCTCCCATTGCCTATTTCTTTTTTTCCTCGTCTTAAACAAGCATAGTGTAGTTCAGGAAAATGCAGTATTTCAGTACAGCTGTGTCAATGGCGAGCTGACTTTTGTTTAGCTGTTTTGCTGAACATCTTCCCTACAGGAGTGGGCAAGTGGAGCAGTTGCCCAGAGAGGTGGTGGAATCTCCATCGTGAGGCATTCCCAGGCCCCACCTGGGCCTTCAGCAACCTTCTTGAGCCTACGTAACCTCCAGAAGTCCCTGCCAACCTAACTTGTTCTACTATTTCCATGTTTCTGTGTTCGCTGTTTAGTGGACAGAGTTAATTTGAAACATAGCTTAGTTTACCTCAGAATATAGCCTGGAAATTAGTCTAGAGAGACAAAATTATGTCAGCTTTTTGTAGACATTTGGCATACTGCAAAGAATATTGGGAAATACCCTGATTCATGATGTTTACCTTTTCAGATCAAATCTGGCTTGCCGTGCTTTTCTATGAACTTTGGGAAAGGATTATACTGAGTTCTGCTCTCCTTTCAATATGGTTCACAGAAGTCAGTAGAGTTACTCTGTAATCACCGTGCTGTACCAAGACACACTGTAGTACAAAATCTTAATGTTCTATCCTGTGCTCAAACTCCTCAGAAAGCCCCCCCAGATTATTTCTCACCATTAGTACTACATTATCCCTATTATTTCTTCTCAGGGAGAACAGCACAGTCTCTGTAATTGCATGATCAGAGATTTCAGATTATTTTAACGCTGCAAAGCTTTTATGTAACATCAATTCTTAATAAAGCATGTCACTTCTGTGACCTGTTGCAATTTGTCACAGGAAGCATTAAAGAGCCAGTTAATATTTGAGTGCTTTGAGTGGGTTATTTTGTGAGTTCTCCTGAACATTGGATGTGGATTCAAATCCTAACTGGATGTAAGAAAGCAGAATACAGCAGATTTTCCATAGGAAACAGATAAACTGCTTGTCAGTTGTGATAACACCTTTTGTTATTTGACACACTTTTCTACACTTTTCTTTAGCTCACTTTTTTCCAGTGCAAGGTGTAGCAGCGTTGCTTGAAAAGGTTTTGCTAAAAACAAAACAAAACAACACAACTTTTTTTTTAGAAAGCAAGCCCAGATTAACTAAATTGCTTCTGATATCCAACTGCTAAAGTCCCACCCACAGAGAAGTGCAAGTCAGTTGCCTTAACATTGTTTCTGACTGTAAGATGTTCCAGAGTATCAGAAACATCTCCACAGGACTGGCTGGCACCACATCAGAAACATGGCTGGCACCCCATGGGACCCACAGGAGAATCAACAGCAAACGTGTTACTTTTCTCCACAGACAGCTTGGTTTTGAGATGGTCTCACAAGCCACCTAGAACAAACCAAGCATGCTTGCTATCAACACCTTCCACCAGTATTCCTTTCCTAGAGAAGAATTTCCCAGCCTCCTTGAAACATACTGTAGTCCAGCCAGGATTAGCACCTCACAGCCTGTCATTCCTTTAGTGCCTAGACTTCCTTTCCAAAATGAGATAACTGAGAAACTGCATGTCCTGTGCCCCCTGATTTTATTACACGTCAATCATCAATGTCTTAAATCCCCTCTGGTCAAAGCTCAGGCCCCGGCCCAGCACTGGTGTGGTGCATGTTTGGGTGGATGACCATCTCTTGGCCAAAGTCAAAGGGAGCATGGGCTTTCCTGTACTGTCTAGTAACCAGATAATCCTGCCCTGATTTCAGGTTTTTGCAGGAAATGAAAATGTCCTAAAATTGCTCAGATCTACCCTTTCTATCTGAGACTCACAGTCATTATGTACAGCTCATACTCTGCCTCTAGAGACAACATTTATGGCTGAGCATGTGACTTAATAATAACAGGAACAATTCAGATCTGTAGATATCTCACATTGTTTATGTACTGCAGCCTCTCCAGCTAGGAATGCAGCATTTTGAAACACGGGACACGATTCACCAGCCTTGTAGCTTTCATAATGCTGTTGCAGTAACAGTATGGCATGGTGATACAAAAAGCCAGGGTGGAGGCTCACTTCTAGCACAGCAATCTAACATTAACAATTTAATCTACAGTTTCAACTCAGACATCTTTTAGACTTTGATTTATGAAATAGTTGAATTAACAATAAAATTATTCCTTCTGCATTTTGGCAGGTTCCACTGAATTAACTTGAATGACAGTAAATGAAAAGGACTACCAATATTAAACCATTGTATGTAGTCAGTAGGGGACCCAGTGACTGTGTTGTTAAACCACTGCCCTCAGGATTGTCACAAGTTCACATTTCCCTAATCGCAAAATGCAATATTTACATGTCTGAATTGCCAGAGGGTATTTAAAGGTAGTACTGAGCAGAAGAGACCCAGATGTCTGTGATTCTGTACATTACTAAAGGCATCCACCCAGGGAGCAATTGTAGAACCAGAAAAAGATTAAGGTTTGAATCAACCCTTGCAGGTTAGCTGGTGCAACCCCCTGCTCGAAGTAGAGCTAGCCTCCAGGCTAGAGCAGCTTGCCCAGAACCTCACACAGCCAAATTTTGAACATCTCCAAGGATGAAGATCCACCACCTCCCTGGGCAGCCTGCCCCGCTGCTCAACTCCTCCTGTGGGGAAGACTTTTTTCCTTCTGTCCAGCTGGAATCTCCCTTGGTGCATCTTGCGTCCTTTGCTGCGAGTCCCGTCACTTTGCACTGAGAAGTGGCTTTGTCTTTCCTATAACTGTTATTTACTGGAAGACAGCAACTAGATCTTACCTACCATTTCTTCTTCAGGCTGAACAATCCCATTTCTCCTAGCCTCTCCTTACAGGGCATGGGCTCCAGCCTCCTAACCATTTTGGTAGCTCTCTCCACGGGTGGACTTTTAAACAGAAAAAGGAATCAGAGTGGAAACTTTTTCTGTTTACTAAAGTAAATGTAAAACAATACATGCATATATAAGAAGAAATGTACAAAATAAAGTTCAAGTTAGCAAGAAAATTACACGATAATAAGAAATCATTTTGTGCACAGTTTGTTCTTACCTTGTTGTATGTCCAAAGAAAACACTGATAAATATATTCAAGGGAAAAGAATCAGCAGATGATTTCAAGCTGGACTGCCTATTACTTCTTTTGAATCTGTCCTCTCTAAAGAGTATTAGTAATTAATGTATCTGAAAAAGTGAACTAGCCCAGTGGAAAGATTGCTCATGCAGATAATGTTGATGAAAAGGTGTCAGGGACCAAGGAAAGAACAGGATAGAGAATAATAAAAGAAATTAGACCTAATGAAATAAATTAGATGTCTTCAGATTAGACAAGCCCGATAAGCATCATCTAAGGATACCTAGAGAAGTGTCTCCCACTGTCTCAGAGCTCTTAGCAGTCTGAGAAACTGAGCTCACAGGAGATTAGAAAAGAACAGATGTTTTTGAGACACTGAAAGAGAGGAGCCAGGAAATAATGGAACAATCGGCTTAACTTCAAGGCTGTCATTCTGGCATCTTTCACAATCTCTAAATTATTTTTACCATACCAATGAAAAATATAAATCCAAATTTAGCTGATTTTGCAGCAATTTCAACTCCCCCCCACCCCCCAAATTTATTACTAAGGTGTAAAAGAACATATTTCTAATGTGTAGACCACTTCAACTCACAGCTGAGTACACTTACACCTCTACACTTAAACAAACAAAAAACAACCAACCTCAGAAAGCTAGGAAATTGTAGGATATAGAAATACATAATTAAATAAGTGTACTGTAAACTCAATAAGGTCTGTGCCTATGCAAATGACAGATAAATAGCAAACAGATCAACTGAGACTGCAAAACATGAGGTGATGTTAAAACATCTGTAGGAGCGATTGAAGTTGCACAAGAGAAGTAGCAATGTTCAACCCGTTCTGAAGGTGGGAGGTGCCTTTCACTTTATCCTTGTAAATTGTCATTAAAGAAGGTGTCAACTCATCGCTTCTGTGGATTCGTGCTTAATACCCTATAAACACTAAGAAAGGACATTACAGAAGATGGAGGGAGCTTTTCTCAGAAAAGATAAATATCTGATCCTGTAACGCCCAGCTCCACCTGTTATCTGCGGGAGAAGGTAAAGGCTCTAAGAAGCATGATCTCCTCTTTCTCTGCAGTTTGGAGAACGTTTTCATCAACATGACAGGTAACCTACTGCAAACAGAGAGACCTGATTGCATGGCAAGGGCCTTACACCAAGTAGTGCACATACTCTGCTACCCTGGCTATCTCGAGGCCTCTTAGCAACAGATCAAGCCTAAGAAAACACATTATCTTCCACCCATCCTTCTATCATAATTATCCTTTCGGTTACCTTTTTTCTAGGAGGCCAAAGAAGTTGATTGGATTCTACTCTCCTGATGAAACTCCACCATCTAAAACCCTAACTTGCAGGTTTAAGAGGATTTTAAAGTAAGGCAGAGAAACCCCCTCAGAAATCCCAGAAGGACCTCAGGCGAGGTCCCCCCTCAAGCAGTTTGCATTGCTGTTTCATTTAGTACCTTGAGACTGTCCCCAAGAGCAGATCCATTATGCATCGACCCAGACAGTAAGACTCAAGACACTCAAACACCCCTTGCTTGTAGGACATATGTGTGTAGGATGTGGACGAGGCTGGGAGCTTCTGCCTGTTCCTTTTTTTTAAAATTATGCAGTCATGACCTTTAGCTCCATTCTGCACTGCAGACAGAGCTGAGGAACATGTTTTCTGCCTCCATAGCCCACAGTTCTAGAAAATTTTACTGGTCCACTGAGAAGAGATCATGAGGCATTCCCACAAGTTCCAATCCCTTTCTGCATTAGGAGATACATATTTTAAATTGGAAAAAGGTATGCAACTTTGCATTAAAAATGATCCATGCAATTAATATGATAATTTTAAAAATCATCCTTCTAAATAATTTACATTATTTATCATCATGAGTATGCCACCATGTAAAACTCTTAAACAATGATTACAATTACTTTTTTTTTTTTTTGTATTCCAGAGTACTTTGCACAAAGCTAGTTATATTTTCTCGTTGTTTATTAAATTGGAACATTTCACACGTCTGCAAAGATTTTTTTCTGTCATCAAGAGAAAAGCAATTTGAAAACATCAGAATATGAAAATGAAGTTATATGGCATGGAAACCCACCAAGAAAATTCCAGAATAAATGCAGCAGCATGAACATCTTGAAATTTCAAACAGTTGTGAAGCAAACAGGGGGTTGAGTGCAGTGATTATTTCCCTCTGCTTATAGCCTGTGAGGCTGTACCTGCAGCGTAGGTCCATGTAGGCCCATCAGAAGAATTGTCAACATACTGGAGAGGCCCACTAGGTAAAGACCCACCAAGAGGGTTAGGAGGCTACAGTGTGTGATCAATGAGGAGAGGAGATATCTGGGTTCGTATAGCCTAGAGAAAAGACTGTTAAGGGGGGGGGTTCATACAATCCACTTTATCAGGACTTTTGTATGCTCCTTACCATCATTCCTTGGAGCTGCCCAGTCAGCCTGTTCTCACAATTAGTGGGCACTGAAGGTATTAGTACTATGACTACTGCATCAGCAGCAAGCTGAAGGTTAAACAGGTATACTCACCAATACATGGTCAACAGCTGAAGGTACCTGATTTTTCACAGTAAAAAGCATTTTATATGGGCAAAGCATAATCAAATGCACATTTGAGTACATTATATTTCTTCGGGAAATGCCAGTGCCTCAAAGCTACACCCCAAAAACTACACGTGAGCAGTTAGTGACCCCACATTGGAATTGGGATGACTGATCTCTCTGTAAGAAACTGAACACTTGAAAGTCACAAAAAATGCTTACCCAGTTCATCTCTCTGCTTGTTTTTAAGTGCTCAGCTCCAATCTTCCACAAGGTCTTTAACAGTTCCATCTGCTAACTTTTTATTTTAGCATTTACTTGCAGTTGCAGAGGATGCTGGTCAGAAGGGGCTTCTGGAGGTTTCTAGCCCAACCCTGTGCTCAGAATGGGGCTGTAATAAACACTCGATCATGTCAGCCGTGACTTTGGCTGACTCTTGAAAACCTCTGAGGATGGAGATTCCATTTAAATGTCATTATATCAAGAAACAATACATTGTAGAGTTGTCTAAACTATTATTCTCTTTGTCAAATATGTTGACTTCTGTACATTTATTGTAACCCGGGAAGCCAAAAAGAAATCTGATGTTTGAGTAATGACTGCAGATGAGACATTATGAATGCTAGATACAGAGTTTTGCTCTGCTGTTCTGTTTGGAAGGAAGCCAAACAGCAGATGATAGAATAAATACAAATGAAACTGCATCTCTTTCCATAAGTGACAACAAATTGCTCTTGGTTACTCACTTAAAGAAAAAAAAAAAGCAGGATTAAAGGCAAACACATATGTAGCCAACAGACTGCTTAAATGTAACTGAATAGAAATACCAAGTGCAGAAATAAGAAAACTTGATTTACATTCAAAACAAGCAGCCACACTGTGAGAAGCAGACAAGACTACAGTCGAAAAACAATCCCCACGTTTCTTTAGGCGCAACACCTTAAATGATTAAATCTCGTTGCAGCTTTGACATGAGGCTCGGCAGCAGGTATCGCAAATCCGCCCCAAGCTGCCGAGATTTGGGTGCTGCAGCTGCTCGGCCTTGCCCCAGACCTGGGGCCTTACGCTCACCGCGTGGCACCCGTCAGGCCCAGGCCGCGAGGTGCTGCCGCTGTGGCTTTCCCATCCATCTCCCAGCACAGGGCTTCTCGCTCTCTCGCGTTGCCTCAATGCCTTCCCAGCCGCTCTCACTACCCATCGCTACCTGTCGGTGCTCAGGTTACAGCACTCGCTTCAGGGAAGGAAAAAAAAAAAAGAAATACGCGTGGTGCTATGAGCGCGCCAAGCCAACTTTATCAGGATGTTCGGTGGCAATAACAAAATGGTTGTGCCGCCCGCGCTGGAGCTGCTGGAACTTGTTTACAAGGCTCGGCTCGTCCTGCAGAGACACCACGGCACGGCACGACCCCCAGCTCTGCCAGCAGTGCGGCGTGAGCACACAACTGCTCGTTTTCTCCAGGCTGGAGTTTTCCCAGTGGCAGAAAGCAGCAGGCCGATTCCCCTTTGCTGCTGCCAAGCACAAGGGTTGTCACGGGAGCTGAATTGGTTTCTTTTACTGCTTAAGGCTAAATTTGATGTTTGTAGGCAGGAGCTTTTCAAAGGTCAGTATATTTTGAGAAGTCCCACTGACTTCCAATAGGCTTCAGATGTTTAAGGAAAAAAAAAAAATTACCCTGCTGTCAAGAGATTGTGGTATATTAATTCAGAGGCAAATTAAACTGTCAGAATTTTAACGAACTTCCAGAGAAATGACTAAGATTAGGTAAATACCAAAGACAAGGCTACAAAAGAGTATCCACTTGGTGTTTCCCCTCTTTCTAGGTTTTTCACGCAATGGATAATTTTCTAAAGGCTCCAGCAGCTTCTCCTGAGGGCATCTCTAAGCAGAACCTAATCAGAGTATTCCTTCAGATGCAAGAAATTTTTTGTTTCCCCTCTATCACATCTAAAACACCCTGCCAGCAATGCAAGCATCTACAGACCTGTGTTTCTAAAAAATGAAAAACTGGAGAAAACTCTCATGACATTTAATAGGGGCTGTTTACAAGGATGGACTCAGTCATTCATGAAATGCAAACCTAGTGATTTTAAAGGCTTTTACATTCTCAGACTTAACAAGATTACTCATCACCTCTCTTCAGTATTCCTTTTAGACTGTTCAACCACTTGCAGCAACCAGTGCTCAAAACCACCCAAATAGGTGGTCCAGCCATCGGACCATTAGAATCACAGGAGCACATACCTCACAGAGAAAGACAAATATGCAGCTTTTCATCAGATTTCCAGCCTGGGAAGCTAGGACAGCGTTTTCAGCCACTACCTAGAGTTTTGGGCATCTTGCTTTCTGGCAATCACTGCAAGAGTAACTAGGACAGAGCAACCAGAATAAGCAAACTAGCAGTATTTCAACAAACAAAAAACAACATCTGCATTTTTTTTTTTTTGGTGGCAGGGGTGTTGTTTGTTGTTGAGATACAGAGTAAAACTGCTGATCGGTACAAGAAAATTAGACACCCAGTTTCTTGGCTCAAACCTCCCATTTGCACTTGACAAGAAAAAAAACTACAAACGTAAGAGCAAAGCAAAATTTTGTAGATAATGCAGGAAAATAGGACTATTCAAAGAACTTAAAATGGTCAAGACATGGGTTCTTCATCTATTACTATTAAGTTATACCTGATTTAAGTAAATTAATGATCTAAGACTGCACTTTCCTTTAGCTCCCAGACATAAACTTTCTACTCTCATTTTAGTCTGCCAGTGGTAAGCTTTGTCAAAAAAAAAAAAGTCAGCAGCACTGTTCCTTTTTTATATAGTTAGCTTTTTGCCAGTCGTTTCAATCAGCTGCATTAACAAGTATTCTCATCAGCTTAACCTGCCACAGAATTGAAACCTTTGCAGTCACAGATTGAAACAAAGCTTAAATTACTGCTCAAAGGCACCAAGAGATGCAGTAACAGAAGCCACCAGTTCTGATTTCTTTACATAATTTTTGACCTTCTGATAAGTTATAGACATCACTAGAGCATAAAAATAATGGCTGTGTTATAATTAGTCCTTAGGGTTGAGTACTGCACTGTGTGATGGTGATCTTCCACTCTTCCTCCATTTCAAATAGCTAATATGTAAGAAAAGATGCAAAGATATGAAAAATAATGCTAATTTTCACGCTTTAAGTTTGATGCTGCTGTATCAGCACATTTTTTTTCTTATATATTTTGTTAAAATTAAAAATTATACTTTATATATACACCTCCATTCAAAGGAAAATTCTGCTACGCAGCTCTTCAACGTAAGGACCTGTCAAAAAGCTACCTGCCCAATTGCAGCTCTCAGTTCAAAGAATGAACTCAAATCTTAGTTTTGGATATGTACAATACAGCATTTAGCTCTAACAAGCAAAATACAAGGGTAAGAACTGCTTTTTTTTTATTAACCTATTTTATGGACTCTCAAGAGGAAAATGAGTCCTGTCAATGCTTTTTCACTGCATGAGACTTAGTATCTTACCAAAGGACATTTCAGTATTTCAGTTTTACACCTCTCCCTCAAGAATACTCCCTCTGATGAAGTAGTTCAAGGGCAGGCATCAGAAAGTCCGCTGTAGCAAGGTACAGCAAATGGATCCAAGCCATATTAGGACTTCATCAGTAAAGCACACATTGTAAATTTAGTCGGACAAGAAGCACAAATATTTGCATCGCATGGTCCTACTGGAGGACAATAACTTGTACTACCGGTCACTCTCCTTTCAGGTCAACTTGATAAAGGTAAAAAGAGAAACTAAGTCACAAAGGATGGAACGTAAATTATAAACTTCCAAGACAGCCAACTAATTTTTTTAGTCAGATTAAGTAAATCTCGCTTTTGGGCCTAAATAACCTCTTTTAAACACATACTATTTGACAACATACACACTACTTTTTAAAAAAATTATTATTTCACCTATAAACAAGTATCTTGCAGAAATTAAGAGACAACTCCCACCTGATGAAATGACAGAGAAACAGATGACTACTCCAGCCTTGAGAGACAGTCACATACTCCTTCAGGCACATTTCAAGACATGAGTCTGAAGCATGCTTAGCACACCTGAAGATCTAGTTAAGGACATTCCATCTCCCTTACAAAGAACTTGCTGCTCTGAAGAAGAATATCATACATCAGTCTCTCACAAAATACATTCTGCATTTTTTTTTTGCGAGGATGCTGTGCATGATTTTATTTTGAATAAATGAAATGGGTTTTTAGTTAGGTATCCTATGCATGTATTTGTATGTACACTTGCACTGATTCCCCTACGCATTGAAAAAAACATGTAAGTAGTTGGGTGGTTGGTAGTGTAAACAATTGTAAGGGAAAAAATGTTATTTCTAGAAATTCTATGTTTTGAATGAAACCCCAGTTGCTTCTTTAGTTGTTGTTGTTGTTTTTTGTTTGTTTGTTTTATTCTGAAGGAAATCTTCATAAGATGCAGACCAGTCCCGCAGGCAGTTTATCTGTACATACCATTATTCCATTTCAAAGATGAGCTTTATATTTTACTGGTGCATGGTCCATTGCCAGCAACAGACACACAAACCCACCAGCGAAACTGAAGTTAAAAATGGTAAAAATAAGACATACTTGAAGAGAAATCTCTTTATAGTTTTGAATTAAAAAAAAACAAAATAGGTAAAACTTTAAAAAAGGAACATCACATTCCAACTCAAATTTTAAAATATTCTTCCATGCTAAAAGCAAAAGACCGGATGTGAGTCTCATGGAAGCAGGCAAGTAACAGAAAGAAATTTAATCTTTCACATTACTTGTATCAGTGTTTTTACTTTCCTGGCTTACGTGATTGTTGTTATTTTTACTAAATTGATCTAAATCCTCAATTTTATTTTCTACTTCCATAGCACTGCTTTCCACAGGATTGTGGGAAGATTCTTCACCTGTTTCTGCTTCCATTTTTGTGACTAAATCATGTTCTTTATCTTCCACATCCATTCTTTCCTCCGTTTGTGCTGCTCCGTATTGAACTTCTTCCTCTTTAGTTGTTGTTGTTGTCTCCGTTTTACCTTCTGATCCCTCCTCTTTCCTCTTTGCTTTAAACACTTCAACTCCCATCATCCTCAGGTAATGAAGTCTCTCATTCTTGGGCACAAAGGCACGGAGTGATGTCTTTCCTTGCCAACCACAAAGTACAATAGGACACTGAAGGTCATCAGGTTTTCTACAAACAAGCAGTCACAGTTGGTCAACTAGGAGAAAGTGAATCTTGAAAACTTACTTTTATAGCCATATCCTGATAAATAAATGCACAATCTTTAACCGTAAATGCAATTTATAACTGTTTGTAGAAGATGCAAGTATGTTCTTCTTAACTTCAGTATATAAACATGTACCTGCTTGCCTACCAGCAAGCAAAGGGAAAAAAAAAAAATGCTCAAGGCCATTAATTTCTGCAACACATAAAATGATTTTCTGGCTCTGATGGTTTCTAAAATTAATTTAAGCAACAGTGAAATGGGAGTTTACATTTAAAAAGATCTCTCAAGAGCTACTGAAACTGCTTAGGCAACAAAAATGAACAATGGAATGTTTAATTTTTTCCTATTCCTTAACAGGGAAACAAAAACATCACATACAATGATACTGTGCATCTCTGGCAGAACTAGTGGCTCTCCTTTATAGAGCTGAAGTCTACAACTGTTTCTGAAAGGACACAGGCAAGACGGCTTCTTTCCCTTTTAATTCTTTGTATTCTGTCTGGCTTTACTGTTGACCTCACTGCATCTCCACTTTTGTTTTTACTGAGTGAAAATAAATTCTTGTCCAAATTTTAAAAGTAAGTACATGGAAAGCAACATATCTACTTACTCAGGGTCTGGGTCATACTTCAGAACTATACTTCCCATCGCTGGGGCAGGGGGGAGAAAAACAACAAATGTGTTGTTACAATGTTAATGTTAAATGACTGAAATTGGAAGAATGTTGAAGAAAACAAGTTTTTAGACAGCCACACAGCATGACTTTGACAGCTGGTTAGCAGTTACCTACATCAATACCATAAACTATAGACAATACCAGTATTTACTCTTTTTTTTTTTTTTTGGCAGACCAAAGTATTTATAGTTACATCAGTAATTGCCAGAAAAGGCCCCCAAACCAAACAAATTAAGATACAAAACCACACAGTGGATTAACTCACTCAGTAAATCTAGCAAGGAACTTTTTCTTAAGTAAAATGAACATAAGAGTATACCAGCCCAGACTTTAGAAAGAGTTTTTCCCGTTTTGTCTCATCAAAGTACAAGTATCAGTGACAACTTGGAAATAAAATGATATAAATAAACAAAAAAAAGTCTTAATTCTTCAAGCATGGAGGAAAAAAAAAAATTCAGTTATGAGTACACATCTCTCCCCATATTGAAGAAAATCAAATCTGAGTACCTAAATTGGATACACAGAATCGTGAGAAACAATTGCAGATGACAAAGAGAACACTACGAACACTAAGAGGAACAAAGATCAATAGTGTACCTAAAATCTTTTTTTGAATATTTTAAATGCTGCCTCATGGCACTGCTGCATGAAGTCACAAGTTTGGCAACTCCTCTGTTCCCTGGAGTTCATAAATCTCAAAGGCTGTGACCAGAAAGTACTACAATCGCTAGTAGTACACATGGCTTCAGTAATGCTTAACTGCCTAATTAACAGGTTTAAGATAATTTTAGTCTTTTTTTTTTTTAAAAGCAAATACAGTTTATGTGACAAGATTTTTGTCTAGTTTTCCATTTTGAACATACTATATAATGATCATTTTGTCATATCATAAACTAGAACGCTTACCCATGTCTTTGACTTTCTTCTGTGTTTCACTGCTAAATTTACTTAAGAATGGATTTTCCTGGGTTAGCAGAATTTTAACATCTTCTATGCAGACATTTATAATCCTTGCATGAATGAATGGGTATAGAGTATATATTCCCTGTTTAATAGATAAAAATAATTATTTCAAAATACAGCCTCTAGTTTCTGAAGGAAAAATGTTAAAAACAGTATGTGCTTTAGCCAATATCAGAAAAATAATTTTCAAATTTTAAAACATTCTGAAAATGCAAATTGCCCTTAATCCGACAAATTTAGTGCCAGCTGTGCTCTAAGATCAAGAAGAGACCAAAGTATATCCTTTGAAAATACAATACTATGTAAATTACCTCTTGTGCTAATCTGAAGGCACATCCAAACTGCTCGCCATCACTGTTGCGAGACCAGACTTTTATCCCTGTGTTAATAACCTGCAAATGACAAAGCAAATAAACATCATTAAAGAGTACAAATTCTAAATTACCACTCTGAACTTTGTTTTTCCTCAACTGTTTGACTAAAACTAGGAAAAAAGGCTAACTCTGACACAGCATCTGCTCATTTGCACTGGACACTTATTAAATTCACATGAAGATTCCTTCAAGGAAGAAAGGAATTTCCACTATCAAAATATAGTTCTCTCTAAAGATAAGACAACTTTTATTCCTTTCCACGTTGAAAACTGAACACTGTGAAGAAGAGTTACTCTCAAAATGAGGGCACCCAACTAATGAGATCTAATTTTAATCTTTGAGTCAGAATTTTCTGTGTGATTCTGGGAAAGTCAATCAAGGACAGGATTTTAAAAACAGAGATGCTTAATATTAGGACACAATATCCTTTGTGCTACCCAAACTCTTACTGTCTAATGTAATGCACCAGTTTCTTGAAATTTTGTTAGTTGTGTAGCCATTTCCTGCATGTGGGATAAAAGAATAAGTATTTACCCATCTTCAAGACCTGTTGCAAACATGTGCTGTATATGCTTGGAAATTTTCAGGTTTCAACCAGACGAGGCCCTGAACCCTATCTGATCTAGTTCAGAAGTCAGCCCAGTTTATTCAATGACTTTAGAGACAAACATTTAGCATTTGCAAGGCATTTTCTAGTGGGAGTGGTATTAAATAAGTAAATATTTTCCCTCCTCAATCTGTAATTCACAAAAATTATTTCTCACTTCATTATTATTCAGCTTAACAGTTTTTCAAAATGTTCAGTTGAAACTAATTTGAAACAATGCCCCCATATAACACACCCAGCCAATATTTCAACTGAAGTTATCTGTTGGTTTTGGTAGGCATTCAAAGTGCTTAATACTTCCTATAATTAAGTTGCTCATATAACTACAACAGCATCAACGTAAACTTGTGATTACTTGTGAAAGTACTTGAAGATCACAGAACAATTCCGGTACAAACATAGGAGTTACACAGTCCCTCTATTTTTAAGTTCCCTTCCATCTGTCAAAAATAATAGTGATTTTAATCTTGTAGACTGATATTTACCTCTCTGAGATAGTACTTCATCTCTTTAACAGAGGAGGGAAACAGAGGAAAACATTCACTCAGAATAAGAAAAGGCCTACCAGAGGGCTAATTCTCTGTATAAACAGTAAACTCTGCAACAAAGTTAAAGGAGGCATCCACTGATGCTTATGATCTCTGTTGTGAAGATGAACCATACCTTCATCTTCTCACTGTTGTTCAAAAGCACATTCCTTAGCTCCTTAGAAACCATGTATAGCTGTCTCTTCTTTCCTTCTTGAGTTCGAGTTAGTAAATTCATCTTGGGAAATGAAGGGTCCAATGCATAAAATTTCCTGTGGCCATAATAATTTTCTTGATTAACTGAACAATGAAATCACACACTCAAAATGTACAGATCAGCATATCTCCTTGAGCTATCTCTGCAAACACCTTCAGTCACTTGACACTAGCTTCAGTACATAGAGATTAGCATTTCTAAGATTCACGACATCAGAAAAGATTCACTGTCATAAACACTAAGATACATTTGAAAATTTCCAATACAAACTATCCTCCATGGCCTGCTGAATCCAGACATTTTAGTCGGCTACTTTCATTTAAGAAGAGCTTAAGAGTTGAGGAGAGGGGCATCTAGTGCAAAGTTATGGAAAAAGTTTATGTATGATCAACTAGACCCATCTCGTGTGCTTAACTAAATTATTAATATTCCTAAACTATTCGGAATCTTACTGCAGAAACAGAAAACATTTTTTTCTTACTGGATAGGAAGGAACAATGGATCATCTTCAGGGAGAAACACAAAAGGATCTTCTTTAAAACCAAACAACTTCATTTTTTTAGATGGCGGTGGTCTAAAAAGCAAACACCATTGTCAATTTTAGTAAAATTAAGCGGTTTAGAAACAGTATATCCACTTCATGTAGTCAACACTTGCCTTATGATAATGGTAGCATGCCAAACTCAATACTGACATTTTCCTGTACTTGAGTAAGACAATACTACCTACAATTTAACTTCTTAAAATGAGGAAGTGAAAGCACTGCTTGAGAGCAGAAACCACGTAAAAAAGTATGCAGAGGTTTGTGAGGGAGAAATTGTGGAGACAGTTAAAGATCTTCCAAAGGTTAACTTCTTTTCCTTGACAGAGAAGAAAGAGCTAATAGACTTTGCAAATGTTAATAGGCAAGACGGTCATTTTCCTAACTTGCTGAAATACAAGACAGACATGGTAATGTAAGACAACTGAGCAAATTCAGTAATTCTTATTGATCCACTTCTAAGAGTCCAATAACAAAAGAACTAAACAATACTTAGCAATTATGAAGCCAACACAGGACAAATATTTAGACAGCCTCTTACCCACATACTCCTCCTTTTTTGCTTTGCTCAGTGTCTGAATTCTGCAATTCTTGCATTTCCTTAGACTCTTCATTTTCAGCACGTGTTGGTTCCTCAGTAGTATCTTCAGAACCATCATCTGCATTTGTTGTTGTTACTTCAGTATCTCCTGTTCTTTGTGGTAATTTCTGATGAACCTATTTCAAATAAAGTATTTTCAATAAAGCCAAAGTAGTACCTAATTGGTAACAAAAGGTACCTATGTCCTCTCTTTGCACATACTTAGTTCTCACCAATTTGTATGCAAGTGCTTCAACAGATCCATCCAGTGAGTTAAACTAACTACTGAAGTCCAGACACTATCACAGGTTGCATTTACTACTAAGTATGGCTCTAGACAATTTCTCACCACGTTTACAAGAAAAGTATTCTTGCACCATTTATAAAATCATGTTCAAGCATTCACAGAGAAGATCACTAAGTCAGGACCTGCTGCTTTCCTCCTAGTACTCAAAACATAGCCTGCTGCACCTGTAAGAGTGTTACAGCATTAAACTTAGAACAGTATAAACTATTTGGATGAGGCTTGCTTCCAAGCAAACGCTCTTTCCCTACTACCCCGTAAGTTTTACTCATAAGGTGTCCTAATCTGTTATAAAATTAGTTATCAAATAAATAGAAACAGCTAAAAGGGATTCACACAAGAAGTTTCTCTTGAAGATGCAAACAGTCTAAGAGATCAAACAAGTCATGTCAACTTAAAATGCTGATAGTTAACAAACACACAACTGACAACAACAGATTAGTCAGATGGCTGAAGCTGCTGCTGTTCCTTACGGTTTTACATCCATTCCCCCTGTTGATGATCTGCTGGACTCTAATCTGCTAGTGAATCACTCCTGAGCAACCCACCACATAGTAAGATAAACTGAAATCAAAATTAGCTTACAACACAGTAAGAAAAAAAAAAAAAACTTTAGCAGACAGACCACACAGCTGAAGGCAGCGACAGCTTTAGCTACCCTATCCAATCTGCTTCTACAGCTCTTTCAGAGTCTGAATTTTATGCTCAACTTTTATCTTGCTATTTTGCTATGATTTCGGAGTCCCTTTTTTTCCTCCTATATTAAAAGGAGATTGTAAATTCCAGAAGTGTTATTGAAAGGTAGCATTTTAGCTCTTTTAAAAGAAGTTACCTTAGGCTGGCGTTTATTCCATGGCATTGGAGATCGTTTTATTAACACGGCCACAAAAAAGCCTCCCGTGTTCTGGTGATGTGGCAATATCCTAAGACTAGGAAAAAACAACAACAAAAGCACAATTGCAGCGGATTCATCATCAGCATTCGGACTCTTGTAATGTACTAGAAGTGTCACATTTACTTTCAGTGTAAAGTATCCCTATCAGGATTGCGCAGATTTAATTTAAGGTAGGAACAGGATCTAAAATTGAGCATTCTGACAAAATTACTTGCATCAGTGCAACGCATTTATTTCACCATTCACATCTGAGCTTTAATGACTCATTTCTAAACACTATTTTTAGAATAGCTATGCAAATAGCTTACTTTCACAGAAAGTAAGTCACAGTGTTGAAATGTTAATGTTTAACATACTTTCCCAGTAATTTTGCCTATGTATCTCTATTGGTTGCAAAGAATCTGACCTGTTGTATTAATACCTATTCCTTGTAAGCAACGTTCGCTGGAATCTAAATATTGTGTATTGACATTACCTATGAAGAAACCAAACTATATTCAGACGTGTACAAGCACAGGTCTATACTGCAACACATTCCTGATCTGAACTCCTAATTATACTTTGCCCATCACCATAAAAGGTAATCAACAAAACCTCGTAAAATCTACTCTGGAAGAACACTTACCAACGCTCTAGATTCATTGCCTTTAACTTCTCTTCGTCTTTTATTGGGAACATAGTGGGACGTATTTGTGTTTGTCTATTTGAAGGCACATCTTTCCACTCTTCAAACCATTGTCCATCTTTCAGCATGACCTTCAAATGAGGAAATATAAATAACATGAAGAATACAGGTCACAATTTTTAATTAAAATACTTTCAAACCAAGGTTCAGATGACTAAAGAGAAGTTACTTTCTGGTATAGTAAGTTAAGTTCTTTAAAGAATATAGTTCCTTTAAACTGGGCTATGCATCTGCACTTAAGAGCAGGAGACTTGCCAGCCATGCCTCCTTGCTCCACTTTCTATGCTTCAAAAAACATGCAGTCAAGTAAACGCTGCTGCAGAATCAACTGCATTGATCTCTGTTAACCTTCCAGAACATACAGAACACCAAAATCCAAAGAAGGGAGGACAACAATGGAATATACAAGATTAGTAAACCATCAGATATAGGATATGTTACTACTTCTCCATGAGACAGGCTGTGAGACATCCTGCTATGGGCAGCTTCCAAGCAGTATAGAAAGGAGAATGGCTACTGCATTCCAGTAGAGACTAAATATAAGGAATCCTCATTTTATTTTTTAGGAAAGATGCAAGAGTGAAAGGCAGCTTGGTAAGTACAGAGCCCCACACAGATCATAGATAGAGATGTTTTTAAGGAAAACTACTGAAGAACCATGTCCCCATGAACTTTACACTGTCTGTGTATTTATTCAGGACTCAGAACACATCTATAAATCCACTCTAAGATCCTGCATGTATATAACCACTTTATTCCATTGAAGGCTCAAATCTTTTAAAGGCCTCTTAAGATGTAAGCAAAAGGTTAGAGCCACAACTCTTGCAGTATGATATTCTGGATGCTGTTTAAGAAAGAATACCAAGGTGAGAAAAAATAGCAAAAATTTGGCTTCAGAACCCTAGATGCCTGCTTCTCTTGGGCTGTAATAAAGGTCACATGTGGGGCTGTGTGGGGGAACACGTGTAAAATTGATGTTTGAAATGGAGTGCCTTTTGTGCTTTTAAAGCAACAAAACAGAAGCCACAGAGATGGTGACTTCAGGACTGGTAGGTATGTTGAAGTGTTTTCATACATCTCACTGTGATTGTCTTGAAGGTTTAATTAAGTGTTCTACTGGAAACTGAAACATAAGATTTATCTAGATGACAATTTCACTAATAATGTTAGAATACAGATTTCAGCATCATGAATTCTGGCCTTCTCAGGCACTGATCAGATTACACCTAAAATATTGTTCCTTTGCAAGCATTTCAAGTCCAAATATGCTACATGCCATATTGCTAGATGGATACAAGATAGACTGTGATTCTGAACTGCTTTTCTTTGCAAGTCATGAATTCATCTTGAGAGGAAAAATCATGGGACTGATAAACAACTGGAAGTGCAAACAAGTCTGGAATTATACTGGATGCTAGAACGACTGCCTAATAGCCCTGTTCTGTTCAGTTTTGGTTTACTAGTCTAACCTCCCAGTGTAACTGCTGGAATGACAAGGCATCAAAAAGAACATGCTGAGTTCCTCTCTATCACACATTTTGCTAGCTTCTTGTCAAGGTAGAACTAAGACTAAAAGCAATGCAGAAGTAGATTATCATATCTGAAGGTAAAAAGGTTCCTTCCTTCAAGATTCTGAAATAAGTCACTGGAGTTCACTCATCATCTGTATTTCCAAGCACCTAAACATCACTTGAACAAAACCCTGTTTTCCTTTTGCTGCTTCCAGAGATTTACAGTGAACTCATGCTCAGGAATATTTAATGTCATCACTAAGTCACAGAACTCCCATTGAACAGATGTTTCACCAGGAAACAAAAGACTATACCAAGTAACAACATTACCAAAGCAAGCTAATACATTCAATGACAAGCTAGCCAGCAAGGCTTGAAAGAATGTAGTAGCAGCAAATAAAGGCTAAAGAACATCTTGCAAACTTCCAACAAATTTTATTAGCCTAATTTTTAAAATACCCTTTAAGGAGATTTGTATTTCAATAGCAATCATAGAAATAAATGTTCCTGGGAATACAATATACTTTTTGCAATCTTTATGTATATATTTTGTGGCCTTACACAGTACAAACAAAATAAAACGATGACTACAGAACCACACTTACGTATTTTGCATGTATCCTTCAGTTACAAGCATACAATTTAAATTTATGGAACTATAAGAGCAAAGAAATCAGCTAGTTTCTAGGCTGGATTTTTAATGGCAGAACATAAGCAAATCTTTATTCTATGCACCTTACTCATTAGCCTACACACAGGCACAAACCTGCACACTGTACCACTGCAAGAGACTAGTGAAATGGTGAGGAAAGACATAACAAGCAATGGTGTTGCAAAGGCACACGTTCATAAGTAAAATTTAATCAGAGCTCCTTTCCCTACTACCAGGATGGCCTTCTACTTGTCTTGATTATACTCTTAACAGGAAGCTGAAGGGTTTTTTTTTTTTTTTTTTGCCCCTCCCTGCTAGTGCATTTCCAGAACTGAAATCAGATAAGGCCTGGAACAAAATACAGAATTTCTACTAATATACTAGCATTACTCACATCACTGCAGTTTTTATAATTTATTTCCTTAATGCATTTAACAGCTTTTGCTTCCAAATGATTCAAATGGACCAGCTAAACAACTGTATATCTAACAGCTACAGACTAAATACAGAGGAGGAGGGCTAAGTAAAAAAGTGCCTGAAATTGTGGTGCCATCTACAGGCCACCAGCTGCACGCAGTAGGAAAGGGAATTATATTAAGAAAGCAGAGGTGATAAAGCCAAGAAAGATAGAGGACAAAGAAGAGAGCAGGTGAGGAGACAAGAACTTACCACTAGAAGGATTTTTAGCCCTCTTGCTAAAATATTATATAGTCTAAAACTCTAAACAGCAAGTCGCTAACATTATTTCAGCTCAATCTAATGTTTTGAAATTTTACACTTTGAAATTTCCCTAATTTAACACTCTATTACAGACCAAGAACATCACAGAAATACCATGTAAAAGTACCTTCCATTTTGTAATTCCTGGCATCCTCTTCAGACCTGGCAACTCAGAAGAGACATCAGCAAGTTCTAAGGCACCTGAAATCTCACAGATATAAAAAAAATCTTGAAACAAGAATTTGAGTTGTTCTCTTAATTAACTTTTATAAAAACAGTTTTCCTTGAAGTTTTAAGACCACTTTAAGACCATTGCTTTTCAAGACTTCCAAGGAACAAAACGTAATACAATTACTACACTGCAAATTAACAAGAAAAATGGTAAGAGCTGCTTATACTAATGCAACATATAAATTAACCAAAAAACAATGGTTAGACACTTTTTCCAACAGCTGGATAGATTAATTCACCACAACCTCTATCATTAAACATCAGTGTTCCAGGCAGTGCAGTCATAGAACAGCTTTTATTTTTATTTACTTAGTATTTGGATTCACTAAACTGATTAAGTATTCTTCAGAGAAGTACTCTTTTGGGATGACTGAGCCTTTGAAAATGCATGATATATTCTGATTTTATGGACTTACAATCTTAATATACTCCAACGTGACTGCAAAAAAAAAAATCATCAACACAGAATTATCATTATTGAATCTACTAGGTAAAAACTTTAAACTAACCCAAGTCCAGACAGAATTATGTAAAATTTGACTGTTTAAGTAGGTGATGTCTCTAGAGAAGAGTAACCTTAAAATATTTTTGTGATTCTGAAAAGTTATTTAAAAATAAGGCAGACTTTTCCTCATGTTTTGCACAATTTATCAACCTCTTCTACATGACTAAACATTTACTCGTACAGTGGCTAGCTGTAAGTGACAGCTGAAGTCTTTTAAATAAATGAGAAAGTGATATAGGTATATATATTCCAAAATGACATTTCAAATCTGATTCAACTTGACATTTGTGTCCCTCCTTTGAATATTCTTGACTGCATGACTTCAGCTGAAGCCTCAAGACTACATCAGACCAATCAGGCATTAAATCAGGCATCAGAAATACTACAATTCCCAGCAGAGAAACACAGTACAAAAGTGCCTTTTCCTTAATCTTTCTGCCCTAAGGGGAAAGGAATCACCGACGTGCTCCATAAGAAGCAGTATTACAAAGTACTAGGTACAAAGTTAAGACTGAAGAACCAACAAACCTTCTGGACTGACCAAAGCCACTCCTCAAGGTCCAATGCCCCTAACAGACCACTGCACTACTTTGCCCTTCTTTAGCCACACCTATACTCAAAGCCCTAAGCATTGCTCACTGGGACACCCAAGCAAGCCTCAAAACACTTCCTCTGGGCAGAGGCAAGATCCATACGCCATGGCCCAATACTGCAGTCAAGATCGTTACTTCCAAGTACTGAATTTGCCCCAAATACTGCAACTGCTGGCCTCTGTCCATTTCCATACCGGTTTGTGCTCCTAGCCAAAACAGTCCTTACTACTTTCCTATCTTGTCATCATTCAACTTTTAACTCTGGCCTATTACAGCCTTCAAAAAGCCACATATATAGTAACTTACTGGAAACAGACCTATGTTGTTCTTTCACTCATTCTGCCAAACGAACTGCCTTTAAATAAAAATGTCTTTTGAGTGGAAATTAAATAGTCAATTCCAAATTATCTGCAGGCATTTTAGCTAAACTGCTGTTTCAGAGACAATGAAATTCCATATATAATTTGGGGCCAGAACAGTGATTAGCAAAAAGAAAACATAGCACAGAACAGGCTATTCTACTTCCAGAACTAGCTAGCTCCAAGAAATAAAATAGCTGCTTCTGCACTGTATATGGCTCAATTTAAAAAAAAAACTCTGTGGAAACATTCATGCAAAATCCAGTTAGATGCCTCCAAACTTCAAGTTACTGACTCAGAAAAAAGTGTCCTTCAGCTAAAGATCAGAAATTTTGGCTACTGAACCCTACTACCACAAATTAACTCAGTGCTGCTTCCCAGCTCAATTTTTCCACCTCTCATTACTTCAGATGATGGAGACTCAACAGCAATGTATGCAAGCCAGAAGTGTACAAAAACACAAGCCTAAAGACATTAAAGTTATAAGCATGTTCAAATGTGGGCCAAAGTATGCTAAAGCTATCAGTGACTCACACCCACTGGTGCACAAAAACATTCCTCAAACTGCTTAAGGACACTCTCGGATTTTTACTCCTATGGCATAATGCAGTAAGGTCCCACACTGTGTTTTCCAAAGGAAATGTGACTGTCAGGCATGGACTTCAACTGGTGGAATCACTTAGGAGAGAGGTAACACAGACTGAATTCCACTGATTCTGCCGTAGTCTTCCGCGTATCGTTAATAGAACTTGGAACTGTTCTGAATGAACCGTGACTGCAGTAACGATAAACTCCCAGCCAACCCTGAACTTGTGTGGGATTTGCTGCTCCAGCTGGACTCATATAAGTCTATGAGGCCCGATGGGATTCATCCCAGGGTACTCAGAGGGCTGGCTGATGTCATTGTGAGACCTCTGTCAACTATTTTTCAATGGTTCTGGGAATCTGGAGAGGTCCCAGTCAGCTGGAAGCTAGCAAACATTGTCCCAGTTTTCAAAGGGCAAGAAAGAAGACCCTGCTAATTACAGGCCTGTCAGTCTCACTTCAGTGCCTGGTAAAATTATGGAGATTATTCTAGGCATTATTGAAAAACACCTGAAGGACAATACGGTCATTGGTCAGAGCCAAAGTGTTCACGAGGGGAAGGTCCAGCTTAATGAACTTAATTTCCTTTTATGACAAGGTAACCCACATAGTTGACCAAGGGAAGCCAGTTGATGTAATCTTTTTGGATTTCAGTAAAGGTTTTGATACTGTTTCTCACAGTATCCTTATGGATAAAATGTCCAACACACAGCTAGATAGAAACATGGTATGATGGGTGACCATAATATGATGGCTGATGAGTTGGGCTCAAAGTGTTATAGTAAATGGGGTTACATCAGGCTGGCGGCCAGTCACTAGTTGGGTTTCCCAGGGCTCCATTTTAGGGCCAGTTCTCTTTCATATTTTCATAAATGATTTGGATGCAGGACTTGAAGGTATACTGAGTGAGTTTGCAGACAACACTAAATTGGGAGGAGCTGCTGACTCCCCTGAGGGTAGAGAGCCCTTGCAGAGAGATCTGGACAAATTAGAGGGCTGAGCAATCACCAACCTCATAAAGTTCAACAAGAGCAAGTGCTGGATTCTGCACCTGGGAAAGGGCAACCCTGGCTGTATGTACAGACTGAGGGACAAGAGGCTGGAGAGCAGCCCCACAGAAAGGGATCTGGGGGTTCTGGCTGACAGCAAGTTGAATATGAGTCAGCAGTGTGCAGTCCCTGGCAGCCAGGAGGGCCAACCATACCCTGGGGTGCAACAGGCACAGCACTGCTAGCCGGTCGAGGGAAGGGATTGTCCCGCTGTGCTCTGTGCTGGGGTGGCCTCACCTCAAGTACTGTGTGCAGTTTGGGGTGCCACTGTATGAGAAGGACATAAAACTATTAGAGAGCATCCAAAGGAGGGCTACAAAGATGGTGAAGGGTCTAGAGGGCAAGATGTACGAAGAGAGGCTGAAGTCACTTGGTTTGTTCAGCCCAGAGAAGAGGAGACTGAGGGGAGGCCTCATGGCCGCCTGCAGCTTCCTCACGAGGGGAGCGGAGGGGCAGGCGCTGATCTCTGCTCTCTGGTGACAGCGACAGGACCCGAGGGAACGGCATGGAGCTGTGACAGGGGAGGGTCAGGCTGGGTGTTAGGAAAAGGTTCTTCACCGAGAGGGTGGTCGGGCACTGGAACAGGCTCCCCAGGGAAGCGGTCACAGCACTGAGCCTGTCGGAGTTCAAGAAGCATTTGGACAACGCTCTCAGACATAGGGTTTGGTTTTTGGGTGGTCCTGTGTGCGGCCAGGAGTTGGACTCGATGATCCTTGTGGGTCCCTTCCAACTCAGGTTATTCTATGATTCTATGAACTTCTTTGGGTTTTATATCTGCACCTGATTTAGGTTCATTTAAGAAGACTGCTGATACCAACACCAGTGAAATCCAACACCAAAAAATTGCTGCCATTTTGCATACTAGAAGCACATTATCTATACTAAGCTTCTTATATTACTATCATCCACATATCTTTTTTTTTTTTTGGG